>JASTWK010000250.1:110000-253882 GCA_030770225.1 Temnothorax unifasciatus
TAGGTTGGTAAACACACAATGTTTCTGTGCAAAATTTCGATAATCTGACATCGGAATCATGATTAGCGATATCAAAAACCCTTAGAAACACTAAAGTTCAAATTTTAAAAATTTTCAATATTTGCCGTGCCGTTCTGGGCCGGAGTGGCCTCTAAAGGGACCAGGAACAGAAACTTTTCGGAACATGTTGGTTGTATATATGCATAAATTTTAAATTTTACGTAAAAAAAAATCTAAGTTTTCAATGGAAAAATGCCGGCGGCCCACTACAGGTTAAATATCGGAACTGTGGCTAAAACCTATCAAAATTGTTGGAACTATGCAAGAGCTGTCGGGAAGTGTCGAAAAAAAACCGCGAAACAAGCCAGCACTTCTTAGTTCTCTTGAAGGTGAGGTGCCAACTCTGAGATTAACAAACTATTAAAAAATATTTAAAAGCCGGAACTGTGATCGAAACCTACCGGAGTCTTCAGAACTATCGCAGAACTGTACGAAAATGCCGAAAAGTCGGCCAGAACTGCCTGCCTGCACCTTCGTGTTTACTCTTGTGTGAGGTGCCAGCGGTAACAGTAAAAAATTGTTAAAAAAATATTTTGAGGCCGGAACTGTTGCTAAAATCTATAAAATCTGTTGGAACTATGTGATAACTATCGGGAACTGTCAAAAAGTCGATCGAAACTGCCTGCGATTTATGACTTTACTCTTGTGTGCGGTGCCAGCGGTAACAGTAAAAAATTGTTTAAAATATATTTCGAGGCCGGAACTGTTGCTAAAATCTATAAAAACTGTTAGAACTATGCAAGAACTATCGGGAACTGTCAAAAAGTCGATCGAAACTGCCTGCGATTCATGACTTTACTCTTGTGTGCGGTGTCAGCGGTAACAGTAAAGAATTGTTTGAAAAATATTTCGAGGCCGGAACTGTTGCTAAAACCTATCAGGAACTGTAGAACTCTTCGAGAACTATAGAATTCCAAGATAAAAATCAATTTTTTTGGAACTTGAGGTGCCAGCGGTTAGATTAAAAAATTATTTAAAAATACTTAAAGACCAGAACTATCGCTAAAACCTGTCAGAAACTATAGAATTTTTCAAGAACTATAGAATTGTAATCCGTGATAAAAATAAATATTTTCGAAACTTGAGGTGTCACGGAAAGTTAGCACCTCATTTTTTTCAATCGTTATATTTTTATCTAAATCGACGGAACTATTTCTAAAATTTATCAGGAACTGTAGAACTATTGTGGGTGCAAATGGAACTCTTAATAAAATTTCCGATTTTTGAAAATGAGGTGCCAACTTCACAGTGGCGATATCGGACTGTTTCTAGTTTTATTATATTCTTCAGTCTTTTCTATCCCTATTTCATATATTTCTTTAAGATTTGGTTGATTAGATCCAGCTTTATGCGCGATCAAAGGTCCATATGCGAAAGTCCATATATGGATCATGTAGTCTGAATTCCCGAAGTCAATATCAATTTGACATTGCGTCAATTGTAAAATCCCACTTGTGTTACTAAGGTGATCCTTTTTCAATTCATAAAAAGATTAAATTTAAGATAAAAAAATTGTGCAAATTAGAAACTTGCACATTGCTTCCTCATCATTACAGATCGCTACCATTGCTTCTATTTTGTTTTGCTCATAAAGCTTCCTCTATGAGGAAGCCAAACTAATAAATACCAATAATTATGCATCAAATAAAATACAAGCTTCCTCATAAGAGGAGCTTTGTGAGCAAAATAAAATAGGAGCAATTGTAGCGATCTGTAATGATGAGGAAACAATGCGCAAGTTTCTAATTTTTTCAATTATTTTTTATAGCAAAAGATATATATATTCTCTTTACAATTGGCGCAATTTAAAGATTTTACATCTTTTTTTGAAATACATGTCACTTGGGTTGAGTTAAGCAACATAATTTTGTGATATAATAATTTTGTTAAGGAGAAATTAAAGCTACTACCACTTACAATTAGATTGGATTTTTGAATTTACAAAATACATTGCGTGTACTTGGCGCCTTTTGATGTAACGTTAATGTAACCTATATATAATTAAATATAATAATAATTTTATTTAAAAATTTTGTGACTTAATTATATGATTGTATATAACTGTATATGTATATTTATATTTGATTTGATACAATAATATTATATATTGAATCGTATCATATCTGATTGCATATGATCACAGTTGATTACATAAAATCGCGCCCAATTTTGGATACCTATATATAGTAATTACATCCAAATTACATACGATCTTATATGATTACATAAGTCCATTTTTTCTCGGGTAGTGTTTTAAAAACGTTTCGACAAGTATTACAAGAATATACAATAAAAATAATAAATCTAATTTAAAAAAATTCAAAGTGACCCTGACTTCATTTTATCGACTCCGCCTAAGGTCAAGCTAATATAGTCAGTAAATAGATCTTTTTAAACCCTACAACTTTTGTCTAAAAAATTTCTTCTGAAAATGTCATCTTTCCGATGTAATCCAGTGTCCCGATCTTTTTGTATACACCCTGTATACTAGTCAATAAAATTATCGCAATAGTCAATTCATATCAAAATTTCGTATAACTTCACATAACCATACCTCCACGAAACATTGTATTTGAAAAACTTCTTTTTATTCTAAAAAGTAAAAATTTTTTAAATTTAAATTTTTTTTTATTTTTGGCATGAAACTTGTTCACATAAAACATGTAAACATGTATAAATGCATATACTTAAATTTTGTAAAAAAATTTTTAAAACTATAAAAACAATATATACGAAATAGCGTGTTCGATCGGTAAAACATCTAACTTTAAGATCCCTTAACTCTTTCAGGACCGGGGCTTTGTAACAAGAATAAAATATCAAAACTATAGTTTTCTAAAGGTTTATGGATTGCTTTTTACGATTCTGGCCTCAGAATTCCAAAATCTTGACATATAAAAGTCTACATTAGTCGCAAATAATCCATATTGTCACAAGTTGCAAGAGGATTGCAATTTGAGTTTTTACACTGGAGTGAAAGCCAATTAAAGAAGAGAATTGTTATAAAAATGTCATTAACAACATGTTCTAAGCAAGCAGAACTGTTAGTAGTACAAGCAGTGGTATTGCTTTTTTTCGCAAGCAGTACTACTTCCGGTCGTAATGTGAATAGCAATTACAAGGTTTGACCAAATCCAAAATTTGCGTTTCTGCGATTTGTGACAGGCAATGAGCATCGAGCTCCGTTATTGTCTATTTGGCTTGTTCATTCATTTCATGTTCAAACATTCATGAAAATGGTGGGAGAGACGCAAATTTTGGATTTGGTCAAATCTTGCAATTGCTATTTGCGACCGGAAGTAGTACTGCTTGCGTTTATGCGATTGGCTTGCGACTAATGTAGAACGACTTACTTGGCTTTAATATGGCCGACCTAATTTTCTAATAATGATGCAATTTACATAAAATTCACTTTATATAGGTTTTGATTTCGCTAAATTCGAATACAATCTTAAAATTATGTTACGTTCAACCCCAGGATTAGAATAAGAAAAACTGGGAAGCGAAGGAAAGGCTAACCAGAGGGGTAGAGGTAAGGAAGGACGCAACCAGATACTTACAAATGTCGCTCGCAAGTACACGCTCTGAAGCGCGTGGTGCGAGCCGAACGCACTTTCAACGGTTCAGGAAGGGTCAACGTCCGTAGGGACGCTAGGACGCTTTCCGTGAGCGGCGCACCATATAGCACAAAATGTTTTCAAAAAATATTTCTAAATATTTCTATAAAAATATTGCGAGAAACATTTTAAAATGGTTTTAGGAATATTTTAAAATGGTTTAAAAACCTTTTGTGGTAACATTTTTAAGAATATTTTAAGACTCTTTTAAAAATATTTTTAAAAACGTTCTTTTTTATCACCCAGACAAAATTTTCAAAAATATTTTTAAAATATTATGAAATATTCTTAATTAAAGATGTATGTCGCTTATGTCAAAATAAAGGGATAAAGCTAAAATTTACAGAGATTGTGCACTTCCCTGGTAACCATCTCCGATAGAAAACGATTAAGAACGGCTATATCTGTATATGTTTTTAATCGCATCTTATCGGTTCTATCGTTGCATATTTAGAAGACAGATAAAACATTAATCGAATCGAATCGGTTTCTATCGTTTTAGATCCAAATAAGGAAATAATTATACAAATTTTATAGTTATGAATCGTTTTCTATATGTACAATTATTGCCCGTCTGAATCAATCGTATATACACGATATAGTACATATCGTTATTTATGGTAATAATTTTACCGTATGCATCAATACGGATATATAAAAATAAAATGATAGACATCTCATCGATATTTATATGACTTAACTGAACCAACACCCCTTATAAAAATTTTTCACCGTTTTTGGACCGTTTTTGGACCGTTTTTGGACCGCGAAAACGGTCAGTTTGAGTAGCAAAAACGTGCATTTGGTTCAATGAGTACGACTCGTTTTTGGGGCGCAAAGGGGCACTTTTGCTTAAAAACGAGTGGTTAAAGCGGATTGCGTACGAGTATATCCGAGTAGTAATAACGTATTCTTATGAGTATTTTTGAGTGGTAAATACGTGCTGTGTGTGAGGTGTAAAAACGTATATTCAGCTACGAGTACAAAATACTCGTTTAGCACTCATAAATACTCACATAGCAAATTTTGAAACTGAAAATATGTTAACTAAATGTTTTATATCTATATTTTTTATGGATATACGTTTTGTTTATAAAGCTTACAACAAAATAAACAATTATTTATAAGTTGTAGCCAACAAATTATCAAAAATTGCTTCGCAAACCCCTGCTATGTGATACCTGAGGTATCACTTCAGATGATCTGCAGCAAAGAATTATCGCAGTCAGGCCTCTCACAGGCTCGCCTCTTATACTAGCGCGTGATGTTTTTTTATTACGAGAAAGTACTGGCGCATGGTAGCCGCGTCGCGGCAGTGCGCGTTACTAACGCTCGCGGTCGCGTCGTTAGATATCCATCAAAGCTTCATTAAACGTCTAGTTAACGTCGATAAATTATTTATCCATCAGAGCTCCATTAAACATCTATGGTTAAGGAGGGTGGTTAGTAATATCAATTTGATAAAAATTAGTTCAAATTTATGGAAGATATTCGTCTATGGAAATCTGTCGTCCATGCCAAAGTTGAAGATAATTATCTGCATGGTTGTCGAGTAATTAATTAGTGAAGTTATATTCTTGTCTCTCTCTTATACACGGGCGACACAGCAAAAATGTTACCTAAACTGTTAACATACTCCTCGAAAGTATATTAAAAATGATAAGAATTTAATGAAAATAGTGCACATAATTCTTTACATATTTAGGAAAACTTTCTCGAAAACTGAAATGATTCGTCCTTTATAGTTATCAAGAAATTGTAAAAATAAACCAGACCACATTTATTATTTTCACATTTCAACGTATTTGGGTTTCAATTGTACAATAACTCTTTTTAGACCTTAAGAACAGCAATTGAATGCATTCCACATATTTTATTTGCTAAAATTCGTTTTATTTCACGCGACGAAAAATTTAACCTATATGCTTTCCCCCTGCCGCGCCTGCCCCGCAGCGAGAACTAACCAACCTTCCTTAATATATATTTATGTATATAACGTAAAACTTTTAAAAATTGTATAAAAATTAATATAAATTTTAAATTATCTAACATTTAAAATTTACTTATAAAACTTAAATATTGATCTGTTAGAACATTATGTATATAAATCTATTATACATCCATAATAGACGTCTAATGGATGTCCATTATGGATTTGTAAAGATATCTATGATGGAGACAGTAGGGATCTCTATTAGAGATCTATCTGACGTCCACCGTGGAGGTTAGAGGTCATATGGAGCTATGGAGGGTTGGTGGAGGTCTAATGGATGTTATGTCCGTGTGGGATCGTACCACTTATCTATTAGTGAAGGATAATAGTGTAAGTACTAAAACATTTAACCCTTACGGTACACTTTAAAAAAGTTTTTAAGTTGTAGAATAAATGTACCTCAATTAGAGATAAGGAGGAGATGAGGAGTGGGTAATGTCCCTACATCCTTTGTGGAATTGATTCTTGGCGACAATCGGGGAAATAAGATCGTGCTTCCTCATGCAACGTGGACGACGATCATCGAAAGATGCATGGATATTGAACATCTCATGCAGTCGACTGTCGGTTCATCGCTATCTATTCGAGATCTAATTATAGAACTTGTTAAAATGCGTGACGTTAATATTGTAAAACTTACGTTGCGAGATACATGCTTATACATGATACCAGCAACTATATTATTTTTGTTTGAAATTGAACAATGTGTCGAACATGTGTATTTCAATTTATGTCAAAATATACAACAGGTTAGTAATAAGTATAAACATTTTGTGACAATCTTGCGACAAAATCATATCACGGATAAATGTCAAGCGAGAAAAGTACTGAGTGAGATATCCGACGGAAGTTCGCTCATAGATTGTGAACTATTAGCTTATGCTTTAGACAATATTGTATACGATGCGACATATAATGAATAAATTAATGTTTATATAATAAAAATAAGTTTATTATCTTTAAATTCTCCCAATTATTTCTTATAAAGGAAAAAACGCGAAGTGGGGGGACGGGAGCGAGAGAGACCGCGCGCGAATACTGAACAATAGGGGACACAAGTATAGGAATGTAATCTCACCGTTATCACCGGTCAGCACTTATGATAATCATTATCACCGGTCAGCACTTATGATAATCGTTATCGCCGGTCAGCACTTTAAAAATTTTGATTATAAAAAAATTTTTTGTTTATAAAATTGTTTTTTTCTCAAAGTTATCCCTGTTATCATCGGACAACACTTATGATACTCGTTATCGCCGGTCAGCACTTATGATAATCGTTATCGCCGGTCAGCACTTATGATAATCGTTATCGCCGGTCAGCACTTATGATAATCGTTATCGCCGGTCAGCACTTATGATAATCGTTATCGCCGGTCAGCACTTATGATAATCGTTATCGCCGGTCAGCACTTATGATAGTAGCCTCCCCTCGCCCTCGGGTCCCTTGTTCCTGTAATATAATTTTCTGTAATCCGCTGTAGTTTCTTTCCGTAAGGGATATCAATGATATAAATACTATCTACTCGCATCAACCAAATCGGCGATTAGTTCGCGACAATGCCGCTAGGCCGCGCATAATGGAAAGCGCTTCTCGTATTTAAAATACATCCAGTCATAATATATAAGCAGACTCCCTGCGAGGCAAAAAGCAGAGAAATCCAGTATCGTAACTGGAGGGATCTCTTCCTATGAGGACCTCCTGGCGGTAGCCGCCCCGGACACCGAACACCGAGTCCAGCGGCCTCCGACTCTTGGCGCTAGTTGCCCCGTTCCCGGCATTCTTCAAAACGATAAAAACCGATTGAAAGAAATAAATCGGTATGAATCTGTTTTCTTAATTCACGATTCGTAACGATTAAAATGGATTGACTAAAACCGATTCAAACGATTCATTAACAATATTAAAAACGATAGAAACTGATATGCAGTTGATAAGACATTTATGATAGGATCCTAAGTATTTTGTAACGCGAGTTTCTGATGAAGTATCGTAAATAAACGATTCACTAACTATATTAAAAACGATAGAAACTGATGTGCAGTTGATAAGACATTTACAATAAGATCCCAAGTATTTTGTAACGTGAATTTCTGATAGAGTATCGTAAATAAACAATTCACTAACCTTATTAAAAACGATAAGAAATTTTTTATTGTTTTCTATCGTTAGCGGTTATCAGGGTTATATATCCCAAAAACCTGTATTAAAGGGTACCCCACGTTAAGATAGGCAAAATGCCACTGTCAATGAAACTTAAAAATGACTTTGGATTTGCATAAGTACACTAAAAAAAGAATTTTCTACGATTTTTCCGACCATCCATCCCCCCTCTTTTTTCTAGTGGCACCAAAAAACCGCTTTTTTCAAAAATTATTTTTTTCTCCGGTTTTTTCATGTTAAAAATTTTGAAAAAATTTGAGAATATAGCTTATAAAAAGTACCTAGCACACAATTTTTTGGAGCTTTAGGCGCGTTGAATACCTAACCTAAAAAAATAAAATAAATATTTGAATCAATTTTTTTCTAATTTCTTTGATAGTTGCAGGTCTAATTACTCTAGAAAATTGTATATTTTAGTGTTCTACATGTATTAGAATTTTTTCAGATTTTTCGGAATGGTAGGCCGTACTCAAAAATGCGAAAAACCCTATTTTTAGCCACTTTTGGGCCTTTTATGGTCCTCAAATGATTGATAGTGCCTTAACTGACTCTAAAATAAACATAATATATTACTTTTGGATATATGTTGTCAATATTTGATACATTCCGATACGTCTCATATGTTTTTGAGCATGAAATCAGTCATAACTCAACGAGGAAACCCTACTTTTTGTATAAAAGTGCCCATAACGTGCCAATAAACGATTTCTTTGAAATATATGTATAAGAGGTACAATTTTTTATTATATTTATATTCACATTTATCAATCATATGCAAAAAAAACTTAGATAAAATAACAAAAAATCCAGAAATCGACGATCATGAAAAATAGGCACTTTTATACAAAAAGTAGGGTTTTCTCGTTGAGTTATGACTGATTTCATGCTCAAAAACATACGAGACGTATCGGAATGTATCAAATATTGACAACATATATCCAAAAGTAATATATTATGTTTATTTTAGAGTCAGTTAAGGCACTATCAATCATTTGAGGACCATAAAAGGCCCAAAAGTGGCTAAAAATAGGGTTTTTCGCATTTTTGAGTACGGCCCACCATTCCAAAAAATCTGAAAAAATTCTAATACATGTAGAACACTAAAATATACAATTTTCTAGAGTAATTAGACCTGCAACTATCAAAGAAATTAGAAAAAAATTGATTCAAATACTTATTTTATTTTTTTAGGTTAGATATTCAGATTAGATATTCAACGCGCCTAAAGCTCAAAAAAATTGTGTGCTAAGTACTTTTTATAAGCTATATTCTCAAATTTTTTCAAAATTTTTAACATGAAGAAACCGGAGAAAAAAATAATTTTTGAAAAAAGCGGTTTTTTGGTGCTACTAGGAAAAAGAGGGGGGATGGATGGTCGGAAAAATCGTAGAAAATTCTTTTTTTAGTGTACTTATGCAAATTCAAAGTCATTTTTCCGTTTCATTAACAGTGGCATTTTGCCTATCTTAACGTGGGGTACACTTTGCGATCGATTGTCCGACCCCGTTTCTGAGATATTTACTTTAAAAGTTACAGAAATTGTATATCGCCTACTCCACTTCGGGAGGTGATTCGGGACCCAAAAACAAGCAAAAAAGTTCATACAAACATAGGTTCGGAAATGAGCCGTTTCCGAGTTATAGCCACTTTTATGTTCAAAAATCGTAAATTTTTATTTTCAATTTTTTTTAATTACAATTTTTTTAGTTTTTTCAAATTTTTCGATATTACAATTACAATTACATTATTTTTAAAGTAAACATAAACAGATATTTAAGTCGAATTAAATAAGGTGTTCAAAATGGCCACCTTCAGCACGAATGCAGGCCCTTATTCTTCTATCAAAGGAATTCCGAATTCTTTGAAAAACATTTGGATCCCTCCTTACTTCGTCAAATTCATGAATTATTCTCTGTCTTAATTCAGCAATATTGTTTGGTGCATTTCTGTAAACAATTGATTTTACATGACCCCATAGATAAAAATCAAGTGGATTTATGTCTGGTGATCTTGGGGGCCAGGGAACCGGATCTCCACGCCCTATCCATCTCTGACCATAAGTTTGATTCAAATGATCACATGCCAGAGATCATTTGAATCAAAATTATGGTCAGAGATGGATAGGGCGTGGAGGTCCGGTTCCCTGGCCCCCAAGATCACCAGACATGAATCCACTTGATTTTTATCTATGGGGTCATGTAAAATCAATTGTTTACAGAAATGCACCAAACAATATTGCTGAATTAAGACAGAGAATAATTCATGAATTTGACGAAGTAAGGAGGGATCCAAATGTTTTTCAAAGAATTCGGAATTCCTTTGATAGAAGAATAAGGGCCTGTATTCGTGCTGAAGGTGGTCATTTTGAACACTTTATTTAATTCGACTTAAATATCTGTTTATGTTTACTTTAAAAATAATGTAATTGTAATTGTAATATTGAAAAATTTGAAAAAACTAAAAAAATTGTAATAAAAAAAAAATTAAAAATAAAAATTTACGATTTTTGAACATAAAAGTGGCTATAACTCGGAAACGGCTCATTTCCGAACCTATGTTTGTATGAACTTTTTTGCTTGTTTTTGGGTCCCGAATCACCTCCCGAAGTGGAGTAGGCGATTTTTCGGATATCCTGTATATATATATATATACAGGATATATATATATATATATATATATTGTCACGACTTTTCCACTCCCGGTCGTGCCCGGGGCGTGTGCCGGATCAAAAGGGGAAGAGGAGAGAAGGGTGGAAGGCCTCTCCGACGAGTCCCTCACACGGGCCGAAAATTCAACGCGAAATTAAATATTGGGCGCCAGACGCGTAACTCGCGTCCACTAAGAATCCCGAAAAATCCGACCAAACGTAACGCCAAACCTAATTAATTCGGTGTGTGAGAGATCGGCCAGCTCGGCTAAGGAGTTTGGGCGGGGTTGATAGCAGGGCGGCGCAATATTCGGCGGGGTGACGCGAAATCACTAATTCAGATCACTTGAAAGAGAAGTAACAATGTTTATTCTGAGTTAATCCTCAGGTGAAATATGTGTCAATCGGCTGTCATTAGTAAGTTATAATCAAGTAGATGGATGATAGCGCGGACGCCCGAAAAGAAAACGAACAATGCTAGTAGCGTGGGCATCAGGTTACGTTAATTTACAAGGACGCGCGGAGTGCGCTGTTAGTGAATCAGAGAACCGTAATAATAATTAAACTTAGAGCTAACATGAAATGAAGACTCGGAGTAGACGCGAAATGATAGCATCACTAGCGCGAAGGAACGCGAAATAGCCGTGTGTCGCGCCCGCAGCGCGTGAATGCCACGTCCCAAGCCGTGCAGAAGTTCTGTCGCCAGATAATCCTTAATTCTAACGCGAGTATCTTAGTCTAACGCAAGGATCTTAATCTAACGCAAACCTTAATCTAACGCACGCGATAATTATAGCGCGAGTAATGTCCGATGCAATACGCGGTTGTCGGCAAGGTTTGGACGCGAAGAACGAGGAGCAGAGTTCCTCGTCATGACGCAAAACACCGTAGCTAACGCGAAAGTACGGAATTTCCGCGAGTAACCACGCAAGAGACCATAAGTGACGCGAAAATACGCAATTTACCGCGAGTACTAACGGAACGCAATAGTAATCCAACGCCAATCATACCGGTAACGTAAGAAACAGGCAAACGATTAATATTCTAACGCGCAAAATTTTCTAACGTAAGGACCCACCGAACATGAGTAACATTTCCGACGCGAATCATGACGTAACGCACTAAATCTAACGCGAACGAGAACCGAACGCGAATTACAATCTAACGCGATTTATCCTAACGCGAGCATCGTCGGAACGCGATTACTTCGACGCGAAAAATCTCGACACACGAAATAGGCGAACATTCTAGACGCGGCCATTACCGTGTGTACAACCTGCGTCCCGACCGGGCGAATTACCACGCAATAATCTTGCGTTCGCGAACGTTAAGGCTACACGAGGCGGTGAATTCGCGATACGAAATCCGCGGACGCATCTACCGCGATCTCCAGAAGCTCTGTCAATTCGACCGCGATCCTTTGGCCACGAGACCATTCCGGTGCCCCTCGCCTTTGTTCTCGATCACTCAATTACGCCTTATCGGCGGATCACAATTACCGCGATTACATTAGAGCGAAAGCGCGACCCGGAAGACAGTGTCGTGGCTTTACATGATACCGAATACCGAGGCAACCTCACCGTTCGTTTGCTTCTCTCCGGAAGCTCCTCGCCGTCGCCCCAAGGGCCGAAAGATTCGCTGAAAAGATCGTCACATGGTTTGGCAGGGAAACCGCTAAGAGAAGTACCGCGACGGATTACTTTGAAACGTGCGTTGGCTATCGAGGACGATCCAAGAGTGCTCCCGAAATTTCGCTCGATCGTGGAATCGATTGCGCGCCCCACCCCGGGCGTACGCAGCCGCTCGACGCTATAGCGGGGACCAATTAGAGGCGAGCCCGCAAGCTCGCGACGTATCCTTGCACAGGGCCGACAATTCTGGCTCCCGCAGGGCGCTTCAGGTTTCCTTGCGCGCATGGTGATTTTGCCGGGACCCTTCCCGGTGGCAAACAAGACGCTAATGTTTCTGCTTCCTCCGTCTCAGTCCCGGGAGGGTGGCCACCCGTCCCGGAATCCGATCTGCCGATGAGGAGAGCAGGTGACTTCTGCCCCGGCGTCCCGGAGCCCCGCCTCTACGGGTTCCACGGAAAAAGATATTCACCGTATGAGATCATGCAAGGCGCACCATGAAACGCGCTGAATTCGCCGCGCGTTGCGAACGTACGTTCACCGCGAAAGCCGGTGTGATGCACGGAAAAATACCGTGCAGCTTAGTACGAGAAAAGACGTTGCTGCGCGAGCAGCGTGTTTTGACATGGGCGCACGACGGAAGAGAGTGGGGGACACGGCCCAGCGTAGTGGCAGGGCGCAGCGCGTTTCATGGTCCGCCTTGCATGATCTCATACGGTGAATACCTTTTTCCGTAGATCGTCCGTCGCTGTCACGCGCGCGTGTCCTTCCGCGCTCCCTGGCGCTCGTCGGCCTGCGAGTCTCGCCGCGGTCCGCTCCCGCTGATCGATTTTCCGGCTCGATTCCTCCTGGTCGATTTCGCATCCTATAATCCGCTCCTCAGGAACTCCAGTCTCAGCTCGGTGAGGCGCCACGCAATATTACAAAATAACAAAAAAAGGATCAGAATACGAAAACGTAATTACAATTATGCCCCTGGAGATCTCTCGCTCTGACTCTGTAAATCGTCCTCCACCCGGGACTAATCCGTCTATGGCGCGTCGGGCGCACGACTTCAGCTCACGGCGATTTCAGGTTAGGTTTCCCTCGAGCGTGATTCTGTCTTCCTTTGTACGTGCGTCAGATTGTATAGGAGGGAAATGGTACGCACGTATCGTCGCAAAACGGGTGTTTTGGCCGACCGAAAAGATGGCGGACCATTGTTTTCGAGATCGCTCGCGCTCACGGCACGTCGGCGAGGTACGGCGAGGCACGGCACGGCTCTGAGATCCCGCGATTTCGGCGTGAGAGTTGACATGCCGCGCGCGCGGTAGATCGTCATTGTTAGTCATTGTGTCAGTGACAGTCGCGCGTGTGACCGCATCGTCCAGTGTTCACCGCATCGTCTCGGCGTTGTCATCGCCGTTGTAGTGGTGGTGGTGTCGGTGGTGGTCATCGTCGTCGTCGTCGTCGTCGTCGTCGTGGTGGTGGTCGTGGCCGTCGTCGTCGTCGTCGTTGCTCCGTACAAAGCGACGTAAATTATAGATTCCCTGGGTCTTGACGGAGCGATTCCGACGACGTGTCGGCGCGTCGAGGAATCGGCGCGAGGACGCCGTCGACAAGGAGCAACTCAAGAAGGCAGTTCTTGCGGTGAGAAAAGATAAAATAAAAAAAATGCCACACAAACAGAACCGCAGCCTTCGACGAGCAATGGGCGTAAATCGAAATCAAGGAAGCAGCAGCGGTCGGATTCTGACGAAGACTTGGATAATACGTGCTGCGTGTGCTCAGAGAAGTTGACAATAAACAGCATATGGGAAACAGTGCATTGCGTGCGAGCGTAAGGCACACAACACATGCGTGCGCTTGTCAGGATCTTTATTCACGTGCCTAAATTTTATGGAATAGGTAAAACAATTATTTTTTAATAATGTATAAAAATTTTAAATAAATTTTTATATTTTTCTCTTAAAAAACAATTATTAAAATGTATTCTATCATTTTTCAGTATTAGATGTACGTATATGTATTAAAAATGCAGTGCAGACGGATTTACTATGGGGGGTAGACGGTTTAACCCCGGCATTTTTGAGATTTTAATTTTTCCACCGTTGTCGTTTTTACTCTATACCGGTTAAACAAAGCGACGTAGACAAAAATTTCCTATATAAATTTTGTAGCTAAAGGTTCACTCTTTACAGTGGTATACCACTTTTAACTACAATTATTTATTTTGTTGTTAAAAATTAGGACCGAAAAAAACTAGACGGTATAGCCCCGGTCTCCCCTATCCCAAAAACCTGTAATACAGGTTTTTGGGATATATAACCCTGATAACCGCTAACGATAGAAAACAATAAAAAATTTCTTATCGTTTTTAATAAGGTTAGTGAATTGTTTATTTACGATACTCTATCAGAAATTCACGTTACAAAATACTTGGGATCCTATTGTAAATGTCTTATCAACTGCACATCAGTTTCTATCGTTTTTAATATAGTTAGTGAATCGTTTATTTACGATACTCCATCAGAAACTCGCATATATATATGCGACGTTCCACGTCAACCGGATCAGTGCTGCCGCCAAAATTTAAAGCGATGAAAAAATACATATGAGGTCTCAATTTAAAGCTTGAACAAAGAGCTACAAAAAGCCATAATGAAAAAAATGAATTCTTATTCTTAAATGCTTATTCTTAAAGGCAATTGATACGAATTTTGATTATAAGTCTGCCATCTTGGATTCGCCATTTTGCGATTAGTTTTTGTCATACTAGAATCGTAAAAAGCTATATTAGAAATCTCCGTAAATCCTTTTGCAACGAGATTCGGTGTTCTTAGAGGCAATCGATACAAATTTTAGTCATAAGTCGGCCATCTTGGGTTGCCATTACGTGATTTGCAACCTATCACACCAGATTTGAGATAAGTGACCTTAAAAATCCCTGTCGATCCATTTTCAAACAAATCTGGAGTTTCTAAAGGCTTTTACATCAAATTTTGACGAAAAATCGGCCATCTTGGACCCGGCATCTTGATTTTTGCAAATGTGCATACGGCTTTTAAAAGTTTTGAGTTCGAGCTTCAAAATAAGCCCTTATACGAATTTATTTGTCGCTGAATATTTTGGCGGCAGCACTGAGCCGGTTGATTGATCAAAAATTTTGAGTTTATGGCCGCCATATTGACGTCGCCATCTTGATTTTTGCTAAGGCGCATATGGCTTTTTGTAGCTCTTTGTTTAAGCTTTAAATTGAGACCTTATATATATTTTTCCGTCGCTTTAAATTTTGGCGGCAGCACTGATCCGGTTGACGTGGAACGTCCCATTATATATATATACTTCCCATGTAAATATCCCAGGTAGCACACATGATCTTATTGACGTCAATTTAAGGTCATATTTCGTCCACGACGTCATATGTCCTTTATATGACGTGTTTGATTTATCGACCGCTGAGGCGATGATTTCGGAAGTGTCTTTTAAATATGGTATGACATAATAAAACTTTTTTCTTGTTGTGCACATTCCGAATCACCACCTGTATTATTCTTTATAGACTGCAGTTTCTTTAAAGAGCAGCTTATGGCATAAATTTAAATAAGGACACGGAATTACTAAACGATGCCCATTTTGATATTTTGAATCGGTTGTCTTAAATGTTCTTTTAATAACAATGACTATTGGTTGCTGTGCCCTTGCGATGTGAGTATGGTCTCAGTCGTCTGTTATCCTGCGCGATACACGCTTTTGTGAGACAATGGAGGGAATTTACCTCCGTTCCTTGTTTCATCGACCGCTTATGTGAGTCCGTTTATGAGTTTAAACTCAATAATCAAATTATCGTTTGTTCTTACAGATTTTATAACGTGATTTAGTTGCCACTAAGATGGTCTGGTGACACAGATACAATTGCATGGGTTCATGGACGCATATGGGTCATGCAGCGAAGGAAGCGACTGATTCTGCGTAAATTGACAAAATACTTGACGATATACCTCTAATTTCACTTGACTGATTGTCTATATGCTTGGGTGAGATCTGATCAATGTAAATTGTAGCGTTGGGTCGAATCTGATTCGTTGACTGTAAATTAATACGAGATTGTTGCGTTATGCCTTATGTTTTTTAAATGTTCTGAAGAAGTAAGGCTCAAAACATAAACACGTCGTTATAACGTTATTGAATTTATTAAATACATTTCTAACATCTGTTTAATGCTCGGAATTGGCCGTTTTCAATTATTTAAGTAGGTAAACTATGACAGTTCTAACTCACCGCGGCGGTGTCAGATTACACAAGGGTATCAGATTTCGCGGGGGGAGGGGGAGGGGGATACCGCGGGGGAGGGGGGATACCGCGGGGAGAGGGGGAGGGGGGGTACCGCGGGGGGGATACCGCGGGGGGGATACCGCGGGGGTGGGGGAGGAAGGTACCACGGTTTCATGCGTCGCGGGGGCGGGGGAGGGGAGGTACCGCGTTTTCATGCGTCGCGGGGGCGGGGGAGGGGGGTACCGCGTTTTCGTGCGTCGCGGGGGCGGGGGAGGGGTATCGCGTTATCCGACGCCGCGGGGTGAGGGGACCGCGTTTTCCGGCGCCGCGGGGGAGGGGGACCGCGTTTTCATGCGTCGGCGCGGGGAAGGGGTATCGCGTTTTCCGGCGCCGCGGGGTGAGGGGACCGCGTTTTCATGCGTCGCCGCGGAGGAGGGGTATCGCGTTTTCGCCGCGCCGCGGGGTGAGGGGACCGCGTTTTCATGCGTCGCCGCGGGGTGAGGGGCGACCGCGTGCAACGGCCGCGGCGGTCCGCGTGACGTCACCCGCTCGCGTTCCCGGCCCCCGTTCGCGCGCGGTCCCTCTCGCTCCCGGCCCCCGTACAGTATATATAAAATTTGCTTACCACTCCCTGAAGAAAGCAGCTCACTATACACTATATACAGTACTATATACACAAAAAGTTAAAATTTAAATGTCTCTCACAAAGAGCTTGTGCACACAGAGCACAAGTTGCACAGCATTATCTGATGTAATGGGTCTCCGCATGAGGAACAAAAGAGACCATTCATCAATATGTACGGCCTGGTCTCATATTTACAATGTGCACGCAGCATCGAGAATAGCCCACTTAGTCTGACGATGCATGGCGCACAAAACTTCGCATGTCCAGGTGTAAAATAATAATACGTGCAACACATTTTTGTCAACGGATTCAATGTATTTATTTCAGTCTGGTTCAACACACGAAAAATTTCTTGTGGAACATCTTCAGGCATGTCACTATCATAACACGAGTCTTCCGACAATCTCGCATCATCATCATCATCATCATCGTCAACGTCCATTACATCCTCTTCAATCACTTCCATTTCTTCTTGTTCATTCAATTCAACTTCTATTTCTTCATTATTCACTTCAACATCCATATCTACACCAAATAATTCTTCGAAATCCATTTTATTATATACACTGACCGCGCTGTTGTATTCAAGTACTCGTCGCTAATAAAACGATAAAACCGCGCTGTTGGACTCACGACAGTCAACTCTCGACTACTGAGCGTGCCTTCAAATTCATCCTTCTACATCTCACTATTGTCACATCGTTTGTTTGGTTTTGTTTATCATATCTAATTTCATCGTGATTTCAGCATCCGTACGGATGCGCCTTCCGAAAAATCTACGATGTGCAGTTTTGCACGTGTCCTGCGATGAAGGCACCGCGAGACACGTATGTTCGCGAAAACAATAACGTGACTTTCGGTCATTTGATCTTGATAACTGCTATTAAACAACTATAACATCTTTAAAAACAACTAAAACATCTATATTATACTATGTGGGAAAAGGAAATAAAACAGTTATATGTGTATACATCTATAGTTTATTTAAAAAAAAATCATACATATTTCTGGTGTCGCGACCACCAGTTAGATATTTTTAATACATTTTGTAACGCGCAATTCTTAACATGTTTTTCACATCTTATAGTATTAGTAACATCTAGATTATTTAAAGATTCGATATCTTCATAATCCGCATCCAAAGTCTCAATGTTTAGATTTTTTCTCGCTTTATTCTCAAGTAGATCCACCAGCCATTCTCGTTTCTGACATCCCTTAACATACACAAGAGTCGACGTCTCGTCACCCTCTCCAAGCACGGCCGATGTAATTAGATGTTTCGCCATGCTGTACGGTACGTTTCCATCCTCCCATCGTAGTCCATGGTGATTTGCAATCAACCAGGAAGCGCACGACTTGTCGGATTTCATGAGGAGACTCCATGGCATGGGACATGTAAAAATGTAATGCGCCAAAACGGCCCCGTTTCTCAGAACCGCCACCTCCTTTACAACAAATTTCATCCCGACGGTGAATCCCTGCAGATCGACAAACGTTGGTACGATCATAACAAAACGACGGAGCAATCTGTAGCTTATCGTGGTACATCAGTGCCTCTTATATCGCAATATTCGCTGATATTGCAATTTACATGATTTTGCGCACTACGTTCGACAACGGACAGTATTCGATTACGCGATCATGTAAGACGAGACAATAGGCGGTAGTATTTGCCGGTACATTCTCTTTACAGTCAAATTCTATTCGCACATCCACGGTGGCGCTTTGACAGATTCGTTTTGTCGCGAGCAATCAATGACAACAAAAGGTCCTTTTGTCAGGAATGTAACCACGGTGCAAAGCGTATCGAAGCAGTCGTATCCGTAATAAGTTTTACGAAAACGCGCATACATATCGAAAAGGACGGCGTATCGATTTTTGCCAAAATCCAGATTCAAGTCATCGTACGGATAAAATTCGGAGTTTAGATAAAGTTTCACGTTGGTCAAGTTACAGTCATCGAATACGCTAACATCTTGCGACATGATATTCTTGCGTCCCGTCTGCAGCGCAAAGATAACGTACCGCGGCTTCTCCAGCTGAGTCGCCGTTTTAACGGCCCACGAATGCTTGGTCGTGCTTTGCAACATAGGATACTCATACAGATCCCACGAACGGAAACTAACACTAAGATATCGCCCGCTTTCCAAGGCCCGTAGCATGGATAGCTTATTGATCTCGTTTAATGTGACATGAGGCATTTGCCACTGTACTTTAAACAATTCAATTTCCGGCTCCGTCGCAGGATTTCCCACAATGCAATTGTTATCGCTGCGCGCTCGTATCAAAATTAATTCGTGACGAGCGTTAACAACCACGCGTTTGTAATCCTCGCAAAAGCCCAACAATGTGTTGAGCGGTACGCAATAGTTGAAATATCCCTCCGGGTGAGAAATGTCCCATCCAGCATTTTGCATAATTTTTGCTTTGTCATTTGTAAACGATACGTAGTTCTTGATGGTACTGGTTATTCCAGCGTTTCTGTTGCGATCAATCTCCACGCCATTGAGCTCGTATCGAATTTCGTCAAACATGAACGCCACGCAATTATTCGCAAGCGTTGTCTCAGACTCGTCATTTTTTCTCTTTATCGTCAATCTTCCTTCAACGTAGAGAAAGCTCTCGCACGGCAACGTGTATAAATCCTGCTGTTGTATGGGTATTCTTATCTCATCGTTATGTCCAAACGTTGTGTTGGCGTACGGATTGTATGTGTGTGTCTCAATCTTGACGACGCTGTCGTCAAAGATCGGTTCACCTCCAATGTTTAAGATATTAGCCATTTCGTACGGCGAAACCCAATGATTTCAAAAATTCAACGTTCGACGCGGTGAGTTTCTTCTTTGGCGATCGGATTGTCTCTCTAATTTTGTTTCTCGTCGAATGTTGCACCTGCTCAGCTTCGTTCAGTACGAGCATCTCACGTTATCGCTGTCGTCTTCGTACATGCAGTCTAACGGTGATCTCCTCTCCACGAAAATCAATCAATCGACCGTCCTGATCCACGACGCGAAGCGTCAAGTCCGAAATGCTCCGTACGATGATCGGAAGGTAAATGATCTGTGCCGGCGTTTCCGATATCTTATATCCAGGAGGCACACTCGGTGAAAACTCGTGTATCGTGTGCACGTGCTTGTCGTTGCTGTACGCACCCGCGGTCACGTTACACTCTATGCGAATAATGTTTACATTGATGATATTTATCGGAACATCCGATTCGTGCCATTGTCGCGACTCCAGCACACGATTCCCTGAAAATCCTAGCAGCGATCCAATGTTGTTCGGTTTGGTGAAATTTATCCGATAAGCGCACTTGATCTCGCTCTTCATCGTATTGTTATTAGCCCAAATAACAATCAATGGGTGCGGTTCATCTTCGTTTGTCGAGACAATACTGGATTGGTTCCATAAAAGAGCGCGTTTCAGATACATGTCTATATCATGCAGTTCGTACGATCCTTCGGGAATGGTAATCTCTTTGTTGTCGTCGTCGTCGTCATAGTAGAATTTATTGTTCGACGAATTTACATTCGGTATCGTGTGATAGGTTTCAAAATCTGTCAGACCGAGCTCGTAATCGCCATCGCTCAAATCCACGGCGGGAAAGTAGCTTACCGCGAGGATGCTGCTCTTGCCGGTGAGCGTAAATGTCAGTGACATGTTTGAACGAATACTGAGATTAAACATCGTACCGCCGGTCTTTAATTGTCAACCGACTGTAGAAAGCGCAGACACAGTTGTCCGCAATTGCTCTGATCGAATCGCTGATAAGGCGTGCGATTGTACTCTATCTTCGTCACGCTCGGTTCGAAATATCGCACCAATTCTTTCGGCGGTCGAAGATTGCCGAAACTGTCGAAATATGTGACGCGATCTCCCCTCTTCGCGTACGCCACCCAGTGAGTACCGGGTCCCTCGGCATTATCCAAATTCACGATACCGCTCTCGTTTCGACGTATACCGCCGATCGGTAACGAGTCGCGCATGAAAATACCTTTAAAATATGGAATGCGCATACGTTTTGCAAGTTGTTGCAATTGCACGTTGGTAGTTACACCCTTGGAGATTTTTAGAGTCTCTTCGACGTTTTTTTTTTCTCGAGACTCCCCGTCCACGTTTGTACGGAGCGAGATAAAGTCCGTGACCTTCCATGGCGCGATTGTGACGTTGAATCTCTTCCAGCTGACGTCGCGCGGCTTTGTTATTGTTCACGGCCTTTGCGACTCCCGCCGCTCCGCCGACCAACAAACCGAGAACCCCCAACAACGGAAGGATCGGTAGGATACCACCGCGTTTCGCTACCGGAAGTATTCGCTTGTTCTTCTTCTTTTTCTTCGTTTTCAAATCCATACCGAGTTTCGTTTTAGCCTTCATGGCCGTCCAGACGGCTGTAGCTGCAGCTCTCTCTCCGAGAGTCGAATCGTTCGCGGTGACACGTTTTCGCGCTTTCGCGGCGAGTATATTGTCTGCCACGTGTCGTTCTGCGAGATCGTTGCTACGCGAGTAGTCTATGTCGTGCTCGCGGCACGCTGCGTCCAATGGATTGATACCCCGATCACCTCTTGCCAATCGTGTTTCTAAATGAGTTCCCGGACCGCAAAATTGATAGCCGGGGATATGTAATTCGATCGGAAGCGCATTTATCGCGCGATTCAACAGATCTTCGGCGGCATTCGCCGCAGTTTTTTATCAACGGTGGCGGACCGTCGATGTGCGTTTGCTGACTCGGCAAATTATAATGTTTTAAACAGCGACGATATTGCTGAACCTCCTAATCTGCCTTGATATGTTCGGGAAGCTTATCCCACAAATAATCTATGTAATTATAAAATTGTCGCAGTAGAATGACCTTTGGTATATACTTCAACTGCTCGGCGGTTAAATCGTAAATATCGCTGTTATCCGACACGAGCAAAAACATTTTAAAGTCTGAGCATCTCAGCTCTACGCGTCTCTATAAATAGGCCAGCTTTCTCGATACTGTTTTTCATTCGTTGTGGAGAGGAGGTAAAATGCGGTTTGTACGACAATCGCGGACGATCAAAGTGACAAACTTTGACGATAGGATACAGTTAACGAAAGAGGTACGCAAACATGGAGACATGCTACCGATTTCTATACGCGGTATCATCTGCGGTCCGTCGAATTGCGGCAAGACAAACGTTTTGATAAGCTTGCTGGAAAGTCCGCACGGTGTACGTTTCGAGAACGTGTATGTGTACTCGAAATTGTTGCAGCAACCGAAATATCGATATTTGGAGAATATACTAACACCGATAGAAGAGATTGGCTACTTTACGTTTTCGAATAACAGTGACGTCGTTCCACCGAGCGAGGCGCTCCCGAATTCTATTTTTATCTTTGATGACGTGGCGTGCGACAAGCAGGATGCGATAAGAGAATACTTTGCAATGGGCCGGCACGCGCACGTTGACTCCTTCTATCTTTGTCAGACGTATGCAAAGATACCGAAACATCTTATACGAGACAACGCGAATTTATTGATTCTGTTTAAACAGGATGGTACCAATCTGAAACACGTATACAACGATCATGTAAACACAGATATGTCTTACGATGATTTTAGTAAATTGTGTCATACATGTTGGCAGCAAAAGTATGGATTTGTGGTGATAGACAAGGACAGCGCGATTTCGAATGGTCGATATAGAAAAGGATTTAACGACTTTGCGATACCGAAACGTGCTTAGTTGTCGTCGACGCGTCGATTGAACAACGTTATCGCAACATGGACAGCGGCGAGGAGATTAGAGAGCGCGAGAGGATAGCAAATCAAATTGCGAAAACGAGCAATTCGATTCGCAAAAAGTATCACGCCTTGAAAACGGGTAAAATGGAGGAAGATATCGCGTTGGAGAGACACTTTAAGCCCATCATCGAGCCTCTAAGGCAGATTGCCGAAAACACCGTTGGCAAGGAATCTGATGTGTCAAAGATTGAGAATGAAACGGCGTGGGAAGACGAAGAGCCAAAGCTCAAACGAAAACGACCAAACGCCTCGTTTAACGACTCTGTAATGGCTGCAACTCCGGTTACGTTGAAACGATCGATAAATATGCCATCTAATTTGAGCGAAATACCCAAAATTTTACAACCGCGTAAATCGAAACGATCGAAAGATTCATTGAATGAACCACCGATAACCTCAGCGCCTTCCGTGCAACCCCCAATGCTCGAATCACTCGCAAACGAGGATGTTTTCGAAACCACGGATGACTCACTCGTGACGTCTGTTCGGGAGCAGTTGCAAACATCTGAGGGTCGAGAAATATTGCGAGATCGCTTGGGTCCATTGAGCCATAAGTACCTCGGGGCAGTTCTCAGTGGCGATCAAGAAAGCGGTATAGACACCGTATACGGCGTTTATTTCAGCAACGATGGAATGATGCTAGGTAATAAACGTTTTGACGTGGACAACGCGGACAACATAATTATCAATGGTATACGATACGCTGGCACACGCGGTCTTTACGAGTTGATCTTTAAGAAACTTCCCGATTATGACATCTACACGGAGGACGACATGCAAACATACAAGAGCATTCTGTTGACGACGAGTGCTCATAAACGCAATTACGATGCTCATGCTCGAATAAATAGCAACAGAGGACCCAAATACACAAATATAATCGCGCCGTTGATTTCGGGTAAAATAGCTGGAAAAGGTATACCGCGTGCCATGACATTAAACAGCAACAAGATCGATCATATAATTGCATCGTCGATTTCGGGTAAAAAAGCTGGAAAAGGTATACCGCGTGCCATGACATTAAACGACAACAAGATCGACTATGTTCATTGGGACGATCCCAACGAGCTTGTAGATCGTCTCCGATTGCTCGAAGCTTCGCGCCTTGCGGGTCACACCGGTCACGATAACGAGATCCTGTCGATTATCGAGGAACTTCGCGAGGCTGGACTTATTATATAAATTAAACCGCGCGTCGGCGAGTCATTCAATCAACATCGAAATGCCGATCAACAAGTTTGGTATATCGCTCGGAAGAGGCGGTGCGGAACCGTACTATCAATGGAGAGGATTAATCAGAAATTACGTGCGCGATAACGCCCTTTGCGTGGTCACCACCGACTTTGACGCAAAATCGCGCAAGATTCGACGGATAGCGCCGCCTGTAGATGATGGCGATGCCGCCAATAAACGTTACGTGCAGCAGAGCGTGCACATTTTGAAAGATCGGCAGGATGAAATCGAGAGAGATGGTTGCATTCCAGAATGACGTGCAAATTACAAAAGATGATTCAAGAAGTAATTATCGCGTATCATCGCGAATAGATAAGAACGAACATCTGATCTCAGTTGCGCGTTCTCGTCATGGCTAGTAAGAAGCAATCAACTGAGAAACGGAGGCTGATGGAAGAATTACACGCTCCTGCGAGAAGAAATTTTTCGCGAAGACGCGTCATAGTGCGCGGATACGATGACCTGTGGCAGGCGGATGTGGTCGAGATGCGCCCATACACACGATTCAACAGAGGCTACCACTACATACTCACCGTTATCGACGTGCTGAGTAAGCACGCATGGGCCGTACCGCTCAAGGCCAAGAGCGGAACCGAGGTTACTACGGCGATTGCGAAAATAATTCGAGACGGTGGAAGATGTCCGAAAAATCTGCAGACTGACAAGGGCAAAGAATTTTACAACGCAAACGTGCAGAAACTCTTGAAGAAACATAATATCAATCACTATTCGACCTATTCCGTAATGAAGGCATCAGTCGTCGAACGATTCAATCGCACGCTCAAGAACGACATGTGGAAAATGTTTACGCTCAATGGAAATTACAAATGGATCGTCTCGTATCGGATTACAACGCGCGAAAGCATCGAACTATCGGCATGCGACCTATCGATGTTACCCCCGCGATCGCCGACAAGCTCCTAACAACGGTGTACAGTCACGTAAAGATCGCTGCTCCCGCGCGATTCAAAGTGGGCGACTCGGTACGCGTGAGTAAATTCAAGACAATCTTCGAGAAAGGATAAATTGGACCACGCCAAATTGGACCACGGAGGTGTTTAGAATCGTCAAAGTGCAGAAAACTAATCCCGTGACATATCTGTTGGAAGATTCCTGCGGAAAACCCGTCGCCGGCGGCTTCTACGAATATGAGTTACATCGCGTTGCTAATCCCGACGTGTATCTCGTTGAAAAAGTTTTGCGCAAAAGGGGGGATGAGGTTTATGTAAAGTGGTTAGGATTTGATAATTCATACAATTCGTGGATACACAAGAATAATGTATTGTAAAAAAATTTATTACAATATAAAACATAATATACATACAAATGAGTCATTTATTTTCATAAATATCTAAATGTAATTACAATATATATTTAAGGTATTTTATAATGCCCCCATGGCAACGTCTCGGTAGAACCGGATATAATGTATCGTTTATCATCGTACGGATTTAGAGCTATTTTCGTTTCGGACACGGTGTACACCTCATGTTGTTTGGATCTTATGCAAGCCTGCTGTCGCGTCATTTCAATTTCATTGCGCAGACATCGCGTGTAATCGTCGAACGTTATCGACCTGGCTACGACGTTACTCTTAACACTTTTAGCCTTTTTCGTATCTTTCTTACCGTTCACTCGCAAGGCGTACATCTTTGCTCTAAGCCCGACAAATTCAGTCATTATCGCACCGTTGTTTTCGTCTTTCATCAAACCCGGAACTTTTTTATTGGCGAGTGGGATACCGTACGCATTATCGACCGCGTAATCGCTAGTGTCAAATCTATTAATGTCGCGCTTCATGGTGTCATACACATCGTCGCACTCGATGTGATAAATGAGACTGTCAGTATCAGTGTACGTGACTTTACACTTTTCGCGATACAACGGTAACATGTACTCGTGATGAAATTCGTACAAACATGTCTTGGATATATCGAGGATGCACATACCCACGTAGATTGGTTTGTCGAACTTCACCTCGAGTTTTCGCATTTCTATCGCTACTAAATTCTCCGAAAAGACGCTTCGGCTATGAAAATTTGATTTCGCGATCATTGCCTCCGCGCCGTATCTACCCTCACAATGAGTCACGAGTCGCACGTCAACGTGATTCCGCACATTCTCCATGGTTTTGCCGAACACAGCGTTGTTCATCAATTTGTATAAATTTTTCTCGAAATCATTCTTGGCCAATGTTCTAAATTTCGTATTTAGTTCAATATAATCGCGAAGCCATGGAGATTGCGCGAATTTCAATATGCGGTGAATCTTTGATATACGAAGACCGTGACGAGTACACTGCTGCAGGTTGCGATAATGTATTACATAACGTTTCTTATCGTATAATGTTGCGAGGAGCTTGTTCTACCGCTTATCGGGAGGTTTATCGCGCGTTGGACAGAACGGTAGGTCAGTGTGCGCATCGTGAAGATGTTGCGGATACTCCAAGTCGACTTCGAGAATGTAGCCTATCGAGGAATCCAACGCGACATCCGTAACATTAAAATTGGTTACGTCGTCGACCCATTGAAAATCTGCATATGGCAGTGGTTGACACATTGCTCAGCCGTATAAGTTGTTTACGTCAAAATACATCAGATACGATGATGGTTTCGCTGGATCGTACGACTGCATGTACTTGTTGTTGGCCAGCGCGTATCTGTTCGAACATTGGCTCAAACCGCCGCGTATACCGCGTTCGATAAACATGACCATGTCAATGTCGGTGAGCAATTCGAAATTGATACGTATATACTTCAACATAGCATTCCACGTAAAACCCGGTAGAGTATAATAATAGGCGGGATCGAGTCCATAACTCGCGACGCAGCTATCGCGAAAATTTTCAAAGATATCGGCCAACAGCAAGACATCGGTTTTAAGATATAAATCGCTGTAGTCACCGAGCGTTCGAATGGAGAACCGCTTCCAGACGTTGACGGCGTGCGCGTAATCGCTCTCGGATACGGTGTCACCTGTCAATGAACTGTAAAACGAGTCGCGCGATGGTAAGCACGAGTCCTCCAACTTTTCGACGCAGTCAATGTACTCGTACGGAAATACGCCTTTTCGTGTCAACAAATCAAAATTTTCTGCGGATAATTTACAAAATTCGCGTTGCAATATTCGCAGTTTATCCTTGCTAAGATAAGATGCCAATTTGTCGAGACTAGCGGTGAGAAACTTGTACGAATCGATAAATCGCAATTTGACGCAAGTTTTCTTATCTTTATCTTCGGTGCTTTTAACGTTTTTCGTAAACGAAATGTATTTCTCTTTTGTAATTGGGAGTAAGTCTACATGTCGTTCGTATGCTGTTGCTATTTCCGTTATAATAAAATGCGCGTCGTAGCCTGATAAATTATGAAAAACTATGGGTATACAATGCGAATCTTTGTAGTTCAGATTACAGTTTGAGTGCGCGGGACCTCTGTACTGACCGGTCAGATGACAATGATCGCGTACTCGCACGTCGTCTGGCTCAAACGGTTTTTCACACACGTGACAGTGCGTTGCGCTGTTAAACTTTTCCCACTCGTCTCGCGTGAAATCTGTCATGGGCAAATTAGTGGACAAGATTGTCTTTACATCGTGAGCTAAACGTCTTAGCTCCTCGGCGAACCACGCGACGCAATCCTTATCGCGACGAAACCGATACATTAATAACGAGTCGTCGTACGAGCAACGCACGTAATACCCTATACTAAACACGCGATGATGTTGATACGTGTACCTGGACGTTTCCGGATCAGCTTCCATCTTCTCCAGGGTACATTCCAGGTCGGCGTATATGATAAACGGAACTCGTTCCTTCCTGTTGTGATTCTTAAAGGCCAACCACTTGTCGTTATCGCTCGGTAACTTGATCGCGCAGTCGTTTATCTCCCGACAGTCGACGGTGTGGGTTTCCAATTTCTCGCTCGTGTAGAAATAGTGTAAACATCTGTAAATAATGAAATTTTTTATATATTTTTTAAGTAAGATTTATTTTTATTATTTATTAGGACGTATATTCACCGATCGCAAAAGTATTTCCGACCATCGTGCCTGCTCAGTTGCGAGCTCACGAGGCGGGATAGGTTCTTGATCCATGAAAAGTGTCCCACGTTGTCGTCATGCACGTACAGCAGATTTACATGCCTGTCCATCTTTCTGTCGGTGAGCCATATTGGCATGATGGCAAGTTCCTCGTTTTTTTTCTCGATGCCGTACACGTTGATGGAGATGTCGTTGTAATTTTCAAAATTTTTAATTTGATCCAACGTCATTGGAAACTTAATGTTTGTAAGATTTAGCACCAACGCGTAATGTGGATATGACGATTCTCGTTCTGCATTTCTTTGGGCTGGATGCAAAGCAGTCACCACTGACCATGCGAAACATGCATTGTCCCTTGATCGCACGTTTATCACCGCTCTCTTCATTTTAATTTCTTGCGGTATTTCCACAAGACACCCCGCGTGCAATGGATTGTACTTGTTTACGTTAACAGTCAAATTGAGTATACGCGACAACGCCCATCCGCTATCACGTTCTTGGAATTCCTCCAGCGATGCTAGGGTAGGCTCGATAACGCGTCGCTTGTACCACTCGCGCAGATCGGACGTACGAAAGAGTTCACTGTTTCTCGTAGCGATACTTTTATTCGCGCGTTTGTCACCCGCAACAAATTCACCATTAAACATTGTGTTTATCTTTACATTGTCATGTCGTTGCATGACGTTCCGCACATGAATGAGTACAATGTCTCTCGCATCTTTGAGAAATTGACCTGGGTCGATGTGTTTCGAATTTATCACCACACCGGTCAGTATACGACTTTCAAAAGCCGTATCTATCTCGCGCCATCTGAGTCCTGTCTCACTCGCACTGTATCCGGCACCCACATGCACGAAACGTTGACGTACCGAATCTTTCAAACCTTCGAGTCGTGCGATACAAGCAATCAACGACTGTTTGAGACCAATCGATGACTGTTTAAGACCGATCTCTATTCGTGGCCGTTTAATTCGGCTTTGTTCTTCCAACGATTCGATAAACTCGTCGCATCGTTGCTCCCACGCGGCAAATTCTTCCCACGAATTTAAAAGGGCGGATTGCTCCAACAACTCTTGCTCCATATTATTGCACGATCTTCTTTCTGACACAATTGTACTCACGACTTCCAATTCTCGACTACTGAGCGTATCCCCCCAGATTCGTCGATTTATATTCTACTAATGATGCATCGTTTCCCAGCATATTTAATTTCACCGTGATCTCAAATACGATTTGCAGTTTTGCACGTGTTCGATGAAATCATCGCGAGACACGTCTTGAAAATGATATCGCGCCATTGACTTCCGGTGATTTGATCTATATTAATGCAGCAGCCGTACATTGACCAGAAAAATGCAAAATTTGCAGTTTTGCATGTGTTCGATGAAATTATCGCGAGACACGTATGTTCGCGAAAACAATAACGTGCCATTCGGTGATTTGATCTGTATCAATGCCGCAGCCGTACATCGACCAGAAAAATGCAAAATTTGCAGTTTTTGCACGTGTTCGATGAAATCATCGCGAGACACGTATGTTCTTGATATCAATAATGTACCATTGACTTATGCGAAATTGCAAAATTTGCAGTTTTGCACGTGTTCGATGAAATCATCGCGAGACACGTATGTTCTTGATATCAATAATGTACCATTGACTTATGCGAAATTGCAAAATTTGCAGTTTTGCACGTGTTCGATGAAATCATCGCGAGACACGTATGTTCTTGAAAAAATCATATTTGATGCTGTTGCCCGATGAGGTGATCTCATCACGTTCTTGACAAAGAAATCACATATATGTGGATTGTGGTGGTGGTCACCATGCAGCAGCCGTACATTGGCGCTATTTGCAAGATTCGCATTTTTGTGTACGTATAAATGGTCTGCGAGGATTCTAGCGCGCAATCGAGAGTTACTCGCGCATTTGAGAGTTGATATATCGGTAAAAAGAGAGTATGGGAACGGACGGTCGCTATTGCTCGTCGATGGTGCGTTTGCTTCGTGGCAGAGAGGCCGGTTTTCGAAACGTGCTTACAGGCACTGACATATGGTGTTATGCGCATTGTGATGCGCAAATTTGGCATAAAAGTAGAGTTACAGATGTAGCATTTATTCGTACATGTTGGGGCACGATTACGGGCAGGGTTCGTAGTGTTTATGATGAAGGATTAACAGTATTAACACATGGGATTACCTGGAGACCATCGGTGTCACGTCTGCCTATTGGAAACGACTACTGTTTACAATGTGGAGGGGAGTGCAAAATAAAAAGAGGTCCGCTGGAAACGACTACTGTTTACAATGTGGAGGGGAGTGCAAAATAAAAAGAGGTCCGCCAATGTTTGTATCCCATTTGATCTGTGGATTTTACATACTCCACCTCGATCATGAACTACTACGTTCCGATTCAGGACGAAACGTGCGAGAAACAGCACAATGAGTAAGTACCACTAATTTTCGTATATACTTGTAAAAAAAAGCTTTTATTATATATATTTGTATTTTTTCAGTTTTGATAAACCCCGCCACACGCCACGTATTTTGGGAAGGAGATTTGCCCTGACATCGACAGCATATAAATTTTTGGATGTTAGAATCAGCGCGGGACCTATGTCCTCTGTGGACATACTTATTGGTGATAACCGAGGCAATCGGATAATTCTGCCTCATGCAACGTGGACGGCTCTCATCGAAAAACGTGCAGATATTCAGCGACTCGTGCAGTCACCGGCGCCATCATCGCTTGCGTTTCGAGATCTGGAGCTCGTAAAAATATGCGACGCAGACATTGTAAAATTGACATCGTGCGATACCAGCTTATACATGAAACCGTCAACCGTACTCTTCCTGTTCGAACTAGAACATTGCGTCGAGAATGTGTATTTTCAACTATACCAAAATGTTCATGGCGTAAGTGAAAAATTTAAACAATTTGTAAGCATTTTACGCCAAAATTGTATCATTGATAAATGTAATGCAGTTAGAATCTTGCGTGAATTTTACGATAAAAATTCAATTATTGATTGTGAATTATTAGTCTACGCTTTAGATACTATTATGTATAATGCGCTACATGAGAAATAAATGCATATAATATGATAAAAAGTTTAAACAATTTTTCCTTTTCATTTTCCGTTTATCCCATTCCCTGTCATTAGAATTAAGCTGTCTTCGTTTACTTAAATGTAATATTAGAAATTAAATATCGCAAAAATCTAAACGATTAAATATCGTTTGCGAAGAAAAGATATGCGAACGGGGGAGATAACGCGAACGAGAAAACGCGAACGAGAAAACGCGCGCGAACGAGATAACACGAACGAGAAAACGCGCGCGAACGGGAAAACGCGAACGAGAAAACGCGCGCGAACGAGATAACACGAACGAGAAAACGCGCGCGAACGGGAAAACGCGAACGAGAAAACGCGCGCGAACGAGATAACACGAACGAGAAAACGCGCGCGAACGGGAAAACGCGAACGAGAAAACGCGCGCGAACGGGGGAGATAACGCGAACGGGGGCCGGGAGCGAGAGGGACCGCGCGCGAACGAGGGTCGGGAGCGCGAGAGGGACCGCGCGCGAACGGGGGCCGGGAACGCGAGCGGGTGACGTCACGCGGACCGCCGCGGCCGTTGCACGCGGTCGCCCCACACCCCGCGGCGCGGCGAAAACGCGATCACCCCGCGGCGCGGCGAAAACGCGATCACCCCGCTCCGCGGCGCGGCGAAAACGCGATCACCCCGCGGCGCGGCGAAAACGCGATCACCCCGCGGCGCGGCGAAAACGCGATACCCCTCCTCCGCGGCGACGCATGAAAACGCGGTCCCCTCACCCCGCGGTGCCGGAAAACGCGATACCCCTCCCCCCGCGCCGACGCATGAAAACGCGGCCCCCCTCCCCCGCGGCGCCGGAAAACGCGGTCCCCTCACCCCGCGGCGTCGGATAACGCGATACCCCCCCCCCGCCCCCGCGACGCTCGAAAACGCGGTACCCCCCTCCCCCGCCCCCGCGACGCATAAAAACGCGGTACCCCCCTCCCCCTCCCCCGCGACGCATGAAAACGTGGTACCCCCCTCCCCCACCCCCGCGGTATCTCCCCCCTCGCGGTACCCCCCTCCCCCTCTCCTCGCGGTATTTCCCCTCCCCCGCGGTATCCCCCTCCCCCTCCCCCCGCGAAATCTGATACCCTTGTGTAATCTGACACCGCCGCGGTGAGTTAGAACTGTCATAGTTTACCTACTATTTACCATAGCTGTTGCTTCATCGAGTGAAATTATATTGTTATTGATTTTATTGATTCCATAACTGATTCCATAAGCCTGTTCCATCGATTCCGTCGATTTAATTGACGTTTAATAGGACATTATTAAAAATATAATTCATTTAATTTAAAATAACTATTATGTTGGATTTTATTTATGCAGTGGTCGATCTTCTTCAGATCTGTTCAAAAATATATTAAAAAAAAAAAAGGAAATCGTTACGAGCTTAAGGTGACAGCGAACCGGCCGAGTCCGCGACAGACGCCGGGAGTCAAAAACCGACAAGTCAGCCAGACTCGCGACAACGCCTACGACCGCCGCGAATCTAATGCCTACGCCGATTGACTCAAACCGCAATGCTAATGAACTTGACGTTATACTTAATAAACTCCCGGGGATCCGATAGTTGATAGACCCCTTTAAAATAAAGAGATAGAAGGGGGAACGATAACCCGAAAAAAGAGAAAAGAACTTACAGGACTTACTACTTGATGATGTGTTACGTTCAATCTGGCTGGATCTTTTTTGGGATAGGCTCTCGTCGATACTCAATGAGTTTAAGTTCGCGCACAGAATTTAACTTAAAACTTAAGATCGGATTTAAATGTGATACTGTTTGTAAGAGGAGCTGAACTAAAAGAGTGAGCCCCGTGATGTCGCGATTTATATAGGAAAGTTCAAAGGATGGAGGGGGTGGATTTCGTTGTAAGATGTGTCTGGTTTTTGTTTAGAAAATTTCTTGTTGGCGGGATGTTTCTAATTTTCGTTTAAAGGATTTCTCGTTGGCAGGATGTTTTTCACCCAAGAGGTGGATTTTTAAGTTTTCGTCTATCCTGGAGAGCTAGAGACGGTTATCGATTTTTACGGCTATTATTTATTGGTGAGTCTTCTTGTAAGGCCCCCACTGTTTTATTAGGGGTGCAACCTATCGCTTCTTCTAGTGACTCATCTTGTTTTTCAAATATCGCTGATTTCTCTTTTATTAGGGTCCCTTATTTATCTCGCGACCCTGTTTTTAGTACCGACAGACAAATGCATTCCATCTAATCTTAATTGCAGTTTTATTGCAAACAGAAACCTCCGCCACGTGCCCTTACAAGATTTCTAAAAGCACGTTTTAGACCTCGTTTCTGTTTGTCGGAACATTGCGCGGGCAATTTTGAGCTAGTCGCGCGATGCAATAAAGATCTTCAGCAAACTCCGTCTGGGATTAAAGTCCCTTTGGCGCGTCATGTCGCTGTGTTTTATAGTAGTGGGCCAGACAAAATTGAATAAAACGTAGTCGTATATGTTTTGTCTGTTTGGATTTTGTCGTCTGGAAGTTTTCTCTCGATTTCTCGATCTCATTTAGCGAGATCATAACTCACTTGCCGATGGATAACCGTCCGTTGCTCAGTTTACTTATCCTAATCTTAAGGGCTATTTCAGATGCATAGGAATTTCTGCGAAGAAGGGAAATCGTGGAGTTCGCAGGACGTAACAATTACAAAATTTGAAATAGCAGATCTATTTAGAACGGGACACGTTTAATTTGTTCTGATGTACTCGAGCTAATGACGTAAATGTCAAAATGGTTTTTCTATTCTGGCGATTATTCTGGCGATCAAAGTGCAAAGAGCTCTGCTCAATAACAAGCCGAAGGATCCGAGATTAAAATCAAACTTAACAACCTCAAAAACCTATATAAAGTGAGTTTTATGTAAATTGCATTTTAAAAATTTAAATCTGCCATATTGGTTCCACTATTCTTAATTTTGACTTCAGATTCACATAGTGCACCATGAAAACCCTCTATATAGCGAGTTAATAAAGATCGGACTATAATTTCTGAAATGAAAGAGGTGGTCACTAAATGGACCACCCGCCCTGAAAGAATTAAATGTAAATTTCAAGATTTAAATTTTGCGTCGCAATATCTCCACTTGTAGAGCACGTAGAGGAAATCTGAAAACACTTTTACTATATAATTCAAACCCAAGCTATTGATTGAGCTTACTCGGAACTTTATCGATTTAGCCGTTACTGAGATGAGGGGACGGTCTCGCGTTGTGCATATACTTGGCGCGAGACACTACCGTCTTGATTACAATATATAATATTTATAACATATTATAATTATCATATATAGAAATGCATTCAAGAAGTGATGTTATCGAAGAAAATGAAATAAAATGTAGGACAAAATTTAAGTTATTCGTAGTAGATCAATTGGATCTGATAAAGCAGTTACAAGAAAATGGTGGATTTTACTATATGATTTATGCTGCAGAACGAACTTCTGAGTATTTCTCCCCTTACTCTTTGAAGTAAGAAATATTTTATTATTTTAAATTGTTATGGCAAACATTAAATCGCTGTAATTTTAACAAGTTTACTTTGTAATATTATTATATGCATAATAGAACAGAATCTCGAATATAATTTTATATTAATTTTTACATTATTATTATTTGTAAATAAGCATATACAGGGTGTCCCAACGCACTGTATTCAATTCTCATGATGAGGTAGAAAAGATAAACAAAAATGTCCTGTACCAATTTGCGATATTCGCAATAGTTAATGAGTTATTAATTAATACGTCTGAGCGAATGATCATATGACAAATTGTAGGCCGGACTCAGTAGGCGCGCGCGGCACGCCCTTCTCCATTCACCGCGTGACCACGCTCCTCGACACTCTCCACTAACCCTCGCGCGCGCCTGCCGAGTCCCGCTTCTCATGCGTTTATTCGCTCAGATGTATTAATTAATAACTCATTAACTATTGCAATATCGCAAAATAGTACTAAACATTTTTGTTTATCTTGAGCCTTTCTACCTTATCACAGCATTGGATACAGTGCATTGGGATACTCTGTATATAATTACTGCTAAGAATGTACAAATCTGAATTCAACAAAAATCATATAAATTTCAATTTCTAATTCAAAATTAATTTAATTTTTTAAAATTATATTATTTCCTTTTTTTGTCTTAAAACTGGTAATTTAAATGGCAATTTTATTGTAGAATTGTAGAATATGAAGATATAAAGAAAATATACATGACGATTAGTATGAACGGGGTGACGCAATATAATCCAGATGAGATGATATTCACATCTATTAAATTATGGGAAAAGGAATATACACATTATCTAACATTAATGGAGGTATTATTTACATTTAACTTCTGATCACAATCTCTCTCTCTCTCTCTCTCTCTCTCTCTCTCTCTCTCTCTCTCTCTCACTTATATACCACCTGATTTTCCCAACAGTCTTCATCATTAGACCATATACTATAAATTGTACGATGCAATATTTATTTTACCTACTAAATGAAAATTATTGTTTGGGTATTTTTTGTACAGAAGGACTATTGCATTTTTTACATTGAAATTGTTCCAAATGTACGTATCGTGAGTACTACTAGGGTAGGGGAGACCGGGGCTATTCGTGACACATTTTTGTTTCGAATTTTTTTCTCGCTTCGTATAAATGTTTAAAAATTTTTTATTAGTGCGATGTAATCGTCCATCCTTCTAGTTTAAAAGAAAAAAAAAACATAGGTTTATCTCTCACGAGTCTCGAAATATATTAAGAAATGTATCGCTATGTCATGTGTCACGAATTGCCCCGGGGCCGGGGTAATTCGTGACAGGCCACGGGGTAATTCGTGACACTTTTTCTGGTTGAACAAACTATATGGATTTCTTTCGTTTTTGTAATTTTTATCTACTTTATATTTTGAAAAATTCTTTATTTGTTAGAGTTTACATATTATATGCTGACCTATAAAAAATTATATGGAAAAAAGTAGGTAACATTTAATTACGGGGAACTTTTCGAGGGCGTCCACGGCCCCTGCGAACTGGTTCTTTCTTTGAATTCGTGATGTTTTTGGGAGCGTTTTTTGTTGCTTTGCCTTTTTTTTCTTCTATCAATGAAGCAATTTCTGCGGGGTCAGTCTGCCCCGGTTGCTCGTGTCACGAAATGCCCCGATGTGGTTTTTCCTCATTCATGATCTGTCACTTACAAATAAGAAAGAATAGACTAAAATCTACTTATGCATGATGCTTAGTGAAGTCGAGTGACTAAATACAACTTACCGTTTCGGATCTCTTATTATTATATTCGGCGAGAAAACAAATTTTCGGGATTTGGAAAATTTTACTTTTAGCACTCGAAGTCAGACTTTCTGTTACTGCGAGAGAAAAATAGTTGACACGCAAATGCCACTCCGTTGGTACCTAGAGGACACTAAGAGAGATCTATGATTGATATTACTTTTCTAGCAGCAAGCATTTTAAAGTTAGGCCCGCGACAAAATTTCAGCAGTGTCGAATAGCCCCGGTCTCCCCTACCGTGCATTTCTGTTCATAATTTTCAATCGCCAGTCACAGATTTGCAATAAAATATAATATATTATGTAACTGTAATATACTATTTACTATTTTTTTAATTTATAAAACTTAAAAAAGGTAAATAGTTTATATTAAAATTATTATTACTAATTGAGTATTAATTGAGTGGCATCCTTTTCTGTTGACATATATGTATGTTCAGGATTATTATTTTCTGTTGGAGGAAAAATGGCAATGTGGGTGCATTCTATACACTCTATAGTGCCAGGAAATTCGAATTTTCTATAGAATCTAAAATAAAAATAATAGTAATAATATTAATTGTCTTGTTGTACGTTTGCACGATGAATCTTTATTGTGCGCTGTTGCTGCATGGCACGTCGTGCTTCTCTCTCTGAGCTTCTCTCTCCCACGCAAAGCTTACTAGGAAAAAGTACTCTATCGGCCGCACATAACGGTTTAACGTGTTGCGAATGTCCAATAATAATTAACTCAATGTATTAATTGTTAGAATACTTTAATATTGCACTCAGATAGATTTTACATGTATCTGTTAGCAGGGCGCGGTTCTTTTCTAGTTATACGTAGAGCCATCTGCACTAAAGACTGGATATAAAACTAATCCCTAGTTTTTAAATGAGAGCGCATGGATATTACCAACTTAAAATATAAAATGCAAAATAAACTATTATGTTGACTAGTTATTAAATAATTATAAAGAAAGAATCTTTAAAAACATCAACACTCTCCCTTATTTAATAACTTACAAACTCCTAAATTATTACATAGGGTAGACCGGGGCACGTTGTCACACATTTTGTTCAATATTTTTTGTATTTTTTACATTCAATATTTGAGAGTACTTTGATATGCCAAAATTTTGAGTGAACCCTCAGCTTCAATTGGACAGTATCGAATTTTGTGTGATTGTTACTCTACAGTTGTTACATAACAATAAATAACGACAGGTCGCTTGTGACAACGTGCCCCGGTCACGGGGCACGTTGTCACATCAAATGTGATTGCATGCAAAATGTTATCCAAACTGAATTCAACGTAAATATCAATATATTATAGTGCGCTGCAATGTAAAAAAATAAAATCCTTCACAGAAACATTTATTTTAATTCAAAAAAGTACAAAAAGCACGAAGTTTTCGTCTTATCTAAATACAAGAATTCCACTCGAATGCGCAACTTATTGATACACATTTAACAGCAAGACGAATTACTTCTAGATCGACTACTGCGGCTCTCGCAGTTTTTTGTAGGAGCGCATCATATCCCAATTGCACTTATGACATTAAAATTCGTGACAACGTGCCCCGAGGGCATTTTTTTACTCCAAACAGCCTCATCGCTGACACGTTTGAGATATTCATAAGGTTAGGTATTGCACGCGTTAGGTAAAAGTACATACTTTAAGATAATATAAAGGTCTATTCTGAAAAAACATAAGCTTCATGTCCAGTACATTGAATATTAGACAATAAAATTTTACTTACGGTCGCAAAAAACTTTCAAATTGATTTTACGTCAACACAGCTGGAGCAATCTCAACACTGTAAACATACCAAAGATGGGCATACACTAACACGTTTTGGGAATAACGGGTGTTGTCCTCTGATTATTAGTTTTTTAAATAAAGCCGGTGTGACAACGTGCCCCGTGTGACAACGTGCCCCGGTCTACCCTAATTGTTGAAATCGGTTAGCAAACAAAGGCTTTGTAAGTATGTCCGCGAGTTGTTTCTCTGTATCTACTTTTGAAATTGTTATTTCACCGGCAGTAACTAGTTCGCGAACAAAAAAATGTCTTATACGAATTTGTTTCGTTCTTCGATGATACTCCGGATTATTGGCAAGTCGAATGGCAGCTTCATTGTCCACTTGTAAATCAGGCGTTTCGTTCAACTGATTAAGTTCAGTTAAAAGCCTCTTAATCCAGATGATTTCTCGTGCTGCCTCACTGGCTGCTACAACCTCAGCTTCTGTTGTGGATATTGCAACTGAAGTTTGTCGTTGACTAATCCAGGTAATAGGTGCACCGGAATATAGATAGAGTACACCCGAAGTAGATCGTCCAGTATCAAGATCACCACCATGATCTGCATCGCTGTAACATTCTAAAACACCTTTACTCATAGACTTATAAATAATTCCATAGTCAGTGGTGCCTTTTAAATAGCAAAAGATCCTTTTAACCCTGATCACATCTCGTTCTTCTGGATTTTCGAGCTTTCTTGATACTACTCCAACAGCATATGCGATGTCAGGTCGAGTTCCACACATCAAAAACATCAGAGCTCCAACAGCTTGTCTGTATGGAAAGTCAGTGTTAAGAGGACTCTTCTCAGTATCATTATCTCTGACAATAGGAGTCGTGACAGCTATGCAGCTACTCATGCCGAATCGTTCTAGTATTTTCTTGATGTAGTGAGTTTGACTAACTCGTATAGAACCATCTTCTTCTCTGCTGATTTCTAATCCCAGGAAAAATGATGCCGGTTTTGAAATAATTTTAAACTCCTTCTTGAGATCGTCGATGAATTGCTGAAGTTCTCTCTTACTGTTAGCTGCAAACAGCCCATCATCCACGTAAAGGACAAAGTAAATTTTACTTGTACTTTTTTGTCTTATAAATAAACAAGGATCAGCTTCACTCCTTTGAAATCCTAACTTGATTATGTAGTCGGTGAACTTTTTATTAAAACAGCGAGAAGCTTGTTTCAGGCCATACAAGCTTTTCTTCAAACAACATACCTTGCTGGAACCGTCACTGTATCCTTCAGGCTGCTTCATATATATAGTTTCCTCTAAATCGCCATAGAGAAAAGCAGTAGACACATCTATTTGCTCAAGAAACATATCTTCGTTAGCAGCAACACTGAGTAGTGTCCTAATAGTAGATGTTCTTGCTACAGGACTGAAGGTTTGGTCAAAATCAACACCTTTCTGTTGTGAAAAGTCCTTAATTACCAGCCTAGCTTTAAATTTATCAACAGATCCGTCGGCATTCGTTTTTACTCTGTAGACCCATTTACAGGGAATGGCTCTTTTTCCAGGAGGTAAGTCCACCAACGTCCAAGTCTTATTTTCTTGAAGTGCTTTCATTTCTTGATCCATTGCCTCTTTCCAGTTATCCTGTTGATCTTACTTTATGGCTTCAGTATAAGTTTCTGGTTCTTGAAAAGCCACTGAAACATAATGTATATAGTTTTCAAATTTTTTCGGACATTTAAGTGTAGACCGATCACGAAGCTGTCGTCCAGTTGTTTCATTGCTCTTCTGAAGATCATTTTTACTTGTGGTTTCTTGAGTTTCTTCTTTAGAATCCTCGTCAACATCCCAGTATTCTTCTTCCTCTTCTTCTTCAGTCTCAGAATCCTGATTTTTGGTTTGAGTTCCTGAATCTTGAAGTAGGGGAGAGTGGCCCCATACCGACCGCCTAAATGGTAAAGGCCATAAAGTTGTTAAAAATAACTTTTTTTGACAGGTTTAAAGTTTTACTGTCTAGAGTGATCATTTCTCTAAACTTTCCGCCGGTTGATAAGGTTCATGGGTGTCGTTCTGAGAGATACAGAGAACAAAGGCAAAAGTCTACGTTTTCGACAAGCTCAAAAAAGGTGGTCCGAAACCGACCTCCACATGGTCCGCAACCGACCACCCATTTTTTTTTAGCGAATCGCAAGAAGTAAAATTTTGAGTTCTTATTGTAATTTGTAAACAAAACACGATGATTTAGAATTAATTGAAATGTTTGTTACTTTATTCAAATACATTTTAATGCTTTTTTAGGGGAAACAAAAATTAATTAATGAGTTAATGAATTAATCAAGGGCTATGGCTTAATTTGTTTTTGTTTTCTTCTGTTTTTGCTTTTTATTTTGCCGTTCTTCTTTTGCATTTTGTTTTCTTTTTTTCTCTTCCTGTCTCTGCCGCTTTTTTTCTTCTTGTTGCTCTTTTCGTTTTTCTTTTTCTTTCTGCTTTTGTTCCTGTTTTTCTTTTTCTTTCTGCTTTTGTTCCTGTTTTTCTTTTTGTTGTTGTCGTTTATCTTCTTTCATTTTTTCCAATGCACTTCGTGCATTTTTTTCTTCGGCAATTCGTTTTATCTCAGCGTCGGATGTCAAAATCGCTGTTCGGCCTGACTTTCGACCTCTTCTTTTTTTCAGACTGCGCGGCGGAGCCTTCGGGAAAGGTGAAAGCTTTTCGAGACTTGAATTGAGGAATGACGTTGATGTGCGCGAAGTTGATGTGCCGAATGGCATGTTTTCTTCTACTTCTTGCTGTTGGTGATTCTCTTCCTCTTCTTCTTCCTCAACAACATCGATTTCATTCGGAGCTTTATTCGGATTTGCTCGATCCGTTGTAGCACTCGGCATGAAATCGATTTCCTGGAAGATGTCTGAGTCCATTGGCCATATTCCCGTGGCTTTAAAGCCGGATTTTATGTTGACTTCATTTACGGCTAGCTCCAATGCACGTGAGGCCATTGCTGGGATGTCATATATTTGTCATTTGGGATGCCATTGCTGGGATGTCACGACGCGCCCTGGATTCATTCGCATGAATGTTTCAAATTGCTTGTTAATCGCAGTTTTGAATGGACCAAATACGCTGACATCCAATGGCTGAAGGCGATGCGAGCAATGAGGTGGGAAGGATACAACATGAATTCCATGGTCTCTGCAAAACTGCAACGCTTCCAAAGAGCGATGGGATTCGTGATTGTCCAAGAGAAGAAGCACAGGGTGTTCACGATTACAGCGAGTAAATTGTTGAAAACATTGCAAAAATTCGACGAACAATTTCGCATTTATCCACCCGCTGGGATTTGCTCCTCCTGTTGCACCTAATGGTCCGCCATTCAAGAAATGTGCTTGAAAACGTACACGAGGAAAGACAAAATATGACGGTGCGCGGATACCAATTGCAGATACAGCTTGGACCAGTGTCACTAAATTTCCGCGTTCGGCTGAAGTGATTTGCCCAATTTGTTTTCGACCACAACGTGAAATTACGCGGACTGTTTTGTGCACTGTAGAAATGCCCGTTTCATCAACGTTCCAAATGTCGCTTGGTCCAACTTTGATCTCGTTCATTACTGCAAAGTAATTCGCATAAAAAGCAGCAACATTCGTTGGATTGAATGCGCTGACTCTGGCTAAGCTCGTCGCCTCGGGTTTTCTCAGAGATAATTTTGGGTGTCGGGACATAAAACTACGAAGCCACTCCAAGCCGGCCATTTCGTCGCGATCCCAAGAATGTGGATATTTAACTTTTATTTGTTTCGCATATTGGTAGGCCAGTGATCGCGCTTGTCTCGATGTAAATCCGAAATAAATATCTGACGAATGAAGAAGATGATGTTCCAAAGAAATTTCCTGTTGTGCGTTGAGCACCTACAAGAACAAAAAAATAAGAAAAAACCAAATGTAATATGCCTACATGGAAAATGTAAACACAATTCAAAACTTACTGTTTTGAAGCCATTCGTCACAATGTTTATATTGTCGACATTCACTTCCGTCGGTCGCTCAGTTGTTTCCCGTTCTTCTGGTGAAGTATTTTCATTATTTCTCCGATGCAGCAACAAGGTCGATCGAGGAATCCCGAATTCACGTGCGGCTGCACTGCGACGACCCCAATTGCATTGCTGCAACTGCTTTCCGCAGAATTGCCGGATTTCTTTTTTGGGTTTTTCTTTTAAATGTTCGTCCCATTTCTAGAAAAACATGTGTGATTATCGTCAGAAGTCATTCTTAATAACATTTTGCCCCTTAAAAACACTCTATAAACAATCACGATTCCAAAAAATGGGGGTCGCTTTCGGACCACCACTTGGCGGTCGGTTTCGGACCACTCCGACATTTTTCACATAACGGCTCGTCGTTCACTGATGGCAACAGAGGCGATCTAATTTTAGTAGCGTGCGTTGAAACTGAGGCTATAAGTAATCAAAATAACTTACCTTTCGATTTTTCTGCAAACAAATAAGCACTACTAACTGAAGTACCGTGTAGCTCAGAAATGAATTCCACTGTTGTCAAAACACAATAGGACGCGAAAACCTTACAATAAAATGAGAAGTATAAATGCAACCTACGACCAAATTGTCAATATTATAAGAGCATTCCAGTCCCGCCACTGTCAATTCGGCCGGCAGCACCATCTGTGAGAAACATGGGGGGGTCGGTATGGTAGGACCGGTCAGTATGGGACCACTCTCCCCTACTTGATCTGGAAGATCGACATTTACTGGAATATCTACGCCTGTCTTCTGAACTAATGTCTTCTCCTCAAAAACAACGTCTCGTGATCGAATCAGCTTATTTTCTTCACACCAAATCCGGTATCCATCATTGTGATCATAGCCAATCAGGATTCCTTTCACAGCTTTCCGATCCATTTTCTTTCTTCGCTGTTTTGGAACGTGTACATAGCAGGTTGATCCAATTATTCGCAAATGTTTCGTACCAGGCTTTTTATTATACCATAACTCGTATGGAGATATCTCAGGAGTATTGGAAGGCCCTGTTCGATTCAATATGTATGACGCAGTATTTATCATTTCAGCCCAAAGCTTCTGTGGAATGTTTCCGTGAGCATGCATTATAGCTCTAGCTGTTTCCACAACAGTACGATTCTCCCTTTCACTGCAACCATTTTGTTGAGGGGTATAGGGCATAGTAAACCGCTGAATCATTCCTTCCTTTTGAAGAATATCTTTGACTTGTTTGTTGTCAAATTCTCCTCCGTTGTCGCTGAGAAATTCCTTAATAACGTGCCCAGTAGTTTTTGTTTCCGCTATAAATTGATTTAATTTATCTGCGACTTCTGATTTTTCTTTGATAAAATAGATAGTTCGAAATTTTGTAAAGTCATCCTTAAATAGTACAAAGTAACGATACCCAGACATTAAACTCTCAAATGGACCACAAACATCTGAATGAACAAGCTCTCCCGGTTTCGTTGCTCTTCTTCTGGTGGAAAAAGGAAGTCGGTGAGTCTTGCCGTAGATACAGCCTTCACACAGTTCGGTGTCCATCTCCAAGTTGATATTTAGTTCTTTGTGGATCATTGTCTTCACATGTCGCTTATTTTGATGTCCATATCGCTCGTGATATAATTGAAGCAAATTTTCTTTATTAGTGACATTTATTTCAGTGGGAGAATGAGGTTTAATACATCTCATAACTAATTTAAATAAACCTCCAAAACGACCACATATTCCTACTAACTTTACATCTCGATTTATTTTAAGCTCGCAGGTTTCTACTGTTGATATAAATCTGCTTTCTGGATTCTTATCTTGTGCAGCAAGAACAGAGAATAAATTCTTTTGAATCTTGGGTACATACCACACATCTCCTAGAGTAAACTTATACCATTTTCCAGTCACTGCTACTTCGACGTCTATTGTACCTTTGCCAATAGCCTCAACAGTGTCTCCATTTGCCGTGGTAATTGTATGTGCTGTTGAAAAAGGCTAAAAGGTCTTGAAAAAGTTGCTGTTATTTGTAACATGACTTGTTGCTCCATTATCCACATACCAACCATCATTGTCACAATCAGAAGACATTACAACCGACGTTACAGTAAGAAGAGTCATATTTGTTGAATTTTTATTCAAAGAATCAGTAGCTTCTGACTTACTTGGTTTCGGTGGCTTTCCATCCGCTATCCATTTTCGACACTTCTTGATTACGTGGTTAGGCTTTTTACAGTAACTGCAAATAAGTTTCTTCTTCTGCTTCGATTCATTGGAGTTCTGCTTTGAGGTGAGTGCGAGAGCTTCTTGAGATGTAGATTCGACTCCTTTATTAGATAGAGCTTTTTCATAAGCGCAAAGCTGATTTGTCAAATTATCAATAGTTCTGTCATTTATAGACATAAGCATCCAGCTGGATTTGAAGAAAAAATAATCTTCTGGCAACGTACCTAATATTTTGCAGATTAAAAATAAATCGGGCAATTCTGGATTATTTTGAGCATCTCTACTCATTTCCTGTTTCAAATCGTTCCATAAATTTTTCAATTTAGACATGTGCGTAGCAATATCGTCAGTAGGATTTTTCTTAAAGCCGAAAAATTGCAGGCAAAGATCATAAACTTTGTCTTCAGACACACCGTCAAATAATTTATGAAGTTCCGTCCATACTTCTTGAGACATAGTAAGATGCATTACCTTTTGCAAGGTTTCTTCTGACATATTTGTTGCTGTCAGCTTTAAGAAATGTATCCAATGCAACTTTATATGCTGCTCTTGCTTCTGCAGTAGCATTTTCTGGTAGTGCATTAGGTTTAACTAACCTGCCTTCGACAACATCAAGCGCCCCAGGAATACCTCGTAGACAAATACTCGCTTTGTACTTCCAAGTGCTCCAATTCGATTTTCCTTCCAAATGACCAATGTTTATCAGCCTTGTCGTCGAATCCATTTGGCTCGTAGTACGGATATCAATTAAAGAAAGAACCGACTTTTTACGTGAAATACAAAATATTGTGTTTCTTCAGTGTGCTTTAACTTAGTGCATCACTGGGCCGGCTGGGCCCATAACCTGTTGCGAATGTCCAATAATAATTAACTCAATGTATTAATTGTTAGAATATTTTAATATTGCACTCAGATAGATTTTACATGTATCTGTTAGCAGGGCGCGGTTCTTTTCTAGTTATACGTAGAGCCATCTGACCTAAAGACTGGATATAAAACTAATCCCTAGTTTTTAAATGAGAGCGCATGGATATTACCAACTTAAAATATAAAATGCAAAATAAACTATTATGTTGACTAGTTATTAAATAATTATAAAGAAAAAATCTTTAAAAACATCAACATAACGTGCGCATTACGAACGCTTGAATCATATAAAAATAATATTACTAAACAATATCTGTCACTTTATGACTACTACGGGAAACTGTCGGTGGACTAACAACCATATAAATGTTTTCTCAATATCCATCTGATAGGAATCACTTGCAAAGAATCGTAATGCTGTCATAACGCAATGCTTACAAAAATAGCTTTTTATTGTTTATATTTATGTGCATTATGTACGTAAGTTATTAATTTTATAATAATTACCTTAGTTGTGGAATCAATTGCAGATATCCTTGTTTGAGGAGTTAAATGCGGTTCCAAAAGATCGATAACATATCTTGCTGCATCTTTACTTAAGCAAAACAATTGTATAAATTTTTCATTAAGATTACTCTACAATAGCGTAAACGTAGGTGTAGGGTTGTAGGACTAGTAGTAGTCGTAAGTGTTATACAAAATGTTTTCACCTTTATATTTCTATTTCGACAAAAGGGATTTTTTATTGCGATCATTCGCAACTTGCCACTTACGTATACGCAACTGTTTCAAGAACAAGATCCCTGATCGACAGACTAGCGCGATAATGCCGTGCGCGACGCGCAATATCCAATAAGCGTGCAGTGATGAGCGGAAAAGCTGTACGTTCATTGAATATCGCGCGTCGTATACAAGGTGTCCTATTTTAAAGGAGCCAACCGAATATCTCAAAACTGAGCTAGGTAAATAAAAATGTTTCAAACAAAAGTTGCATTGTTTGGAGAGGGCCACATGATGAAAATATGGACTTGACCTTGATTGAACTTTTCAAGGCCAGGTCAATGTAATCGATGTTTTCTTAAATAGAATTCCTGATTTTTTACTGCATATTCTTGTAGTTTGAGACGTTTTCAAAACCGTCAATAAAGCTCTATTTTGTTAAGAATTTTCTGAAATATTTCAAATTTTGTCATGATATTTTTAGTATAAAATATGAAATATCTTGTAAAGTATTTACTTTTCGATGACTTTACCTCGATATATTTATACATGAAATAATAAAAGAAATCAATTGTAAAAAAACAAAAATAATAATTTTAAAAAATTTGAATGCATGTTGTAGACGCATTCAATTTTACAAAATTGCAAATGTAAATTTAATATGTAGTTGGACTTGTAAAATGTCAACAAAATAATTAACGGCGAATGGGAGTCAGGCGCGTAGTGCGCAAATAAAAAATAAATATGTATTTCAGAAATAACGAATGTTTTAGCTCTTCCTTTGAGCCATCGTCAGCGTTTATTTAAGACGATGGTAATACAGCATATTTTTATAATTCTGTGACTACTGCCGATCCTGAAATGAGCTTCTGTCTTTTTTCTTTATATGTATACAACAATTTCCGTACTTAAAATTTTACGTTTCTTTTGCAGTGGAAACTATGTCCACTTTGTTCGTGCTTTCCAGCTTGCATAACACGACATCTCTTCAAGGAAAGAGTCTCTCACCTCAAGTCGAGCAAAAATAATATTCTGCATTACCATCGTCTCCAATAAACACTGAAGATGGAGTCAAAGAAAGAGTCGAAACGTTCGTTACTTCTGAAATACATATTTATTTTTTATTTGCGCACCACATACCGCACCTGACTCGCATTCGCCGTTAATTATTTTGTTGCAAATGTAAAAATTAATATTATTATTCGATTTCTTTCATTATTTTATGTACAAAAGTATCAAGGTAAAGTCATCGAGGTAATTATGTACTTTAGGGGAAGCACCTCCGATGACCTTGACCTTGACATATGTTATCAAGGTCACCCTCCTGAGTGACCTTCAGAAGGTTTCAGCCGTCGCTCGTTTTTTATTAAAAAGTTATTTATATTTATTTTTATTTATATTTATATTTATTTTTTATTTGCGCACCACATACCGCACCTGACTCGCATTCGCCGTTAATTATTTTGTTGCAAATGTAAAAATTAATATTATTATTCGATTTCTTTCATTATTTTATGTACAAAAGTATCAAGGTAAAGTCATCGAGGTAATTATGTACTTTAGGGGAAGCACCTCCGATGACCTTGACCTTGACATATGTTATCAAGGTCACCCTCCTGAGTGACCTTCAGAAGGTTTCAGCCGTCGCTCGTTTTTTATTAAAAAGTTATAAACAAAAAAAGTTTGAAAAATGTAGCAGCTATTTTGAGTATTGGAAGGCATAAATGACTAATATAAAAGGGACATCCTCTCCGATGACCTTAACCTTGACATATGTTGTTAAGGTCACCCTCCTGAGTGACTTTCAGAAGGTTTTAGCCGTCGCTCGTTTTTTATTAAAAAGTTATAAACAAAAAAGTTTGGAAAATATAGCAGCTATTTTGAGTATTGGAAGGCATAAACGACTAATATTACGTTTTTTTTTAAAGCAGAGAATACTTTATTTTGCGAAAAAGTCGCTGCTTTACCAAAACACAACATTTAAAGCAAACACATATATACTGTTAAAGCGCGTCACTAACCTACATAGGTTAGTTGACGCGCTTTAAACACTTAAATACTTTTAAAGCGAGTCATCTAACCTATGTAAGTATTCTCTGCTTTAACAAAAAAACTTCAATTTATCAACAATTTACTGCTTTAAATGTTGTGTTTTGGTAAAGCAGCGACTTTCTCGCGAAATAAAGTATTCACTGCATTAACAAAAAGACTTTAATTTATCAACAATTTACTGCTTTAAATGTTGTGTTTTGGTAAAGCAGCGACTTTCTCGCAAAATAAAGTATTCTCTGCTTTAAAAAAAAAACGTAATATTAGTCGTTTATGCCTTCCAATACTCAAAATAGCTGCTATATTTTCCAAACTTTTTTGTTTATAACTTTTTAATAAAAAACGAGCAACGGCTAAAACTTTCTGAAGGTCACTCAGGAGGGTGACCTTGACAACATATGTCAAGGTCAAGGTCATCGGAGGTGCTTCCCCTAAAGTACATAATTACCGTCATCGAAAAGTGAAGACTTTACGAGATATTTCATATTTTATATTAAAAAGATTATGACAAACTTTGAAATATCTCAAAAAATTCTGAAAGAAAGAAAGCTTTATTGTTTTGAAAACGTCATTTTGACAGATGTGTGTATCAAGAAGTTAATAGTGTAATAGTAATAGTATAATGTTAAAGCCACGGTCTTACATACAGGTCTGAAAACTTCAGTGGTGGGGGTAGGTCGCTTACAATTAGTGAAACCGTTTTTGAGTTCTCTAATAGCCATTAGAGTCGTTGCGATCGATGTTCGCGCGGTGGTGAGGGACGCCGGAGGCTGGGGAGGGGGGGGGAAATTCTGTCATATAAAATTTGGCGGAGTGGTTTTGTACCAACTTCGTAGTCTCGACATTATGGGTTCGAATCTCCGTACCTTTAAGTTTTTTTTTTAAATTCTTTCACAAAGCAATGTGATAAATAATAATGCTTTAAATATTTTAAGACTATAAATTAATTAAATATGTATATAAAATAAATACGAGTTTTTGTTCTGAAAATTAAAAACAAATAAAAATATTAAACTGTTTTTTAATTGATTTGATATAGAAATATGTTTTAATTGTTATTGATTATTCGATAAATAACTGTACAATATAGTAAAGAGCGATTCTCTCCAAATTTTTAGGGAATCACATTCTTGTGATAACAAAACGATTTAGCAAGTATTTGCGACAAGATGCGGTTTTCCTTAATTATTATTAATTTTTTATTAATATTTAATACGATTATAATTCGCCAGTGATAAAATAATAAAACAAGAATATTAGTCGACCTGACTGGTAGTAATTTATTAGTATAACGACGTTTCAACCTTTACTTTAGGTCCTTATCAAGTTAATTTAACAATGCTGGAATAACATAGATTACCGGTAATCAACACATGCTACAAGAATGCAAATTAATAAAATGTGATACAAAGTACAATAAATATTAAACTTACATAGATAATTGTGCGTCAAAATTACAGAAATATTTTAGTTATAGTTAAAAATTGTGTAAACGGGCGGTAAACAGATGGAGCAAGAATATAAACTTGGTTGAGAGATATGACCGTCTCGTGTAAAACTCGAGAAACGAATGATACATGCGTCATAAATAATCACCAAACACAGTAAATAACATAGAAGGTGATGTTTAAAGAAAAAATATTATACGATCGTAGACCAATGGCAAATTTTCAGTGTCTTTCTGCCAATTGATAGCATCTTTATGCTTTTTAATAAACACCATTTCCGAAATTTCACGTTTTTTAAGATTTTGTTCCTTGTAAAAAATTTTGGCATCTTGCCATTTAAAGTTGTGATTAAAAGTCCATTCTATGTTTGCTGACCACAGAGTGCTTATTAATGTCACAGCTTCAGAAAGGATTTCTAATAACGAGAAAAAATATTCTTGACATGTTTAATCTCATCACAACCTGAAGTACTATAAAAATAAAACAATATTAAGATTAAATCAATAATTCCTATTCTCTTCTCTCCAATAAAATAAGATTGACTTAATATCTTGAGACAAGAATAACATATATAAATTTAAGCTTAGGGGAAAGGGGGTAGTCCCGGCTATTGTTTTATTTTTTAAATTATGACTAAAGTTAAGAACATAAACATAAATAAACTACACAAAAATAATCAACAAGATATATATTAACGCAATTTAGTATGTATGCTCGCGGACAGAAAGGTTGTCCGAAAGGTTGTCCGACTTTGAGCCGTATTCATAGTATGAATACGGGTGTATAAGTCGGACAACCTTTCTGTCCGCGAGTACAAAAAAAATCAGGGTTGAAAACCGGAGAAAAAATATGCTCTTTGGAGCGGTTTTGAACCGGTTTGAGTCCGCCGTCAATGAGTACGTCAATCTGAGGGTCCAGAGTACGAGTCCCTGTTCGCCATAAAACAACCTGTCTTCGAAGCGCGGATCTAGCTCGCGGCTGGGCTGGGTTCGAAGGAGGCGCGGAGGAACAGATGCGAGGCGAGGTTGGCAAAATGAAGTGTATCGCCGGGTTAACAAAGTAACAAGAGTTTATTTGATAAATGCTCGGGATATTCACAAGGTATTCGCACGGCTGCGATAATAAGTGCTCGCGGTGCGTATGATGATTCGGTGGGCGCGAGATACAATAATCGGTTTGTCGCCGGCGACGCAAAGTAAAGCGCGGTAACTTTCGGCGGTCCCGCGGACCGAATCGCGGGACGACAGGTATCGGCGCGGGCGTGGGGCGCGGGAGCGGCGATGCGGTCGCGTGGAACGGGATTGCTCTAGATCGAAAAAGACACGAGACCAACCACCGAGAAGCGCTCGGTGGAGACAGAAAAGCACTCTACCTCTGGTGGCAGGTTTCAGGTGTCTGGAGACGGAGCGGCACCGGGCGAGAAACACTCGGTGGAGGCAGAGAAACACTCTGCCCCCGTTCGGGTAGCCCTGTGAATCGGAGCTTGTCGTTTTGCCGAGACGCGCTCGGTGAAGACAGAGTATGCCAAAGGCGCTCTACCCTTGTTCGGACTTGCTCTGGAAAAACGGGAAGTCAGGATCGGTACGGTCGGTCGGAGCGTTGATCGGGAAATCGCAATTGTTGCTAACAAATGTTCAGCTTATATAGCCGTCGCGGCGGCGTTACGCGGTGGTGGGGGTAGCGGCGGCGGACGCGAGCGCCGGGACGGTGCGGCGGAAGATTACGGCGCCCCGACGCCGCGGTCGCGTTCGGCGGTCTTCGGGCGCGGTCGGCACCGCTCGGCGCGTCGAGGCGGTTGCCGCGGTAAGTCCGTTCGCGTTACATGAGGCGTTTAAAATAAGTTGGGCACATCGTGCCCGTTCCTCGCTCGGCGGATGTTCGGCTGAGCAGTATTGGCAAGGTATTAAACCGGAACGATGCATTTTCTGGGGGTGCATCGTTACAAGTTTAACAACCGCTCCGAAAACCGAATGAATTTAAGAAGTAATATATTTGGAACTTGAGATGTAAACCGAACCGAACCGATTGAAGTTTGTACGTTTCAAGAGAACGGAGCAAATTTCAAATTCTAAAATTGCTCCGGTATCGAACCGGAGCATAAAAAACCGGTTTTGGAACGGTTTCTTTAAAAAGAAGTTAATTAATGACGCCATCGAATTTGACGCCAACAAAATAATATCAATATTTCATTTATTTAACAAATAAATCCAAACACAAAATAATACACTTGTTAAATAATAATTTGTAAAGTGACGATTTATGTTTAAACAATTTAAACAATTTAAACAAAAAACGATTTTGTGTTTCGAAAAAGCGGGAAAACTAGTCATTTTATGATAAGAGCTGATCTCTAGAATTAGCTGTTATCTATGGCAATCAACATTGTGGAAATTTTTGAAATGTTATAATCTGGAACGGAACAATATATATAATACATGGCATTAACAAATTGTCGTATGAGCGCTATAGCATTAGATAGAACGTGGAAAAGTAAAATCTAATTTCGCAATTTATTTCGTAATTTTCTTCTTTTTTGCTACGTTTTTTTTGTTAGAATCAAAAATACGATTGCATCGAACTAACAAAATGTCATTTAGAAGAGTACATGACATTTTATTTCTCAAATAATTTAAAATAAATTTAAGATTAGAAAACAATCTTTCAACGCTTATTTGCGTTACTGGAAGAGCTAATACAGTTACTGTGAGCTCATAAAGTTCAGGGCAAGTGACTTTTTTTTCTCCCAGTAAAGAAGTATATCTTCCTCGTATTTAATTCTTTCTTCATTTCCAAAGTTAATAAGAAGGTGTTTAATGTCAGATTTGTTAGTTTTTATATGCTGGCTTTGTCGCGAATTTTCCTTTTCTAACAACATTAACTCTAGAGGGTTTTCAATTTTTTCTGAGTTCTGTGATCTAAGCGCACTATCGTAGCACGTACTAGATGGTGTACTAATTTTAATCGTTTTCAAAGCTTGTAATCGCTGCCATACAAAAACGAGATGATTTACTGCAATTTCTCTTTGCGTTTCAGAAAGCAGAACTTGCCACCTGGCATCTAAATAAATTGCACATAGCAAAGCCTGGGCTCTCCATTAATTTAACCTCTCGCTCCTGCATGGCAGTGACCAGTGCTTTTGCTAACGAACTGTCGATAGTCTTTGTATTGTGTTTACACATCAACCACGCTTGTATGAAATCGCCAACCTGAAGTTGCTCTGCCTGTAATTTTTTCGTGGTAACTTTTGCTGGTTTTAAGGCATCAACTATCAACTGTAATTTATCATAATCATTAATGGACAGATTTGATAATTTAGATTTCTTATTTGCTGATAAAATTTGATCGGGCATAAATCTGAAAGCCAATAAACTTAAAATCATGTCATACATTGAATGCCAACGTATCGGGCAGTCGAGTATAGGTTTTCTTCTTCCAATTGCAACTAAGATACCTGAATTTGTTGGTGTGCGAAGTTTTTTAACCAGGCTTCTTGCTCTCGTTAATAATTCACGAATATCATTTTTTTAAATAGCATCTTTGACTGCAAGCTGCAAAGTATGTGCCACACATCTTTGCCCAAACACACCTTCAGATGAAAATTTACTTGGTAAATTATCAAAAGTTAGAGATAAATCATTTTCTACCGATTTGGTTGAGTTTTCTTCCAAAATATTCTCACTACTCTCCTCATCTTCAGTTTCACTTCCTTCTTCTTCGCTATCTTTGTCACTACTGTTCATGTTTCCATTCATTTCTTCATTGTTATTTTCATTTGTTTCACTTTCAACATACATCGAGGAAACATCGTCACTTAGTAATTTAATCGTTTTTAACATATTGGCCGCGTTATCAGTCGTCACGCAATAAATTATATTTTTAGAAATCCCGCATTTCTCAAGCTCAATTATAATTTCTCTTTTCAAATTTTCAGCCGTGTGCGTACAGTCTAACTCTTTCGTACATATATTACGTATGATAAGCTTGCCTTCTTTACAATACTGAATATTTATACCCATTAATAATCTATCTAATCGAGTCGCATTATCTATTTTAACACAAATTAAACGACCTTTTACATCTTGGAGTATTTTTTCACGAATGTTTTGTGCTTTAGTAGTAATTTGTCGTTTAATAATTTCACGATTTACAACGATTTTAGGTTCATCCTTACTAAGGCCATTCAATATTGGATCGATAATGCGTTTGAAACCACTATCCTCAATAAAATTTATACTTCGTCCATTGACAGTAGTCATTTCAACACAAGCGTCGATTATTTCATTATAATCAATTTCAACGGACACGGAGGAAGTTTTTTTTCTTTTTCGATTAGTCGAAATTTTCTCGGTAGATGCAAGTGACGAAGATGAGTTACTACCTGCACAATACATATAAATTAAAATTTTATTTTAAAAATTTTAAATTTAAATTAAAAGAATTAAAGTTAATAAAATTAAAATTTATATAAATTAAATACTTAGTTTTGCATACGTACTTGTAAGATCCAATTCCAAATCTTGCATATTGTTTTTTCGATCACGCGCTCTTTGAAGCTTTATTCGTTCGCGAGTTATTATTGCTGCTTCAACTGGATGCTTACGCATAATATGCTTTTTCAAATTTGCAGTATGCTTTCCCTAAGTTAAATAATAAATATATTACATAAATTGTTGAAAGTAAATTTACGTTATAATATGATAAAGTTGATTTTAATTTTATCTAATCAAATTTTAACTTCTTTAAAACTATACATGAATGTAACTATATACATAAATGTGTTAATAATTAAACGTAGCAAAAAATAAAAAATAAATTATTTCAAAATTTCAATGATGTGAATATAAAAAATTTATTATAATTTATAATTTATAAATTAGGAAATTCGAAATTTTTCTGTACTTTTAATTTATGAATCTTAATCTTAATATATCTCTGATTTATATTAATAAAGATAATTAAAACTACAATTCAGTAACAAATAGAAATTAATTTTACCTGCATACTTGTGGAGCATCCAGCAACTTTGCATTTGGATCGACAAGTTTCTTTATTATAATCAAAATAAATGCCTACAAAATTTGCAGGTCGCATTGTACATTCGGTTCTTGCAATTTCATCGTTAGTGTCGTCCATATTAATTGGAGATTACAAATCTATACGTAACTATATACTATTAAATATATATATCTATATATATATAAAACACAGAAAATGCGCGGAGCACCAGCTTAATAGTTAGCAACAGTAACAACTACTGCTGAATGAAAATTGGAAAGCGAAGGACTACGATGAAAGTAATAGTGTTTCGTTTTATTATAAACACAAGATTGTATTCCTATGACAACGTTTCATGATTGCTACGCAAAATTCTACGCGCACGGGATTTAGCAAGGTCTCGGCAGTAAACACAAACGCTAAAACGCAAAACATCACAAGAGTGAGCAGCGAGATCCCATCCAATCTCGCGCTCGTGTCGCTTGCGCTCTCTCTCTCTCCGCGTCCTTGTGATGGACGCATAAAAACGTCATATCTGATATCACAATATATACTAGTATATCAATAATAACATATATATATATATATATATATATATATATATATATATACTAGCTGGTTACCCGGGCTTCGCCCCGGAGGACATATGTAATAAGACACGCAAATAGTCTCTCTCTCTCTCCCCCCCCTCTCTCTCTCTCTCTCTCTCTCTCTCTCTCTCTCTCTCTTCCCCTCTCCCTCTCTCCCTTTCTCTCTCTCTTTCTCGGTACACATCATCGAGCTCCTCGTAAAATTTTATCCCTACTTTATATACAATTCTTTAAGATTTGGTCAATTAATTCCCGAAAAATTGAAAAAATTTTGGTACCGGCTTCCAAAAAAATCGGTAACGAAAATTCTACCCCTGTTTAATCTAAAATTCTTTGAGATTCGGTCAATTATTTCCCAAAAAATTAGAAAAATTAAAAAAACCGGTTTCCAGAATATCGGTAACAAAAAACTATACACATAGTGGCACTCCCCGGAAAATTCTACCCCTATTTCATATACTTTTGGTAAAAATTCGGATCAGAGGTTTGTGCTGGGCGTTGATGAGTCAGTGAGTCAGTGAGTCAGTGAGTCAGTGAGTCAGTCAGAACATCTTCCTTTATATATATAGATATATTCATACGCGCAAAATAATATAAGCGTGCGTCGACGTATGTATATTTTTTAGTTCAAAATAAAAAACTACATATCTCATCTATGTGTTCTCTCTCTTTTATCCCAGATTTGCACCTATCTCGACGCGATTCCACGCTCCCCAGATCCCCCGACTCCGCTTACTCCACGATCGTCGCAATCGCGTCGTTCGCGATACGGATCAAAACGACCTTCGGACCGAGAAAAAAACAAGAACAAAGAAAGGCAATCGAGACCCGCGAAAAGAACGACCTTGAACGCATTTTTGTGGGACGTCGAGAGAAGCGACCTTGAACGAGTTCGAACGAATTCGAACGCGTTCGATCTCCTTCGGGAAGACGCGCGATTTCCGCGCGGTCGATAACGCGGCGCTCCCCTTTTTCGGAAGCGCGGTCGGTAAAGCGGAACCGCCCGCCCCAAACGCCACCTCGGAACGCCGCGGTCCCCCCCCGCGTCGACTTTCCCCGGAACTTTCGTTCCCGCGTCAAAATACTACTAATAAGGCTGCGTTTCGCTATTCACTCGCAGTACTGGCAGCACTGTAAATCCGTTCCAATATACGCGGCAGTAAGCTGTCAAAGCGTTTTCGTGTTCATGTGACGTCATAGATTTTGTCGTCACTTCCTACTTTCATTACTGCGGCTCGCGAGGTGAGGCATTCGCAGTAAGAACATGGCGGCTATGGCGGCACCTTTGGAAGAATTGGTCCTTGTGGACCTGGAAGGCAACAACGAGAAATATACAGTAATCGTTAGTCACGAACAGTGATCGGTAAAAATTCTGTTTTTAGTAATGATATCGGCGGTTATTTTTAATTAATCAGAAATAAAAAATTTGAATGTTTTTAATTTTAATTAACAAAAAATTGGTAATTAATAAAATACTAAGCTCTAAATTTAAAATAATTATTAATTGATTGAAAATATAATACTCTGTTTGAAAAATTAATAAATAATCAAAAATATAACGCTCATAATTTAAAAATTGGCCATTATATAAAATAAATTGTCAATTTTTAAAAAAATTACTTATTTAGAAAAAAATATTTATAATTTTTTAAAAAAGTAGTAGTTTTTAAAAAGTAAATTATTTGAATAATTAGTAGATAATTATTAGAAAATATATTCATACTGAAAATTCCTAGTTTTTGGGGAAAATTTGCAATTACTAGATAAACTATAAACGTGCTTTGCACGCCCCCCCCCCCTCAACCCCTTTCCCATCAATATAACAATTATAATTTAATTATAATAATAATTATAAACAAATAATTGTGAATTTTATGTGTTCATATACGTATTTTTCTTATTTATTCAGATATTTCTTGATATTTTTAACGTTTCTAACTTGACGTTGGTTATCTAGAAAAACTTAATAACTGAATCAAATAATTTCACTCTAAATAAAGCAACATATATAATTTTCGTTGATTAAACACATCTTTTCTTCAATCACACCAACTTTATCAAACATTTAAGTTTGAGAATTATTTTTTTTAACAAAATTATATTTTTTAATAGAAATAAAGTTTAATTGTTTATTATTGACTTTCTTTGAATGTTTTTTCTGTTTTTTATTGCTTCTTTTAAAAACTTTATATGTACAAAAAAAGTTAAAATATAAAGTTTTAAAAATACGCAAATATTTGAGTCCGCCATATTGGATTTATTTTTTGGAATTTTTAAAATTTGTTACAATATGCAAAATCTACACCAACAATACCACATATATACCAAAAAATCTAAAAAAATATTGATAATAAAGTACTTTTGAATCGGGGGATCACATTGGATTTTTTAAATAAGAAATTATACATTAATAAGAGATTTTCAATTTTCCACCGAGATGACTGGCAAGTACAAGTAGCGCTAGTAATACGCTTATGCTAAGCTATGCATTTTGTGTGCGATGGCTTTAATGCTAGCCACACATACTTTTCATAAAACTTTAACACGTTAACAGGTTTTGACCAATCGCGTATATCCGTCCTCTTCGTCTTGCCCAGTATCTCTGGTCTAGTTTACACCGACATCTTGATACGCGTAGGGTAGACCGGGGCACGTTGTCACACATTTTGTTCAATGTTTTTTGTATTTTTTACATTCAATATTTGAGAGTACTTTGATATGCCAAAATTTCGAGTGAACCCTCAGCTTCAATTGGAGAGTATCGAATTTTGTGTGATTGTTACTCTACAGTTGTTACATAACAATAAATAACGACAGGTCGCTTGTGACAACGTGCCCCGGTCACGGGGCACGTTGTCACATTAAATGTAATTGCATGAAAAATGTTATCCAAACTTTATTCAACGTAAATATCAATATATTATAGTGCGCTGCAATGTAAAAAAGTAAAATCCTTTACAGAAACATTTATTTTAATTCAAAAAAGTACAAAATTTTCGTCTTAATCTAAATACAAGAATTCCACTCGAATGCGCAACTTATTGATACACATTTTTTTTTTAAATCATGTCGGTGATTAACCTTCCTATACCCGCGTCAAATAGTGTAACACATATACCCGCGCATTGGTCTGTCAGACCGACGATATACGTTTGCCTTGTTTTTTTTTTATGGAAAACGCTGGCGCTTTGGGCTCCTTGGTAGCTGCATGGTTCGTGGTTAACTTCAAATCAGTGCAACGCAAATCCAACTATGATGATGAAAACGATAGCGACTTTGAGGATCATTGAAGAGCAGCTAGAACGCTCGCGTTGCACTGATTTGAAGTTAACCACGAACCATGCAGCTACCAAGGAGCCCAAAACGCCAGCGTTTTCCATTAAAAAAAAAATCAAACAAGCACAGTAACAACTGTGCCGCAATCAACACGTAGAACTACGTCTATTAGAATAGAACATACATGGAAGAGGCATTGAACATTGAGTCTGTGTCCGACATCGTAGGGCTACAACTATAAGTTGACGTAGTTCTACGTTGTTGCTTGCGGCACAGTTGTTACTGTGCCAACAACGTAGAACTACGTCAACTGACAATTGTAGCCCTACGATGTCGGACACAGACTCAATGTTCAATGCCTCTTCCATGTATGTTCTATTCTAATAGACGTAGTTCTACGTGTTGATTGCGGCACAGTTGTTACTGTGCTTGTTTGATTTTTTTTGTTTATAAATTTTTCTTTATAAGAAATTTCTCAAATTATTATGTTGGATATAGAGGGCGCCTACTCCTGCTAGTCTCCTTCCTACATATATTTTTGGTTCGTGCCCAACTGTACACCAGAGCGCTCTAGTCGAGTTATCTGTCTGTGGACTAGACGTAGAAGAGAACGGTTAAGAATAAACTACGTATAAGAAATTGTGTTTCCAGTCTTGTCATTATCCCAAAAGGTTATGGGCACAGCACGCCTCCACTGCGCGAACCTTTAACGGGAAAATAAAGAAAATGGAAAATCAAGAAGAGAAAAAGGCGAGTTCGAGCGATGAGAGAGTCGAAGAATTGGGTAAGTAAAAAGTGCCATTTCATCATCAAAAAATGGCGTCCACCCAGCAACAAGAGTTAGGCGGAAAAAGTAGTGTGACGTCATGGCATCGAAAAATAGAGACAGAGAAAATTAGGAAGTGTCGAAAATGAAAATTAAAATGAATGTAAGAATTAGTTAGTAACAAAGCATAGTGACACGGAGTGGCTGCGCGCACGGCGTGGAGAGGGAACGAAGCATCTCCGCGTGCGTGTGTGCCAGTACGCTCCGTCACAAAACTTAAGAGCAATAAGATGCGAGGCGCGAAAATATGAAGAGCAGTAAAGTTTTAATAAATACACGTGCACAAATAATTGTATGGATTAAACAATAGAGATCGATCGAAAGGTTAATCAAATCAAAAATGAAAATTTAATGTTAAAATTTTAACAGAAGAACAGCTGGCTGAATTGTGGAAGGATTTATCGTCCAAATTCAGCCTGGACACGAATCACAAAGGTGAAAATGTAGCTCTGGAAATTAAGGGAGAGACAGTGTGGATCCTTCCAGATGCAGGCAATGTTTACAGAACTGGTAAGATGAGTGTTCTATAGTAAGATTAAAATGTTGAGATGAGAAGAAGAGAATTGCATGCAAATAAATAAAAGTGCTTAAGTGATAATAGGCTAGCATATATCACTTACTAAAATATGCACTTAATAGTTAATTAAATTACAAAGTAAAATTAAAAGAACACTTAATACAAATAATTTTGAAACTCTGAACAGTTGGTCAGCGAGTGAATACTTGTGTTCAGTATTACACGAGCTGTCCGGCTGGGACGTTCATGGGAGGGGTCGTGTGTTCCGATATCTTGCATGATCGTTCATCTTGAGATCGGCCATACTTGTGTTCAGTCAACTGATCTTGAGATTCAGACTCTTGGCAATTGTTATATGTTTATTTTCCTCCACAGAGAAGAGAATGATGTCAGAGAAGCAGTGGAAGGCTCTCGTGAGTTTGAACGACGAGCTTTTGATAGCTGATAAACCGCTGCTCATGCCAAGAGCAAAATCAGAGATAAGCGCAATCAATGCTAAACAGAAAGATGAGTCAAAGGAAGATGAGGTTAAGACGAGTACAATGGAAAGTGAGAAGAGTAATGAAGGCAGTGAGAGCGATGAGAAAGACGAGAAAGATGAGAAAAATGAAGAAAGTGATGACCTGATCACAATAAAGAGGAGTGAATGGAAAGCATTGGTTGACGCTACAAAAGCAGGAATTTCTAAGCCCCAAATAAAAAGTATTACAACCGCCAATATTGATCCCAAAACTTTAAATCCCTTGGTGAAAGAAAGTAAATCTGTACCTACAGAGAGCAATACTAGAATTAAAAATTCTCATGAAATTCCAGTTCAGGTGAGACTCGATAATCAGGAGAGCAAGATGAGTGAGTTGGTTTCTGCGATTAATAGCTTCTGTACAGCAACTAAAACAATGACTGAACAGTTTAGCGAGAATTTAAAAATGATGAGAGAAGAGCACAAACAAGAGTACAAGCTCTTGAAAGAGAGCAAAGAGGAGCGAGAGAAATGGAAGAAAACAATGATTAGAGTAAATGAGAGCTATGCTCAAAATTCAACGAACATCAGCGTTATGGTTGAAAATCTGAAAGAACTGTGTGACGATTGGAAGAAATGTGAAGATGAGAGTATTCCAGATGAGCCAGAGAGTAGAGCAGCCCAGGTTAGTAACACAGACTTGAGAGATGAGATTACAAGTTTGATTAAAGAACAGATAGACGTTTTAAAAATTAATGAATTAAGAAGAAATACGGGGAGTCCTTTGAATTCATTATCCGACACTGTTAAAGAAACTTTGAAATTTGAAATTATTAACAAGAACGGGGGCATGAAAAGAGATTACAAATTAGAGAAAAATGGAAAGTACGAACATTTCTATGATTACTTTTCTTCAGAATTAAGATCATGTGGGTTGTTACACATTATTGAAGATACGGTAGAAAGTAATGCAGATGAGAAAACGTTAAATGAACAAAGATTCAAAGTCCGTGACATCTTGATAAATCATATAGATCGGAATTACCACTCTAAAGTCATGAAAATTCAAAATCCTAAAGAAATTTTGGTCAAATTAAAAGAACTAAAAAGATGTGAGACAAACGTAACATCACACTCAGTTAGGAAACAATTGTACAGCATGCAGTACATTATTGGTAAAACCACGGCGGTAGAATTTTGTGAGAAGTTTGAAGAGACTATCAGAAACTATGAAAACTCTCCTGGAGCTGCTCCCCTCTCTGAAGATGAGAAACGAGATGCGTTTTACAATGCCATAATGGTATCAGTACCAACAGTTCAGTCAATCGACTTCCTATCTAAAAATACTAAAGGTATTAGTCCTGATTATGAACAGTTGAAAAACTTGGTCATGCAAGATGAAGCGACGAGGAAACAAATGAGCGGTGAGACGAGTGAAGTGAGGTCAGCCAACCTAGCTCAAAAGGTGGTGCCTAGATGTTACAAATGCCAAGCTTCTGGGCACCTTGCTAGAGATTGCAGAAACGAGGGAATCTTGTGCTATAATTGTCAGAAATTTGGCAGCCATATAGCTCAAGAGTGTCCAGAGCTTCGCAGGTCGACTGGGGGACCTAACAAACCCAGAGACCACTCAAAAGGTAACTACAGCAACAGCTCTCGAGGATTTGGTGGTGGTAAATTTAGACGTGGTTTAAAGAGAAGGGCAAATGATGCGTATGAGAGAAGTGCTAAGAGGGGAAGGTTCAAGAGTAACAGAGGAAATTACAAATACTCTAGCCAGTATCATAAGACTGACAAGAACAACAATAAGTCAAATTCAAGCAAACAAGGAAACCAGAAGAATGGAGAGAAGTCTGGTGAAGGGAGCAGCACAACCAAAGGTAAGACTAGTTTAGAATCGATGGAAATTGAAATCATGTATATGGATGCGACACGAAAAGACGAACATAGATTTTTCACGGAGTTTCTGGCAGACTCTGGAGCAACAGAGCACTTAACAAAATCAAAAATCATTTTTAAGACGTTTGATGAGTCAGAATGTGGCATGGTCAAGTGTGCAAATAAAGACGAGTCAGCGGACTTGAGAACGGAGGGAGTGGGACGAGTTGAGATTCAGTTAGAAAATGGTAGAGTCCTTGAAATTGATAAAGTAATTTTTGCAGAAGCTCTCAAGGAAAATTTATTATCGCTGAGAAAATTTGCCGAGATGGGTCTTGCAATCTATTTAGATAATGAAAAAATTAATATTTTTGATCCAATTTCGAAAGAACTGTTTGTCTCGGGTATATACAAAAGACCCTACTGGGTAGTTGAGTTGGAAGTTAACAAAAGTAACTCGGTAAACAATAATCTATATAGGACTGTTAGTAAACGTGTGATAGCTAATTTAGCAGAAGGCGAGTTAGAAGGGAGAAAATATTTTACGCGAAGTATGGCAGCTAAAGAAAATTCTGTAAAGTCTCTAATGGATGAGAAAAAGGATGACCAAACTGAAGAAGTGAAAGAGATGATAGTAGATAAAGAAGGTAAAGAGAGGGCAATCGAAAAGCCTAATTGTGATGAGAATAAAAGTGAAAGAAAAGTCCCGTATGAGCTTTCAAATTTTGATGTTACTATTTGGGACCGAAAAATTCATGACATAGATGAGATGCCTAACGTAGATTCTGTGGAAGAGGCTTCACCTTTTCCAAATAATGACAAGAAAATATCTAAGAATGAAAGGGCGATGTTATGGCATGTGAGATTTGGTCATGCTTCAAAAGCGTATCTTAGATCTTTGCAATTAAAATTTCCGGATAATAAAGAATTGAACGATGTGGTATTCGATGAGACAATTCAAGATTGTGAGGTGTGTATGATTTCAAAATTTAACAAGTTACCATTTCCGGCTGTGCGTAGACGAGCAACTGCACCATTGCAAATTATTCATTCAGATGTCATGGGGCCAATCTCACCGTCTTTTCATCCTAAAGGATATAAATTCATTTCTGTATTCATTGATGACCAATCACGATTTGCTATGGCATATCCGATGAAAGCCAAAAGTGAGACGGGTTACTGTTTGGAAATGTTTGTTAGAAGTGCTAAGAACCTGTTAGGGTACGATGCGAAGGTGTGTTACTTACGGAGCGATCAGGGAACAGAGTATACAGGAGGCTACACTGTAGAAGTCTTGAAAAGATTAGGCGCGGAATCACAGTTGGCAAATCCTGATACACCTGAACACAATGGAGTTTCAGAGAGATTTAACCAAACAATTCAAAAGAAAGTCAGATCTTACATGTATGATGCAAAACTACCAGAGAGTATGTGGGATCTGGCATTGACTGCAGCAGTGTATGCTTACAATCGTACGCCTCACAAGTCAAACCATATGATTACCCCACTAGAAAAATTTGCTCCTAATCACAGCTTTCATATCAATCAGATTAAAAGGTTTGGTTGTTTGGCATATATTAAAGTACAGAGAAAAACTGGTCCAAAATTCAGAGCTGAAGGCGTGAGAGTGATTTTGGTCGGTTACACCCCTACCGGATATCAGTTTTTAAAACCAGAAGAGGGAAAATACTATGAAAGTAGGAATGCTAGGTTCAACGAGAAACGAGTTTACGGCGAGATTTATCAGAAGGACAGTATTAAAGATTTTCCACTGGAACAGTTAGAAATTACTAAAGAAGATTGGTTTGTCAAATTTGATGAGAACAAAGATGAGTTGGACAAAGATGAGATTTCAAAACCGGAGGGAGAGGTCAAGAGCAAACGTGGACGTGGCAGACCAAGAAAAGAAGTACCAAAGCCAATCGAGAAATCGAATACTGAAAATGAGAAAAGTACTATGAAAAATAACGATGAAAATTTAAAGGTGAGTGTATTCTCGTGTGCTATTAATGATGAGTTCGAAACGAATGAGAGTCATGTTAAAGATGAGGTATATCATGCACTGTTGTCTAAAATAAATACTGATCCAAGTAATTACAAAGAAGCAATGGAATCCAAAGATAAGAAATTGTGGCAAAGGGCAATTAATGATGAGCTAAATTCCATGGAGAAAAATAAAGTTTGGAAACTCGTGAAAAGACCAATTAAGATGAGTAATGGACAAAAGGTAAATATAATTGATGGTAAGTGGGTTTTTAAACGGAAATCTGAAGCAGATGGCAACGTGAGACATAAGGCACGTTTAGTGATTCGAGGCTTCAAAGACAAAAATGTTTACGAACTAAGAGAGACATATGCTCCTGTGTCGAGACTGCCACTGGTGAGAGCTGTAATAGCCATAATTAACAAGTACGATTTGGACGTGTGTCAGCTAGATGTGAAGACAGCATTTCTCAATGGAGAGATAGATGAGGAGATTTTCATGGAAATCCCAGATGGAACAGTCCACACAGATAAAGAAAGAAGAGAAATGGTGTGTAAGTTGGAGCGTGCTCTCTATGGACTAAGGATCAGTCCCAAACGGTGGAATGACAAATTCACTGAGGTAGCTTTAAAGATGGGGTTGAAAAACTCTAATTTAGAGCCATGCCTATTTATTTGGAGAGAAGGAGACAAATTTATGATTTTACTTCTGTATGTAGACGATATCCTGCTGTCGAGTAATGATGAGAAAAAATTGAATGAAGTGAAGACAAAGTTGAGCAGTGAGTTCGAAATGACAATTCTAGGCGAGCCAAAGGAATTTTGGGCATTTCAATTAGACGAGATAGAGAGAACAAAGTGATTGATTTAACTCAGGAAAATTACATTGAGAAAATCTTGGTCAGGTTCGGACTTGATGACTCTCATGCACAGAGAACTCCTATGGTCACTACTCAGGTTGCAAATCATGAAAGAAAGATGAGAGAGTCAGATCCAGATGAGAAGATATTAGAAATGACTAAATCGAGAGAAAATATTCCATACAGAGAGGCAGTAGGTAGCTTACTGTACTTGGCAGGTGCAACGAGACCTGACATTTCGTATACAGTAAATGTTTTGAGTAGACATCAGGTAAATCCTACTGAGGAAGATTGGAAAATGGTAAAGAGGGTGTTTAGGTACCTGAAGGGTACAAAATCTCTAGGATTAAGATATACAGGCGAAGTGAATGATATTCAGGCTTATTCAGATTCAAGCTTTGCCGATTGTAAAAATTCACTGACAACGAGTGGTTTCGTGATTAAATTATTTGGCGACGCGATTATTTGGCGAACACACAAACAGTCGTATGTAGCTCTATCAACCTGTCACGCGGAGTATGTTGCGATGAGTGAGGCGAGTCAAGAGATGTTGTCGATTTATAATTCTTTAAATCTGATTTTAATTAATCCTCCCTTGCCAATGACTTTATGGTGCGATAACAGAGCGGCAGCAACCGGAGCTGAAATCAATGGGGGAAATAAGCTAAGGCATATCATTGAGGTGAAAGCCCATCACATTAAGGAGTGTGTTAAGAGGAATTTGATTGTTGTTAAATGGGTTAGATCAAAAGATCAACTTGCAGATGTGCTAACAAAACCTCTTGCCTTTGATCTTCATAAGAATTTAGTCAACAAAATCATGAATGTAAATAATTAAACTGATTGAACTTTTCTTATGTTTTCACAGGAGATAATTAGGTGAAAGACTGAACGAGACTAGTTAAGATAAGTCTATAAGTATTATTATGACCAGACAACGCAAAAGTATTCGGGAGGGAGTGTTGGATATAGAGGGCGCCTACTCCTGCTAGTCTCCTTCCTACATATATTTTTGGTTCGTGCCCAACTGTACACCAGAGCGCTCTAGTCGAGTTATCTGTCTGTGGACTAGACGTAGAAGAGAACGGTTAAGAATAAACTACGTATAAGAAATTGTGTTTCCAGTCTTGTCATTATCCCAAAATATTAGCATATAATGAATTGGTTAACTTGCATATTTATTCACCCATTCATCCATTCATCCATTCATCCATTCGTTCATTCATTTATTTAATAAATCCATTCATCCAGTCACCCATTCATCTATTCATCCATTCACCCATTTATCCATTCATCCATTCATTCATTCATTTATTTATTTATTAAATCTATTCATCCATTTATTCATCCATTCATCCATTCATTCATTCATTCATTCATCCATTCATCCATTTATTCATTTATTTATTTATTTATTTATAAAATCCATTCATCCATTCACCCATTCATCCATTCACCCATTCATCCATTCACCTATTCATCCATTCATCTATTCATTCATTCATTTATTTATTTATTAAATCCATTCACCCATTCATCCATTCATCCATTCATCCACTCATTCATTTATTTATTTATTTATTAAATCCATTCATCCATTCACCCTTTCATCCATTTACCCATACATCTATTCATCCATTCATTCATTCATTCATTTATTTATTTATTAAATCCATTCACCCATTCATCCATTCATCCATTTATCCATTCATCCATTCATTTATTTATTTACTAAATCCATTCATCCATTCACCCATTCATCCATTTACCCATTCATCCATTCATCCATTCATCCATTCATTCATTCATTCATTCATTCATTTATTTATTTATTAAATCTATTCACCCATTCATCTATTCACCCATTCATTCATTCATTTATTTATTTATTAAATCTATTCATCCATTCATTCATTCATTTATTCATTTATTTATTTATTAAATCCATTCATCCATTCAGCCATTCATCCATTCATTCATTCATCCATTCATCCATTCATCCATTTATTCATTTATTCCTTTATTTATTTATTAAATCCATTCATCCATTCACCCATTCATCCATTCATCTATTCATCCATTCATTCATTCATTTATTTATTTATTAATTAAATCCATTCACCCAATTCATCCATTCATCCATTCATCGATTCATTTATTCATCCATTCATTCATTCATTTATTTATTAAATCCATTCACCCATTCATCCATTCATCTATTCATTCATTTATTCATTTATTTATTAATTAAATCCATTCACCCAATTCACCCATTCATCCATTCATCCATTCATCCATTCATCCATTCATTTATTTATTAAATCCATTCACCCATTCATCCATTCATCCATTCATTCATTCATCCATTCATCCATTCATTCATTCATTCATTCATTCATTTATTTATTAAATCCATTCATCCATTCACCCATTCATCCATTCATCCATTCATTCATTTATTTATTTATTTATTAAATCCATTCATCCATTCATCCATTCATTCATTCATCCATTCATTCATTCATCCACTCATCCATTCATTCATTTATTTATTAAATCCATTTATCCATTCACCCATTCATCCATTTACCCATTCATTCATTCATTCATTCATTTATTTATTTATTTATTAAATATTCACCTATTCACCTATTCATCCATTCATCCATTCATCCATTTATCCATTCATCCATTTATCCATTCATCCATTTATCATTCATCCATTCATTTATTTATTTATTAAATCCATTCATCCATTCACCCATTCATCCATTCACCCATTCATCCATTTATTCATTCATTCATTCATTCATTTATTTATTTATTAAATCCATTTACCCATTCATCCATTCACCCATTCATTCATTCATTTATTTATTTATTAAATCCATTCATCCATTCACCCATTCATCCAGTCATCCATTTATCCATTCATTCATTCATTCATTCATTTATTTATTTATTAAATCCATTCACCCATTCACCCATTCACCCATTCATCCATTCATCCATTCATCTATTCATTCATTCATTTATTTATTAAATCCATTCATCCAGTCACCCATTCATCCATTCATCCATTCACCCATTCATTTATTCATTCATTCATTCATTTATTTATTTATTTATTAAATCCATTCACCCATTCATCCATTCACCCATTCATTCATTCATTTATTTATTTATTTATTAAATCCATTCATCCATTTATTCATTCATTTATTTATTTATTAAATTGCGCAAACATTTAGCTTACATTGAGAGCTTTCAAAAACTATATAATAAAGTATATTTTCCTTTAATATTTTTCGAGAAAAAACGTTGCAAGAAACAAAAACTATATAATAAAGTATATTTTCTTTTAATACTTTTCGAGAAAAAACCCATATCGAAAAATTAACCCCGAAAACATTTAGCTTACATTGAGAGCTTTCAAAAACTATATAATAAAGTATATTTTCCTTTAATATTTTTCGAGAAAAAACGTTGCAAGAAAACGTTGCAAGAAAACGTTGCAAGAAAACGTTGCAAGAAAACGTTGCATCTGTGCCTGAATTTACCCCCCCTTACTGTCGACAAAGACGTAGTTCTACGTCAAAAACAAGGCAAACGTATATCGTCGGTCTGACAGACCAATGCGCGGGTATAGGAAGGTTAAACAAAATATTTTTACTCGTTATCGTCATCCGACACAATAGAGGGTTAGAGTGATATCAAAATTGTATGTGACAACGTGCCCTATCAAATTCGTGACAACGTGCCCCGAGGGCATTTTTTTACTCCAAACAGCCTCATGGTCGACACGTTTGAGATATTCATAAGGTTAGGTATTGCACGCGGTAGGTAAAAGTACATACTTTAAGATAATATAAAGGTCTATTTTGAAAAAACATAAGCTTCATGTCCAGTACGTTGAATATCAGACAATAAAATTTTACTTACGGTCGCAAAAAACTTTCAAGTTGATTTTACGTCAACACAGCTGGAGCAATCTCAACACTGTAAACATACCAAAGATGGGCATACACTAACACGTTTTGGGAATAACGGGTGTTGTTCTCTGATTATTAGTTTTTTAAATAAAGCCGATGTGACAACGTGCCCCGTGTGACAACGTGCCCCGGTCTACCCTATCGAATAGTATATTTGAGCTGATCAGCCAATAATCAAACTAATTTACTAGTTATTTACTATTTAATACGCGTATCAAGTGATCGGTGTAAACTAGGCCTCTGATTGTAATATTGTCAGTTACCTCATGTTCATACTTGTTTTTGCCAAGACAACTTGTTTTAGAGTCAAGAATAAAAAATAATTTTTATTTAATTGTTAATCTTCTGAAAAATTAAAAAATATTTTTTTTAAATTACCTACTAATTTTTTGGAAAATTGAAAAATATTGTTTTTTATTATTTTTTAGAAAATTAGAAATTATTTTTATTCAATTATTTATTTTTGAAAAATTAGTTATAATTCTTAATTTATTATTACATTTTCTAAGAATTAAAAAATAATGTTAAACATTAATAATTTTTGTAGAAATGGAGGGGTAAAAGTCATAGTGGTGTAAGTCAAATTTTTTAAAATTTTGACGTAGAACTACGTCTTTCTCCGCGGTATGGGGGGTATCCACGGATGCAACGATGCAACGAAAATATGTCACACTTTGAACGTTTAGATCTTCGAAACTAATAATCGTAGAGTAATGAATGACATCTCATTTTAAAGCTTAAGAAGTCCCATTTATGATAAATCTAGCCCGAACTCTCTATTCCTTTCCGTTTCGTTATAGTAGCATTTTAATGTTTAGCAAAATTTCTTGTAGATTCAACGAAAACATGTCTCACTTTGAACGTTTAGATCTTCGAAACTAATAATCGTAGAGTAATGAATGACATCTCATTTTAAAACTTAAGAAGTCTCATTTATGATAAATCTAGCCCGAACTCTCTATTTCTTTCCGTTTCGTTATAGTAGCATTTTAATGTTTAGCAAAATTTCTTGTAGATTCAACGAAAACATGTCTCACTTTGAACGTTTAGATCTTCGCAACTAATAATCGTAGAGTAATAAATGACATCTCATTTTAAAGCTTAAGAAGTCCCCTTTATGAAAAATCCAGACCGAACTCTCTATTTCTTTCCGTTTCGTTATAGTGGCGTTTTAAAGTTTCGCAAAATTCACACTCACACTCACACTCACACTCGCTCACACACACACACACACACACACACACACACACACACACACACACACACACACACACACACACACACACACACACTCGCTCACACACACACACACACACACACACACACACACACACACACACACACACACACACTCGGTCACACTTGCTTACACACAAACACACACACACACACACACTCGCTCACACTCGCTTACACACACACACACACACACACACACACACACACACTCGCTTACACTCGCTTACACACACACACATACACACACACACACACACACACACACTCGCTCACACTCGCTTACACACACACACATGCACACACACACACACTCGCTTACACACACACACACACACACACACACACTTGCTCGCTCACTCACACACACACACACACACACACACACACACACTCGGTCACTCACAAACACACACACACACACACACACACACACACTCGCTCACACACACACACACACACACACACACACACACACACACACACACACACACACACACACATACACACACACACACACACTCGCTCACTTACTCACACACACACACACACACACACACACACACACTCGGTCACACTTGCTTACACACAAACACACACACACACACTCGCTCACACTCGCTTACACACATACACACACACACACACACACACACACTCGCTCACACTCGCTTACACTCGCTTACACACACACACACACACACACACACACACACACACTCGGTCACACTTGCTTACACACAAACACACACACACTCGCTCACACTCGCTTACACACATACACACACACACACACACACACACACACACTCGCTCACACTCGCTTACACACACACACACATACACACACACACACACACTCGCTCACTTACTCACACACACACACACACACACACACACACACACACACACACACACACACACACTCGGTCACACTTGCTTACACACAAACACACACACACACACTCGCTCACACTCGCTTACACACACACACACACACACACACACACACACACACACACACTCGCTTACACTCGCTTACACTCGCTTACACACACACACACACACACACACACACACACACACACTCGGTCACACTTGCTTACACACAAACACACACACACTCGCTCACACTCGCTTACACACATACACACACACACACACACACACACACTCGCTCACACTCGCTTACACACACACACATACACACACACACTCGCTCATACACACACACACACACACACACACACACACACACACACACACTCGCTCACTCACACACACACACACACACACTCGCTCACTCACAAACATACACACACACACACACACACACACACACACACACACACACACACACACACACACTCGCTCACACAACAGTAAATATAAAAAAATATTTATTGTTTTATTTTTTTAAAATAAATTTATGTTTAAAAAAAATGGGCACAGTAACAACTGTGCCGCAAGCAACACGTAGAACTACGTCAACTGTTACTATTTCATGTTAAAGTATTCGTGATCAAGGGAGGCCAAGGCCCACACAGGGCTGTAACGCCGAGTTCATCATCAGTGATAGTTGACGTAGTTCTACGTTGTTTGTATTACATTTAGCTTACATCGAGAACTTTAGCAACAACGTAGAACTACGTCAACTGTCACTGATGATGAACTCGGCGTTACAGCCCTGTGTGGGCCTTGGCCTCCCTTGATCACGAATACTTTAACATGAAATAGTAACAGTTGACGTAGTTCTACGTGTTGCTTGCGGCACAGTTGTTACTGTGCCCATTTTTTTCTCGCGTGCATAGATGCAATCTAAACAATATATAAATTGCATTTATGCACACAAAAAAATATTTTTAAAAATTTGACTTACACCACTGTGGTTTTTACTCCTCCAAATAATCTTTTTTTGAAATTATTTACAAATTGTTAGGTAAATAAAAATAAGTTAAAAAGAAATTTTATTTTTTTGGCACTTAATATATTGTATTTTGGCTTATTAATGATTGGTTTGACATTTAAAAAATAAATAATAAAAATTAATATCAATTAAAAAGAGCAACGAGCCGTGACTGGGTGTTAGTGTCGATATATTTAATTAAAAAACTAATGACAAACGTTTCGGTCAACCTACAGGACCATCCTCAGTGTCGCAACATTACAATCGAAGTACAAAATCGAAACTATAAACTAAACGCAACAGTTCGTTGTCTTCTGTACCTCATGCTGTAAGATGAGATATTAAAAATTAGATCGGTGTGTTACAAGACAGAATTTAGATAAATATACATACATGAGGATTTTTTTCCCTTCGTCGTACGATCATTAGTCGAGTTAGAATATTCGTTGAAATTACACACTTAGTTCATTCGTCGTACGATCTTTTAACGAGTCAGCATTTCGATGACAGTTACATTCTATGTACAAACCGCTCGGAGACAAGAGAACGTATCCAAATATATAGACAGAAGAGGAAAGGAAAGGGAAAACAGGAAGGGGAAACAGATAGTGGGAATGGGCGAGAAGGAAGGGAGCGAGGTTATGGCGGGAACACATTAAGGACTGGCAGGTAGCACTCCGAAAGAGATTCTGTGTCATTTTGCTTATTCAAGGGAGATGACTGCCTTTTAATATGTATCATTTCCGATACCAATCTCTTTCGAAGTGATGGTTCAACGTCCAAAATTTCCACTCCGTCCCAATCGAAGTCATGATCCGTCTGCAGACGGTGACACGATATCACAGAAGGGGAACCTGACTTTTTATTTATATCTGATCTGTGCTCTTTTACTCTGGTTTTCAACTGTCTTTTGCTTTGGTTAACACATAAACATCACAATTCGGTCAAACGGAAAATGAAACCTATCAAATACTATTGCTCCTTAGGGGGAGGCCCATCAAATACCACTTTTTCTTTTAATCTTCCTAACGACACCGTCGACATTCCGGATGACGTCATCTCCCTATTGCAACTAGGTGATCGGTTCAACATGCCTATCACTAACAAAGGTAAAGAGAGGTTGGTTGTAGAATTTATCAAGCACATAGAAAAACAGTTGACGTAGTTCTACGTTGTTTGTATTACATTTAGCTTACATCGAGAGCTTTAGCAACAACGTAGAACTACGTCAACTGTCACTGATGATGAACTCGCTGCTACAGCCCTGTGTGGGCCTTGGCCTCCCTTGATCACGAATACTTTAACATGAAATAGTGACAGTTGACGTAGTTCTACGTGTTGCTTGCGGCACAGTTGTTACTGTGCCCATTTTTTTGTTAACAAATGAGTAGTTCGCGGAAAACATTGCAAGAAGATCCATTCATCCATTTACCCATTCGTCCATTCATCCATTCATCCATTCATCCATTCAATTATTCATTTATTTATTTATTAAATCCATTCATGCATTCACCCATTCATCCATTCATCTATTCATCCACTCATCCATTCATTCATTTATTTATTAAATCCATTCATCCATTCACCCATTTATTCATTCATCTATTCATTTATTTATTTATTTATTTATTAAATCTATTCACCCATTCATCCATTCATCCATTCATCCATTTATCCATTCATTCATTCATCCATCCATTCATTTATTTATTAAATCCATTTATCCATTCACCCATTCATCCATTCACCCATTCATCCATTCATCCATTCATTTATTCATTCATTCATTCATTTATTTATTTATTAAATTCATTCACCCATTCACCCATTCATCCATTCACCCATTCATTCATTCCTTTATTTATTTATTAAATCCATTTACCCATTCATCCATTCATCTATTCATTCATTCATTCACTTATTTATTTATTAAATCCATTCACCCATTCATCCATTCATCCATTCATTCATTTATTTATTAATTAAATCCATTCATCCATTTATCCATTCATCCATTTATTTATTTATTTATTTATTTATTAAATTCATTCATCCATTCATTCATTCATATATTTATTTATTAAATTGCGAAAACATTTAGCTTACATCAAGAGATTTCAAATAAATCCATTCATCCATTCATCCATTCATTCATTCACTCATTCATCCATTCATCCATTCATTCATTCATTCATTTATTTATTTATTAAATCCATTCACCCATTCATCCATTCACCCATTCATCTATTCATCCATTCATTCATTCATCCAATCATTCATTCATTTATTTATTTATTAAATCCATTCACCCATTCATCCATTCATTCATTCATTCATTCATCCATTCATCCATTCATCCATTCATTCATTCATCCATTTATCCATTCATCCATTTATCCATTCATCCATTTATCCATTCATTCATTCATTTATTTATTTATTAAATCCATTCATCCATCCATTCATTCATTCATTCATCCATTCATCCATTTATTCATTCATTCATTCATTCATTCATTCATCCATTCATTTATTCATCTATTCATTCATTCATTCATTCATTCATTTATTAAATCCATTCATCCATTCACCCATTCATCCATTCATCCATTCATTCATTCATTTATTTATTTATTAAATCCATTCATCCATTCATCCATTCACCCATTCATCCATTCATCCATTCATCCACTCATCCATTCATTCATTTATTTATTAAATCCATTCATCCATTCACCCATTCATCCATTTACCCATTCATCTATTCATCCATTCATTCATTCATTCATTTATTTATTTATTAAATCCATTCACCCATTCATCTATTCATCCATTTATCCATTTATCTATTCATCCATTCATCCATTCATTCATTCATCCATTCATTCATTTATTTATTAAATCCATTTATCCATTCACCCATTCATCCATTCACCCATTCATCCATTCATCCATTCATTCATTCATTCATTCATTCATTCATTCATTTATTTATTTATTAAATCCATTCATCCATTCATTCATTCATTTATTCATTTATTTATTTATTTATTAAATCTATTCATCCATTCACCCATTCATCCATTCACCCATTCATCCATTCATCCATTCATCCATTCATTCATTCATTTATTTATTTATTAAATCCATTCATCCATTTATTCATTCATTTATTTATTTATTAAATTGCGAAAACATTTAGCTTACATTGAGAGCTTTCAAAAACTATATAATAAAGTATATTTTCCTTTAATATTTTTCGAGAAAAACGTTACAAGAAAACGTTGCAAGAAAACGTTGCAAGAGAACGTTGCAAGAAAACGTTGTAAGAAAACGTTGCATCTGTGCCTGAATTTATCCCCCCTTACTGTCGACAAAGACGTAGTTCTACGTCAAAAATCTGTTACAATATAAAGAGTACAGAGAAGAAATTAGCCTTTCTATAAGAAATCAATCTATTAGCCTAGTCAATAGCTTGTACAAAAATCAGATTAAGTTCAATTCCATAGACAAAATGTTGTTAACATGGTGGAAATCTACCAATCAATTTGTATCTGAGCACCCGAATATAATTTTTACACGAGCGGACAAGGGCAACGTCACCATTGCCCTTAATAAAGATGACTACATTAAGAAAATGGAGGAGACACTATCGGACCAGGAGACGTACATGCTTGTCAAGAGGGATCCCTTGAGAGCGATGACCAGAGATCTACGGGATTTGTTGATGAGATGGAAGAAAAACAATTATATCTCGGACCAAGCATACAGAGGGATACTTACAACGGACGGCGTCCTCCCCAGAGCGTACGGTTTACCTAAGATCCACAAGGCTGGCTGTCCCCTCAGAATTATAGTTTCATCGATAAATAGTCCATTATATTTCCTAGCTTCACATTTACACAATATTATTCACAATAGCATCTCTTTTCCGAATACGCACCTAAAAAACAGTGCTCAGTTGGTGGAGGAGCTGAGTGGCATCACATTGGAGTCAAACTATAAATTGATTTCCTTGGATGTGGTCTCTCTTTTCACCAATGTGCCTACAGACTTAGCTATCAATAGCATTGAAAAAAGATGGAACTGTATTGCTGAGGGAACAGACATACCGAGAGATGAATTCATACGTGGCACAGTGGGAGGAAATGCCGTTTAAGCCGGACAAAAGGTCAAAAATGAAATGTTATATTCAAAAGTATATCAACATTTTTTACATTCAAAAATGTCCAAACATTACGAAAGAATGTATTCTTATTGCATATATAGCCTACGTGTCTTTGTTTCGTGGTTGAAACGTGAGCGTTCCAAAAGCAGTGAAAATATCCAGTGCATTATACTCTATTTGCATGGTTCTCAATTTTAATGAAAACTTAAAAAATAAAGCAAATAAGTTATTTTCCATTTAGTTTTATTAATATATACTTCATACAACCGTTTACATTTACTTCTTAATGAATTAATATTAATCTAGTCATTCAGTAATTATTTCTTATATTTATAAAGCTATTCAATAAGTGTTTCGTGTCATACAAAAGAGCCAACGTAAGCCAACACTAAATTATTTGTATAAATTGAAGACCTAAACCACGAGCTTGAATCTGGAAAAAATATTATCTGCATCTGCTTGCGCTTTTGTTTAAAAACAAATACGCAATCATACTGGTGCTAGGCAATACCGTCTGGCTGGTGTAGTGCGCGGCTGAACACGCAGCGAGTTTGAGCTGGAATCTCATTTTTCATTGCAAAAACGTATATTAGTGTATAATACGGATTGCCTGGAGATCGGTATTATCTCTTGACGATATATGAACGCCTTTAACAAGGAAGTGATCCACGCACGAGCGAAGTGATCCACGCGAGATTTCGCGTGGATCACTTCGCTCGTGCACACTATAATAAAGGGTCCTTCCTTGTTAAAGGCGTTCATATATCGTCAAGAGATAATACCGATCTCCAGCCAATCCGTATTATACACTAATATACGTTTTTGCAATGAAAAATGAGATTCCAGCTCGAACTCGCTGCGTGTTCAGCCGCGCACTACACCAGCCAGACGGTATTGCCTAGCACCAGTATGATTGCGTATTTGTTTTTAAACAAAAGCGCAAGCAGATGCAGATAATATTTTTTCCAGATTCAAGCTCGTGGTTTAGGTCTTCAATTTATACAAATAATTTAGTGTTGGCTTACGTTGGCTCTTTTGTATGACACGAAACACTTATTGAATAGCTTTATAAATATAAAAAATAATTACTGAATGACTAGATTAATATTAATTCATTAAGAAGTAAATGTAAACGGTTGTATGAAGTATATATTAATAAAACTAAATGGAAAATAACTTATTTGCTTTATTTTTAAAGTTTTCATTAAAATTGAGAACCATGCAAATAGAATATAATGCACTGGATATTTTCACTGCTTTTGGAACGCTCACGTTTTAACCACGAAACAAAGACACGTAGGCTATATATGCAATAAGAATACATTCTTTCGTAATGTTTGGACATTTTTGAATGTAAAAAATGTTGATATACTTTTGAATATAACATTTTATTTTTGACCTTTTGTCCGGCTTAAACGGCATTTCCTCCCACTGTGCGTGGTGTCCGTTTAGTGTTAAATTCCACTTTTTTCGCTTTCAATATCCGGATATATAGACAGATTTTCGGCTCCCCCATGGGTTCTCCTCTCTCCCCCATCATTGCTGACATCACACTTCAGGATATAGAGGAAAAAGCCTTCAACTTGTTACCGTTCAATGTTACACTTTATCGCAGATATGTGGACGACGTCATATTATGGCCGCTCCTCCTGAATATTTCAAACGTATTTTAGAAATATTTAATTCTATTCACAAAAGATTACAATTTACTATGGAAGTCAGTGAAAACAACAGACTTAATTTCCTTGATGTCACGGTGATTTTGAGAGATGGAGAATTTGTATTTGATTGGTATCACAAACCCACATTCTTAGGGAGGTATCTGAATTTCCACTCACACCATCCTCTCTCCCATAAAAGGGGCATTATTACCGGACTTGTCGACAAGATCTTATTGATCTCTCATCCGCAATTCCATGTTAAGAATTTTAAGCTCATTATTGAGATGCTTCTCGAAAACGGTTATCCCTTGCCCTTCATATTCACGTGCATAAAAAACAGACTTACACAATTCTGTTTGAATAAGAGGAAGACCGAGGAAGATAAATCTTCCGTTAACAGAAAGTATTTCACGGTCCCATACGTTAGATCTACTTCTGAGAAATTTAAGAGGTTTATAAAGGCTATATCTCTAGGCCTCTAAAAAAATTTATTAAAACGGGCAAGGATAATTTAGATAAACTATCTCAAAGTAACATAGTGTACAAGATCCCTTGTAGAGATTGCGATGCAACTTATGTCGGTCAAAGCAAAAGACAGTTGAAAACCAGAGTAAAAGAGCACAGATCAGATATAAATAAAAAGTCAGGTTCCCCTTCTGTGATATCGTGTCACCGTCTGCAGACGGATCATGACTTCGATTGGGACGGAGTGGAAATTTTGGACGTTGAACCATCACTTCGAAAGAGATTGGTATCGGAAATGATACATATTAAAAGGCAGTCATCTCCCTTGAATAAGCAAAATGACACAGAATCTCTTTCGGAGTGCTACCTGCCAGTCCTTAATGTGTTCCCGCCATAACCTCGCTCCCTTCCTTCTCGCCCATTCCCACTATCTGTTTCCCCTTCCTGTTTTCCCTTTCCTTTCCTCTTCTGTCTATATATTTGGATACGTTCTCTTGTCTCCGAGCGGTTTGTACATAGAATGTAACTGTCATCGAAATGCTGACTCGTTAAAAGATCGTACGACGAATGAACTAAGTGTGTAATTTCAACGAATATTCTAACTCGACTAATGATCGTACGACGAAGGGAAAAAAATCCTCATGTATGTATATTTATCTAAATTCTGTCTTGTAACACACCGATCTAATTTTTAATATCTCATCTTACAGCATGAGGTACAGAAGACAACGAACTGTTGCGTTTAGTTTATAGTTTCGATTTTGTACTTCGATTGTAATGTTGCGACACTGAGGATGGTCCTGCAGGTTGACCGAAACGTTTGTCATTAGTTTTTTAATTAAATATATCGACACTAACACCCAGTCACGGCTCGTTGCTCTTTTTAATTGATATTAATCCTTTGTGAGCCTTACTTCAATATTTATAATAAAAATTGTTTTTGCCGATCACTGATCACGAAGATGCGGAAAAAGCCCGAAAAAAGGTTACTAAATTAATATAATTAATATAATAATAAATAATTTCGATATTTTCATAAATCTGAAAACTGATTCTTTTTTATATATTTAGAATAGGTGCTCCTATCGTCGTGTCACGTCGTGTCTAAGATAGGTTAAGATAGGTTATATATTTTTCTTATACATAACAACAGTACTGCGGATATCGTTCCGTTATTGCAGCGTTATATGCGGTAAAAGCAACAGAAGTAATTACGGAACGATCTTGCAGCTGTGCTCAATGACGTCACATCGTCAGTACTTACAGTGAATACAGAAACGCAGCCTAAATAGCCTAGGGACTTTCCCCCGGAACTTTCGTTCCCGCGTCAAAATATTAGTAAATAGCCTAGAGACTTTCTTCCGGAACTTTCCTTCCCCGCGTTGCGCTCCCGCCCTCGCCCGGCGAATACTAGTAAATCCCCTGCTGACTTTTCCCCCCGCAGGTCCCCCCCGCTGACCCTTAACACCGTCCCTCGCCCCCTCGCCCACCTTTTACGGCGTTCCCCCTGCGGCAGCGAAGCACCCCCCGACCCCCCTAACCGCAAGCCTGAGGCCCGGAGTAGCCGTTACCCTGCTACTGATATAATAATGATTTTCTGATGCAATTTTGATAATATATTGTGATAATATATTATAATAATATGTATTGTGATAATATATAAACATAATGTATTTTGGGGCATTATTTATGAAGTGATCCACCCCAAATTTTCAAAGTTTTCCGATTATGCTGTTTGCACAAATTGTAGTCCTATTAGAACTAAAAATCATTGCCCAAATTTGTTTACCCCTGTCTTACGGGTTGTCTACTTACAGGGGCTTGGATTTTTATCATTTGGGCCGTTGCGTCGAACTTCAAACGCCGATAAATGCCAGTAAACTACTCTAATTTTAAAAACAAGGTGTGATTTTGAAAGATCTTTTTATGCCCTTTAATGCTATAAAATCAATTTTTTTTCTTAAGTTAAAATTTACTTAAGATTTTTGAAGGTAAAGATAAAAAATCGTTTTTTTTTTCAAATTTAGACACCTTCGATTTTCTTCTAAAAAATCTCAAAAAAAAAGGATTCTTCCCTTTTAAAATGATTCCAGGCTCAAGATGGGACGACTTTTAGTTTTTGAGAGATGGTCCATTTTAGGACCGAGCGCATCGCCCACGGTGCAGTGTGGGCACTATTACAAGTGCCGCAGATGAATATAGCATTAAATCTATTGAAAATCGTGTGATTCTTGGTAACTTAGTGACTTTTGTAAGAGAATGCATAGCAATAGCTCATCTTGTCTGTCGCGGAAAGTTTGATTAATATTGATTAACCTACGTTTGCTTTTCAGTTGGTTTTACATTGTTTTTTTTTCGCTTTAATTTTAGGAAAAACGTCATATTCTACAGTTAAAATTAAAGCGAAAAAAAACAATGTAAAACCAACTAAAAAGCAAACGTAGGTTAATCAATATTGTTATGCCCGTCGTCCGGGCACAGGGGGTTCTTCGTTCCACAAAAAAGGCGAAAATGATTATACACGGCACTTTAAATAAACTGATATTTTAATTAAATCTGGTTGACAATTCTCGTACTCTTAAACGCCCGTAACTGCCTAACTCCGACTGTCCTCTCGTCTTCTTCTCTCGCTTCCTTTTGTATTCTCCTTCGTCCTTAGTTATTGCTGAGTTGCTCGATCGGATGTAGGCCGATCGCGCAACTCTTGCTGGCTAGGCTTTAAGCAACTCTTTCGGGCTTTCCAGATCGCGTTGCCTATTGTTATTCTCGGTCTTTTTTAATATTATCTTATTTATTAATACATAAATTGGAGCCGCAACATCCTTCCCCCCTTGAGAGAAGAAAACTACGGTCTGTTTTCGTTACAATGTTTCGCTGCTTATCCTACTTCTATTTCTATTAGGGTGGTTTATTCGCTTTATTATTTTCTGCGGTTACATTTTTCTTATCTTCTAATATAGCAACGCGGGATCGCTCTGTATGTGCGGTCGGGCGCTTGCTTGCTTCTTATTTCTTTTTATTATATAGATACTTATTCGTATTACGCTTAATATAATTACAATCGTCAGGGTCGATCCTACGGGGTATATGACATAAGAATTTTTTATTATACTATCTTGGGATTTTTCTAATTCTTTATTTATTTCGTCTATGTCTAAACTTAATTAGTTTAGCATTAGTTCGCTGAAGTTCCTAATTACAGGTTCTAATCTGATTTCTTTTTTCGCTTGTTCTTTAGTCGGTCTATTTTCGGTTATTAGTGTTAGGTTAAAGTCCGCTAAGTGCATCTGTATTGGTTTCATGTTTGTCTGTTGTTTTGTCTTTATCATAATGTCGGGCGTAGTTAGTTTACAATTTTCGTTCATACTTATTTTTCCTGTTCGTTCGATTTCTAATTTTTGTTCCGCTTGGTCATTACATTGAATCGTTAGCTTTTGTTTTTTTGGCGTTGAGAACAGTCACGTTTGTGGTTCAATTAGTGTTATCCATAAAGTGACGTTTGACAATATTTGACGTTTTTTGCAGGTATTTACATATCCTGGCGCTTTTACATAAACTTGCACCTCGCATGGTGCGTCGGCTTTTATAAAGTATACCGGGTAGTTTCGGTTAGGGGAGACCGGGGCTAAACGGCCAACGGGGTTGAACCGCCAAATCAAATATCTCGGAACCTGTATATTGTGCGAACTCGCTATTAACATTGTAAACGCTGCTTATGGTACCCATGTGACCAACGGAGTTTCGGCAGGTTACCTGCCGTGTTATGATTTTTACGAGAGCAAACGTGTTTTCGGAAGGTGAAAGTAAAATTTTCTGCGCTTGGAAATATTGTAATATCTGCAATAATATTTGCTCTCCAAATCTCGAAGTACGTGATTATAAAGAGTAATGCATGCTGAACACGAATCCAGTGTAGTTTTTTCATCATCGTTGATGTCTAATATTTCGTGGGCGATCAAACCTGAAACTTATGTTTGGGGCTTATCCGCCAGTAAGCACCCGGGACTGGTCCGCCAGTCTCGTCACTGTGGCGCGCCGGGCGCACGACTTCAGCTCACGGCTATTTCAGGTTAGGTTTCCCTCGAGCGTGATTCTGTCTTCCCTTGCACGTGCGTCAGTTTGTATAGGAGGGAAATGGTACGCACGTATCGTCGCAAAACAGGGGCCGACCGAAAAGATCTCGGACCGTTGTTTTTGAGATCGCTCGCGCTCACGGCACGTCGGCGAGGTACGGCGAGGCGGCACGGCTCTGAAATTCCGCGATTTCCGCGTGAGAGTTGACATGCCGCGCGCGCGGTAGATTGTCCTGGCCGCGGTAGATCGTCGTTGTTGGTCATTGTGTCAGTGACAGTCGCGCATGTGACCGCATCGTCCAGTGTTCGCCACATCGTCTCGGCGTCATTGTCGCCGCTGTAGTGGTGGTGGTGTCGGTGGTGGTGTCGGTGGTGGTGTCGGTGATGGTGGTGCCGGTGGTTGTGGTGCCGGTAGTGGTAGTGCCGGTAGTGGTGGTGCCGGTGGTGGTGGTGCCGGTGGTGGTAGTGGTGCCGGTGGTGGTGGTGGTGTCAGTGGTGGTGGTGGTCGTCGTCGTGGTGGTCGTGGTCGTCGTGGTGGTCGTGGTGGTGGTGGTGGTCGTGGTGGTTGTGGTGGTCGTGGTGGTCGTGGTGGTCGTGGTAGTCGTGGTGGTGGTGGTGGTTGTGGTTGTCGTGGTCGTCGTGGTCGTCATGGTCGTCGTGGTCGTCGTGATCGTCGTGATCGTCGTGGTCGTCGTGGTCGTCGTGGTCGTCGTCGCTCCGTACAAAGTGACGTAAATCACAGATTTCCTGGGTCCTGACGGAGCGATTCCAACGACGTGTCGGCGCGTCGAGGAATCGGCGCGAGGACGTCGTCGACAAGGAGCAACTTAAGAAGGCAGTTCTTGCGGTGAGAAAAGATAAAATAAAAAAAATGCCACACAAACAGAACCGCAGCCTTCGACGAGCAGTGGGCGCAAATCAAAATCAAGGAAGCAGCAGCGGTCGGATTCTGACGAAGACTTGGATAATACGTGTTGCGTGTGCTCAGAGAAGTTGACAATAAACAGAGCATATGGGAAATAGTGCATTGCGTGCGAGCGTAGGGCACACAACACATGCGTGCGCTTGTCAGGATCTGTATTCACGTGCCTAAATTGTTTTATGGAATAAGTAAAAAAAATGTTTCGCATAAAAATTCTTAATACATTTTTATATTTTTCCCTTAAAAAACAATTATTAAAATGTATCCTATCATTTTTCAGGATTAAATGTACGTATATGTATTAAAGATGCAGTGTGGCGGATTAGCCCCGGGGTGATGGCGGTTCAACCCCGGCATTTTTGAGATTTCAATTTTTCCACCGTTGCAACGGTGACACCATTTTTTCTCTTCTGGCGAACTTGGCTATTTCCTGCTGGATTCGTGTCGTGACGTTTGTCAGCAGTTGTTCGTTATAATATAACGATTTTTCTAAGGCTTCCATGTGACCTATTGTGGCATTTATCACTTTTAATTGATTTTTCGCGGTGTGCCGTAGAGTCTGTTGCTGATTTGTATCAGTTCCAGCTGCTCCTGTATGTGTTTTGCGTCGTCGGCATCCATAGTACCGAACAGCGTTTTGCTGATCGTGCCGATCGCATCTATTAAACCACGTTTGTTATCGTTTGTTTTATATATCGTTTGTAATCGCGTTAATAGTTGTGTTAATTTTTTGTTATCCTTCTCTATCGTATAGAGGATATTTTTGCACATCTGCTGCGTGTCTATTGCGAGTATCGTTTCGCACAATGCTTCGGTTTGCTGTAGAAACGCTTGTAATTGGTGGTATCGGTTTCCTAGGGCTTCTACGTCGATTTTTATCGCGAATTTCCATGTGGCTTATACCTGTTGTAATTGTCCGGTTCTTTCGAAGTATATTCCCGGTTCGTTGCCGAATTGTCGTATCTCGTACGGTGGTGCTGTCTCGGGTTTCGCTCTTTTTGCGAAGTGCTGAACGACGATCAGCGTCCTGTAAGATAAGGACTCATGTTACTTTTCTCTGAAATTTTTTGTCTCCTTGCATTTCTTCTTTGCGTGTTTAGTCGCGCTTTAGCCTCCGTTCTGATTGCACTGTCTACATTCTTTATTGTGACAATAAGGTGTTTGAAATGCGATAGGTTTTCCGCACCATCGACATGCGATGCGTGTTGGCGTTCTTATTGGCTACGCGCCGCTCGTGCCGGTGCCGTGAGCGTGGATGCCGCGCCTAGTGCGCGGGTGGCTGCAGATTTGAGTTCGGGGCCGACGTCGCCCCCTCCCTCTTACGCAGAGGTGGGCCGTCCGGGCACATGGGTGCCCATCATGCTCCTGGAAGTCTCGGTGGATGTGACCACCGGTCGGCGGGTGGTGCGGATGGTTCGCCGTGCTTGAATTTCGGTAAGTACTTATTATTTTAATCTATTTACCTATTCCTATCGCCTACGTTCTATTGCTTATTTCGTCCTTTTGCACTGCCTTTATTGTTCTATGAAGTGCTTTAGTCTGTTTACATGTATTTGCGTCGTTTTTCGTCCCTTTTTTATTGTATAGTTGACGTCGGAATGTCTTTCGATCACTTCGTACGGTCCTATCCACGGGGATTCTAATTTTTTTGACCTTCCTCTGCGTACCGTTTCATCGTGCAACAGAACTTTGTCTCCCACTCGGAAGTTGATTTCTTTCGTTACGTTTCCTTGGCTTTAATTTTTTCGTTTCGCAAATGTTCTTTGGCAACTCGTTGCGTTGCGCGTAATTTTTTTTTAATTCCTGCGCATAATCGTCGTAAGTATACGTCGGTTTCGGTGGTTCCGACAGTGCTGTAGGTAGTGTCGCTCGGTGCCCGTATAGGGGAAGAGTGTACAAAACGGCCCCCTTAAGGAATAAATTGATTTTACTTCTAAAGGAAACCATATTTGGATTCAAAATACCGTCAGAAGTTTTCATTGACATCTTTGTTAATTGAAAAAGTTGAATATAAGCATCCCCTAAATTTTCAAAATTAGTAGCAAACAAAAAACTGCAGACATGCATTTTGGCCGTTTTACCCACACCCTATGGGTAAAACGGCCCCGGTATATAATTTTATTTTTATTTTATATGTCTTTGTGATATACTTATTTTATATATTGTGATCTAAACTACAAAAAGGTAGGCTTACTGTTCGGAAATAATCGCAATCCGTCGCGATCCCGGATCAATATCGTGCCCGTAACGCCATCCGGCAGTCGCCGTCATAACGAAAGGGATTTCGCGCCGCTCCCCCCGTCAACCCTGACCACGAAGCGTCGCCCGGCGCGTATCGATCCTGTGTCGCGATCCCAAGATCCACCGCTGATTGGTCGATACGCGTCGCGCGCCCGAAAGCTCCCGAAACGGGACCGCGAATGCTCCGGTCCCCTCAGTAGTAGAAGAATACTCCGGTTCACGAGGTCGCATACCGCCGTGCATCCGTCTAATTACTCCGTTTCACGCGGTCACAAATTCACCGTCGTGCACACGGATCTGATTGCTCTCGCAGAGCCCGCTAAATTGTCGCGCCGTCGTGCGTCTGCTCCGATTCACCCTCGCCACCGTGAGCGGTGAACATACGCGAGTCAGTGCGTGTAACGTGCCTCGCCATTGTGCTCGATAGCTCATCGTGCCGTGACCGAGATACCGTCTCGCGTCTTGTGCGTTACGAACACAAGCGCAACGGCTGGATAAACGCTCAATGCGTTTCAACGCGCAATCTCCGAATTTGCGCTAATTAACTGCCTACGGCTCTGTGCCCAGCAAAGTTACAAGTGTCACGTGATCACCGCGCCGCATCACGTGCTCGCAGAGTGTCGCGCTTACATATACGAGTGCGTTCACCGTTACTGTATATATTGAACATTAAACTATTTGTGCATCACCTCTCACATATCAAGTTTCTTTCCACCCGCACGCCTGATCCCTGTCGGGGTCGAACACAGCCCCTGGCGAACCGGAGTTACGCCCGGATTCAAATATTCGCCCAAACACTTACTTCAAAATAAATTTAGATGTAATTTGATAGGTAAATATTTACTTTTTACTTGCAAAAATCACAGATAACATTTCCTGTTTCTGTGTTGGCGCACTCCTCATGCAACCATTTTCTACAGAAGATGCACTGAACCCATTTCTCTCCACTTACTGAATTTATTAAATTTTCTCCACAAAAAAGACATTCGACGTCGTTATCAACTTTTTGGATTTTTTTGCTGTTTTTTTGACTTTTTTTTTACTTTTTTTCTTTTACTGCATTCTTTCGCTTCTTTTCCGTTCTTTCCATCCCTTCTTCGTCGTAAAGTTGTTCTAGGAACCTTGAATAACTTGCTCGCTTTATTAGTCCCCATGATCCCTTGGCGGACTGCATGCAAAGCTTTTTCCATATTTTCTTTGTTCCAATCATTCCTTGATTACTTTCGAACCCATTTTCCCATTTCTCAACCTTAAAATTAATAAATAAAATGAAAGCGTATATAAGATATCTACTTTGGTGTAAAACGGCCCTGGCCGTTTTACCCACAAGTAAGATGGGCCGTTTTACTCACAATTGCAACTGTATCAAAGTCTAAACAAAATATTTACTTAACCTTAAATAAAAAATTTTTGAAAATATTCGGCTTACAGGATCACTACAAATATTTAAAAAAATATAAGCAACTAGGAATATTGCATTGGAAAGAGAAGAACACTTAATAAAGCTTGGACGCCTTTAGATCAGACGTAACGAAAGTAGGAAAATTGCGCAAAATTGCGTTTTGCGTCCGTACGAAGTTTGTTATGGATCCCAAAATGCACGAGGCACGTCTGTGACATGTGAGCAACCTAACCTACTGAGTCGCCAGACGGCAGCACTGCGTATTTCTGAGAAACTAGGGGGAGGCCGTTTTACTCGGCGGGGCCGTTTTATACACATTTCCCCTACTAATTCAAAGGGTGTAAAGCCGGTCGCCGTGTGCGGCGTCGTGTTATACGCGAACATTGCGTATGGCGTCCATTCGTCCCAGTCCGTCTGGTCCGCGTTAATGTAGTGTCGCAGGTATTTTGCTAAGGTCCTATGAGAGCGTTGTAATGGTCCATTGCTCTCAGGATGGTAGACCGTTGTTTGATTTTTTTCGATCTTTAATAGTTTACACGTGCTTTTAAATATCTCGCTCAGGAAATTCGTTCCTCTGTCCGTCAGTATCTTTTCTGAGATCCCGTATTCAAAGATTATTTTTGTAACAAATTCTTTCGCGATCGTATTCGCTTCTTGATTAGATACGGGTATCGCTTTACTGAATTTTGATAAATTATCCTGAAACGTGAGGATATATTTGTTTCCGTTTTCGGTCACCGTCAGTGGTCCTACAATGTCTAGCGCACATTTTTCAAACGGTTTATCCGCGGTGTCTGTATTTATGGTGCCGTATTTCTACGCGATAGTTTATTTTTCTGTCCCAATTCACACTTGGCGATGTAGTCTTCGATGCCTCTCGTTAATCCTCTCTAATTATGCGTCAGCCTTTTCGGTTTACGGTGCGTTCCACGCTCTGATGTCCTCCTACAGGTGCATCATGGTATTCGTACAGTATATGTTGCTTCTCTTCTTCTGTGTATTTTCTTTCGCTCTCTTGGTCGTTGTTCTCTTCCTTTTGTATTTTATTGATATCTGTCGGCACATGTCGACTCAGCGCGTCAGCGTTTCTATTCTCTTTTTCGACCTTATGTACGATGGTGTAATTATATTCTTCTAATTTCAGTCTCCATCGTATTAATCGTAATCCGGGGTCCTTTACATTGAATAGCCAGACCAAAGATTTATGGTCCGTTACTATCGTAAATTTTGTTCCATATACGTACGGTCGGAAATGTTTCACCGCCCATACTATCGCTAGTAGTTCTTTCTCTGTGGTATTGTAATTTTGCTCGGCTTTTGATAGTACTCGGCTCGCATACGCTACGGGTTGATCTTGGCCTATCTGTCCTTGTGACAGTATTTCTCCGATTGCGTAATCCGACGCGTCTGTCGTCACTACAAATTTTTGGGAAAAGTTTGGGTATTTTAATACCGGTGCTGTAGTTAATTTTTCTTTTAGAATTTCGAATGCGTTTTGTTGTTCTGCCTTCCACTCAAATTTGGTATCTTTTCTGATTATTTTTGTGAGTGGCTTGGCGATCGTTGAGAAATCTTTAATAAATCTTCGATAATATCCGGCTAATCCTACGAAAGCCTGAATGTCCTTTATCTTTGTTGGTCGCGGAAAGCTTTTTACTGCTTCTAGTTTTGAAGGATCTGGCGAGATTCCTTTCTCTGTTATCACATGTTCGAGGTACGTCACTTCTTTCCGAAGGAATTCGCACTTATCTGGCTGTAGTTTCAAATTGTATTTTCTCAATCTTTTTAGCACTTCGATTAGTCTCTTATTGTGCTCTTGTAAACTTGCTCCGTATACAATTATATCGTCTAGGTATACCCTGGTGAAAATAATTTTACAAATTTTTACGCAAAAATTATGTGAAAACTACAATTTTTTATAATATAATTACAACTTTTTCACGCTATTTTTACGTAATTTTTACGTCAAAAGTACGCGATTTGGGCCATATTTGTAATTTTTCCATAAACTTATGTATTATGAATAACTACAACTTTTTGGATATACTACAAACAAAATAAAAAATAAAATTTACTTCTTTTGTTGAACATTATTTTATTGCTAAAAATCTTGATTACGTGCAAGCTTAATTAAATAAATTTATATTGTACTTAGAAAATTTGCTTACCACCGCTGGATTTGAACCTGAAACCCCTGGCTTTTGAGTCAGTCACCTTCCGCACTGTGCTACAACATTGATTGATGAAGACGTTTCGTATTGTCTACATATGTTACACTTATTGTTAGCAGACGTACAGAAGGTGTCTGCTCTTAATAGGGTCATTATATATATATATTTCTTACAAAATTGATGTCGGTCATCGATTTGATATAGAATCGATGACTTATCGATATCGAAAATCAGCCGATTTTAATCAAATTTTTTTGGCATCAAGTTGCTTCTTTCTAAGTTACTTGTGTTCAAAACTCTAAAAATTTAATCTAAAATTAAGACTATCTCCATATAGTATGCAGATAGTCATCGATTCGATGTCGATCGGTATCAAACCGATGACTATGCATCATATGGTGACAGGCCGTTATTCATAGTTGGTTCTTATATTGTTCAAGACAGTCTTAAGTTCAATCTTAAAATGTCATGAACCAATCGCATAACCATATTATGTTAGCATCTTAAGACATAACTTAAGACGGTCTTGAAATAAGATCCGACTATGAATATCGGCCATAGTCTCTTAATTTTAGACAAAATTTTTAGAGTTTTGAACACAGATAACTTAGAAAGAAGCAACTCATGATGCCAAAACAATTTAATTAAAATCAGCTGATTTTTTATGTTAATTTTGATGAGTGAATCCGGTGAATCGACGTTGAATTGACGTCGATTCGACATCGGCCTTCTCACTAGATAAATATACAAATTATGCGACATGTTCGACATTTTTACATCAGACTATGCTGAAATCTACAACTTTCAATAAGATCTGTTTCTATTCCTGCACTGCTGAACTAATGCACACTGATGTAATATAAGTTAGAGTGGGTAGTACTTTGTTTATATATCAACAAATATACTTTGTTTATATCTTACATTTAACCATAAAAATATTTTTAGAATATTATAGAAAGTTGTGAATAGTTGTAATTGTTACAATCGATTTTTACAATAATTTGCAACTTCTACAAATTACTATTTTTATAAAAAAAATTTCTTAGAACGTTGTAGAAAGTTGTAAATAGTTGTGATTTTTACAATAATCTACAACTTCTACAACTTACTACGTTCTTATAAAAAATATTTGCAGAATGTTGTAGATAGTTGTAAATAGTTATAATTTTTACAATAATCTACAACTTCTACGATTTACTACGTCTCATAAAAATGTTCGTAAAAAAGTTGTTACAATTTTCTATTACTTTTAACAACTTACTACAATTTACTATAATTTACTACAATTTACCATGAATTTCTACAATTTTCACAAATTTGTAGAAATTTGTGATTTGTTGTAGAAGATTGTAATTTTTCATAGAAATACGTAAATTGTTGTAAAATTATTTCCACCAGAGTACCAAGCATTGTAATCCTACTAGTCCTGCTAGAACGGCTATTATTGCTCGTTGAAATGTCGCTGGAGCATTTTTTAGTCCAAAGGGCATTCGATTGTATTCGTAATGTCCATATTGTGTAGAGAACGCTGTATTTTCTTTATCTTCTTCTTCTATCGGGATTTGATGGTATCCCGAGGCGAGGTCTAGCGTGGTGATATTTCGCGTTTCCTAGTTGGTCTAGGATATCGGTTATGTTGGGCAATGGGAAAAAACCTCTATCCGTTAGATCGTTTACAGACCGAAAATCTATCACCACTCGCAATTTTAGTTTTCTGGAAGCGTCTTTTTTTTCGAAACTACTAGCAACGGCGCATTTCATGGACTCGTGCTAGGTCTAATAATCTTATTTTTTAACATTTTCTTTACTTGTCTATTCACTTCCTCCTTGTGCTTTTCTGGCAAGTGGTATGGTTGGACGTTGACCGGTACGCTGCCCTCCTTTGTTGTAATCTTATGCGCGACGATATCAGTGCATGTCAGTGGTTCTCCTTCCAGATGCAATACGAGTAGTTGTTGTTATGACAGTTCTTTCCCGGGGGCTCCGAGGGGGGGGGGGGTGAGGGAAGGAGGGTATCGGATTACGCGGGGGGTGAGGGGGAGGGGGAGGGGCGGGGTATCGGGTTACACAGGGGTATCGGATTTCGCGGGGGTGAGGGGAAGGGGGGAGGGGGCGGGGTATTGGGTTACACAAGGATATCGGGTTACACAAGGGTATCGGATTTCAAGGATATCGGGTTACACAGGGGTATCGGATTACGCGGGGAAGGGGGAAGGGGGAGGGTGACCTTCGCATACCAAGTGTATGACTCACCGGAGGATGACTCACCGGGGGGATGACTCACCCGCGTTCGCGGTCGCGCCGCGGGTCCGCGAGTCTGCGCGGGGGTCCGCGTTTGCGCCGCGGGTCCGCAATCGCGCCGCGGTCCGCGTTCCTTATCACTCAGTTCAAACTCGCTCATCATTAGTATTGTTCTTTCTCTTCGAGCTGTTCGCTCGAATCTTCATTCATTTCGCGTAATGCAGCTCGTGCTCGTATAGCACGTAAGCGATAGTATTCCGGCCATACGGCGTAATCACCTTCACTGTTCCTAGGTACTTTGAAGTCAACTCTATTCCACCGATTCCGGAGTTTATCACAAAACGCGACTTCGTCTTCAACGCTCATGTAACGAAATCTCTTTGGAATTTTCATCGAAACTCCACTCATATATCGTTTCGACATATTACCGAAAGCTGCTATTGTTCGTATTCACGGTTCTTCCCGCACACATGGATTTCCGATCGCCCTTCGCAGAGGGTACGTCGTCAGATTCCAGCGAGCGTCCTCCTTAAACTCCTGATTAAAGCAATTCTTATTCCACAAGATCGGCGATGGAGTCGCTCTGTTTTGCAGTGAGTCATCGGAATCGGAATCGGGCGCATACATTATCGTTTTTGGTTCCATTATTGTCTCCGGTGACAGTGTAAAGTAAAAAAAATCAAAAGTTTTACGTATATAGTTTTGTCACAATCTTAAAAATTCTCTCTTGCAGCAGTTAGAGCACATTACATTATACTACGAGACTTCCTCGACGGGAGGAACAAAACAATCACAAAGGCGACTAATTGCGTCATTAATCCATAAAAAAAAAAAATTATCCGGACACGTTTAAGCACGCTCACGGCCCCGGCGAGACTGAATTCAATGACGGTTGGAGAAGTCGCCAGAGAAAAATATAATGGCGGTGTATAAAACTGATAGTCGCTTCCAGCGAAAAGTAAGATAAAATACGTCTCGCGCTACAAAGGCGAGCGCCGACATCCGCTAGAAGTCCGGCTGCTTGAATTTACAAAACAAATATCGCGTATCGTAACATAGAAGCGAGGCGCCGATGCTCCGGCGGACGTTGCATATGTACGGCTCGAATGGAAATGCGCGCGAAGAAAATATAGTATGAATTATAATTAAAAAAAAAAAACAATCTATCTACGCAGTACGTAAAAGACAAAGAAAAAATGACGTCATCGGGACGATGATCGACCCGATAACGCGTCGAACCTGTGGGAACATGTTCGCCGTAAACAAATTTTTTCTGGGAAAAAGGGGTGTTATCGCGTAGAGTAAACAATCTATCTATGCAGTACGCGAGACAAAGGAAAAGATTTTTTAAAAAATCAGTTGGAGCGAGAGAGAGAGCAAAGGGTATATAACGAGAGTAGTAAGTGGGTAGGTATGGGGCGTCAAAACAAACCCCCACCACCGACCCCGCCGGCACCAGAAGCGTGGCCAGACGGTCTGCCCACGTGACCTCGGAGCGCTCTGATTGGCTGACGTGCGAGGGGTGGGGGTAACGAGGTAATTAAATGGAGCGTTCTGATTGGATACCCCATACCTACCCAGCGTCTGATTGGCTCTCCCGCGCCTAGGGTGTCTAGTGTCTAGTGACTTTTTTGGGCCTGCACGTGGTAGAAGACTACGAAACAAAAATGGCGGATTCAAAATAGTAACTGAATGGCGCGTTCTGATTGCCCCCCCCCCCCCATACCTACCCAGCGTTTGATTGGCTCTCCCGCCTAAAGGGTCCAGCGTCTTTTTGGGCCTGCCCGTGGCGGACGACGCTAAGTCACAAGGAAAAATAGCGGAAGTGTCGACCAACGCCATTTTGGCGGGAGCATGTGGTAGACGACGCTAAGTTAAAATAAGGATATGATGCTAAGATGCCGAAAACGGAAAGTGGAATTTCTATGTTTTCAGAGAATAGTATTCATGATTTATGACCGTGTTCTTTTAGGACTTGAGTCTGGACAAAGAGTTTTCGAAACAATGAAATACGTGAAACTTATTTTCTGGAGAAAGGAGAGGGTAAAACAGGAACGGACAGGTTCGCTTTGTGACGTAATGCAACTATTTTAACGCAAAAGAAAAGGGAATGAATAAATAGACGGGAGGGGTTGAAGATACAAACAATGCTTATTACATAAAATAATACATTGATACGTGTGAATAAGTATTTTTAATTATTCTTAAAAGTACACGCCTGAACACGGCAGCATTTAGCGTGAGGTTTTACGCATGCGCTTTTATTATGAAGAAAAATGTTACGAAATAATTTTACAATCAAACGATCATTGCGCTCGCTATTGTCGCTAAACAGATTAAGAAACTGACTGAGATTATAACCGCTACACATGAAATATAAAAATACACAGCAGTATTGTCCGCAAGTTTGAGAGAGCGTTCCTTGTAGCGTCACGGTGTTCCATCGATGCGTAGTGGAATTCCGACGAAGGCGTAAGAGAAATCTGGAGTCTAAAGGTGGTAGTCCGTAGCTATCAAAATACGTTCCTGCTCCTTGCTCGTCGATGTAAAAGGCGACCCAATGTTGCCCAGGTCGATCGTGATCGTCCGTGTTAGCGACGATGGCGGTCGACCTCGTCCACACCCTCGGCAATCTGTCGGCAGCATAGACGCCCGCATATCTGACACTGAGTTGGTGCAACGCTTGTAAGATTTTTAGCGAGTTCATTTTTTTGCACAGTGAGGTGGTGATCGTACGAGAGGAATTATTTGTATACTTTCGGAGTTTACCTTTTTCAGAATTGTCGCACTAGTGTTCTTGGTTAGTGACGGGCGTATCGGCAAGTTATTGAAGTTGTATTCTTTTCTTACGCCCGCTATTGAATAATAGGTTTTTGCTACTTCTCCTTCCTCCTCCTCTTTCTCTTCTGTCTCGTTATTTTTTTGCCACTGTTTTATTTTTATAACGATGTCACCGTCGGTTTTTTCACTTTCGTCGTCGTCGTCGTCGCTTGTGAGCAAATTTACGTAAGAGAGATTAGTATCGTAGCTCGAATCGATGCTGTTGCTGCTACTACTACTGCTGCTGCTGCTGCTGCTGCTGCTGCTGATGCATTCGCTGTTGGCTCGCAAGACTATCCAGCGTTTCAATTTAAAAGCGTTACGTAACGCACAAGCAATTTTGTCCGTAGCCGAAACACGAAATCCGTGATGTGTGCAGCGTTGACTGTACTCTCGGGCCTCCGATAAACTTTTGAACGGTGGAGAAATTTCTTCCAGATTATATATGTTTCTGGAAAGTAGTTGACTCAAGTAACGAGCCTTTTCCACGCCTCTGCAGTAGATGTAACGCACTTGTCGCGTAATTTCTCGTAGATGTAGGGTGAAACATTTGAGATCGGTTTCACCATTGAACCACTCGATTTCATGATAATTTCGCGAAAGCCAGTTATTCTCTCGCCTTGTCTTTTCGGGTAGATCGTCAAATGGAAAGGGCGGCGACATAATCCAGTGTCCGGTGATTGCCGCGTTAATCGCGACAACTGCGACTTCTTTCGGAATAAACTTTCCGTTGACATCACGGAAACCTTGTATATCGATGGCCAGATCCATAGTTTAAAATGCACTCTCTATTTTTTCAAGCGAAGCGTCGGCGTTTGTGTCTCGAATGAAACTGAATCTCTCTCTTTTTGCAGGATTTTACGCAGAAAAATGACGATGGGTAAAATAAGTAGTGGTGGTGGGGGGTGAAAAATAAAGTATGTGAAATATTATTTGTCGACATTTGTCATTTATCCGGCAAAGTCAACGATGATTTGTCGAAAGGAGTCGATTTCTAGAACATTATCGGCGTAAACGATACAATTAACGGTTGTGGTAAGTGCTTTTTCAAATCGCACTTCTAATCGTAAACTGCCATGTTTCACAAGATTCCAATGGCCGGCACAATTGGCGGATAAGTCGGGTGTAAGATCAAAGGCGAAAAGTGTGAATCCTTCGGCGTAATCTTCTCTGCTTATAGAATTACCTTCGTTCAAAAAGTGTATGCCGGTTCCCGAAAAGAGAGTGTGATAAGCTTCGACGTAGAGTGGCTCGTCTCTCGAGAAGCTCGGCTGTAACAGCCTACTGGGAATTTGTATACCGTCGGCGTACAGCGAAAAGAAATTTATACCATAGTTTTTGAAATTAAACGGGTTTAATTTTCTATCGCCATTAAACGCCCTGTTATCGACAAAACCGACTATTATGCGTTTCGGCAGTTGACCGAGTATTACATTGTCTATCGATTCTCCTACGAGACCAGCGTGAATCGTAAATGTTTTAACTTCGACTCTCGTAAGGGGATATTTGGCGGTAGTTTTACTCAACATTCTCGCATGCGCGAGTAAAATGCCAGGGCTTATTTTTGCTCTTCTCACGAGCAGACTGGCGTCTAGAATGCGTATTTTCGACGTCGAAGTATTTTCCATAAGGCAAAACGAATCTTTCGAACGAACGAGTCTCATTATAACTTCCACACCGTTAATTAAAAATTTATCTTGCTTGAAAACGTCGCAATGAAGATGACCTATGAGATCTAGCGCATGTCCCGTGAATGTAACGAGCGCGTCTCACGAGAGCCGGATTTGGTGTTTCTGAATCTACGAGTGCGTCCATGAGTCCGGGGGTATCCATGTCCCACAGACAAGAGGTCAGATGGGAAGTTTTTGACGACGTTGTCTCGTAGTAGCGGTAGATGACTTTCTGTTTACAGCACGAGTCTTCTTCTTCTTCAATGATTTTTTGATCGTTATTCTCTTCTTCTGCTTGCTCTTTGGCGATTTTCTTTTGTCTGTTTGACGACGACGCCTACGAACTGCGACGCGACTGACGTGGTTGCCAAAGGGAAACTGAAACGCAGGATTTTTTGCGGATACTTTATATCCCGATCCCTTCATCATGCCGCTTATCTTCTCCTGGGCTTTTCTTTTAAGATTTCCACTTGATTCTTTGAAGCGAATTTTGAGCGCCTCCTTCAACGGTGTATTATTTTCGACATCTTCCATCACATTGATACCCGCGCGTAAAGCTTCTTTACCGACCGCTCGCGCGCCTCTACTTAGGTAAGGCAGCACCTTTCTGAATAATCCTCCGAGAAAACTACCGATTCCGTGACCTCGTTGATAGGGTGCTCCGACGAAAACTCGTGGAATTCCTTCGCCTCGTCCACTCTGATGTGAATCGTAATATTCGTAGTCTATGGCTCTGAATTTAGTTTTTATTTTTTTTTTCGACGACGACACACCGAAACTTGTTACTGAAAACGTCTAAAGTGCAATGTCACCGTCAGCGTCCCGGATTCGAATGGTATATTTTTTCCGAGTTGATCTTTTATATCTATTTCAATCGTGCGGAAATTTGTTTTGCGTAATGGAATATAATGCAGCGGAGAGAAATGTTTCACCTGATTTATTCCGTAAGCGTCCACGTGATTATAGCGGTATGTCTCGACCGGCACTATTCGGAGAAGAGGTGTTTGCGCGTCACCTGTTACATAAGGCTCGCAAATATCGCAATAAACGAACATTTTATCTGGAATACCGCGCTGCAAACTACAAGGTTCACGACTATAGAAATCTGTTACGCGCGCACCACCACTATTTTCGCTAATATGGCCAAGTTTAATATATTTTGCAGTAAACGCTTGGTTGGAAAAAGGATAAATTGCGTAGCGTCTGACAGAAAATTCGCCATAGTATTCGGGATTATCGAGCAGAACATGACCTAAACCGAGTATTTGTAGAAGAGTATCGGAAAGGCACATATGATGTATCAGATTGCATTCACTTGCGTTACAAGTAATGCCGATGTGGGTTTTTCCTCCAGTCTTCTCTTGTTGATCTAAATAAAAGTGCGAGTCAGCTTGTTTGCATGCTTCATTAATCGCTGAGATAAGTTCTCTGGTATTTTTGTAAAGTCCGAACGAAAATGTGCTTTCTTTCGCCACCTGTACTTTCTCTTTTTCTTCTTCCGGTTTAGTATCGTAGAAGAACATTTCAGTTTCCTTATAGCGCAAGTGTAAAAGAGTACTGGGAAATTGAATCTCGCTAAGCGCCACTTCCCATTCACCGTGTAAGTGTACAGGTTGAGGTAATTCCGTAACGAATAACGAGGTTCTATTTTCTGGGAAATAGAGCATGCTGCTATTGCTCGGAAGAACCATGAGAAATTGGTCGTCCCTCATCTTGAAGAAGAAGAGAAGTTAAATTCGAAGCGGGGATCCAAGAGTCGAACTTGCTGGGATAACCGCGCCAGCTAACTACACCTGTTTATTAGCGCCGCGTCCCCTGGTCTTTATCACGCGATCGACGATAAACTCTTTTTCCTGGCAAGTTTTTCTCTACCCTAGCTAATTCCTGCTCGTAAAAAATACCGTCTATGACTTCATCTGCTAAATCGCACAATTCGTACACGCGTGGTTTTCGCCACTCGAGAACGCGGTGAATTCGAAATATCTCTTCACTCCACCTCGCCTCGTATCCTTTCTCGAAGGTAGCTTTTGTTCTACTGACGCGAACGAGGTCTCCGACACTGTATTTAGCTTTTCGTGCGCGTTTCATCTTTTCGCTCGTCCTCCATCGTCGAATTATATTTCGCGCGCGACACAAGCGTTTTCTCTCGTAACGACAGCCGGCTGCATTCTAATGGAGGAATGACGGGTGTGATTGTAAGCGCTTACGATATCCTGCAAAACATCGACGTAGCGCCGTGTATTTTTATGCGTAAAATAGCGCCACATACGTTCCTTCAACGTTCTGTTGAAGCGCTCGACGAACGGCAGCTTTGACATCCGGATTACGGGCTACGCGAAAGCGAATGTCGTTTTCTTCCAGAAACTTTTGCAACGGACGCCCGATAAATTCTTTTACCCTTGTCCGATTGTAGATATACCGGTACGCGCCCCGTCGCTTTTCGAGAGCACGCGCTGGAAAGCCGACGTCACGTGATTACTCGTTTTGTCTCGTAGCGGTTCTACCCAGGCATATTTACTAAGTACGTCTATAATCACCAGAAGATACGAATATCCGTCGTTGTAACTTTTGAGATTTCGGAGCTCGATCAAATCGGCCTCCCACAGATCGTCGATATTCGTTACGGTGTAATGCAACCGTGGAAATTTTCTGCGCGATGGACGATGCAACGTGTAAGCGTCTTGCGTTTCGAGCCAGCGCGTGACTTCGTTACGGGAGAAATTCGGTTTAGCGGCGCGAGTCAGATTATCCGTTGCCGAATAGCCAGCGTAATGTCGCGGATCGTAGTAGAATTTTTCAAGTTCCGTCATTTCTGTTTACTCCAATCGAGTAAGCGTTTTTTCTTCGCCTGCTGCGAATCAACGCTACTTTTCGGTGTCTCTTTCGGTGTGGAACTCCTGGGAGGTTGAAATGTCGAGATATTCGAAGAAGTAGCGGTTAATAATACCTTATTTCTCACCAGTACCGGGGGGACGTTTAAGACGCGAAGTAATCGTGCGAACTGAAGTCTACCCGCTGCTTTCACGGTTTTTCTTTCGCGCATAGCCTCGTTTATCAGGTCGTCGATATTCGAATCTTTTATAACGCTGCCGTCTATAGTCACGACTCCATCTTCGTTCCAGCTAATTCTACTCGGAACTGCTTTCTCGAACAAATACCTTAACAGCAAACGAGCATTCGGACGATAAGTTTTCGGCACGCTATCCAGTATTCTTTTAGTGCTTTTCGACATATCAAAATTACGATCGTTCGATGCGACGGCAGTGGCGGCGGCTGCCGCGACGTCATTTTTCGCCATAATACCGTTAGAGTGTAAAGTCGATTCGTGATCGCGCGTTGTCGTCGTTTCGTAGTCACCGTCGTCGTCGTTGTCGTCACGGACCACGTGAATATCGCTATCCACATTTTCGTCTTTTTCATCGTTGCGTGCGTCCCGATTTCGCTTTCGCGCTACACGAACAAAGTGAAGATATCGCCAAAGTGCCTCTTTATATTGTTTCCATTTCTCCCCGACGTCGAGTGGCAAGGGTGAATTAAGAATGCGACCCATCTCCTCATCGAGTCGCGATAGAGGTGTCCCGGGTGTACGCACGGTAATATTTGCGTTTTCCGAATTTTCGCTGTTTTCCATCGTTCGTTCGCTACCGACGGCAAACGCAGTAGGGGGAGCGTTTTGTTGCGATAATTGACGCTGCATTCTTTCGAGATTTTCCGTAGTGATCAAAACCATCTTCTTTGCCCTTTCCATAACGCGCCCTTTTAATCTCTACCACCTATAATCCGCGACAGTAAGGCAGTTAATATAGGTCCGATAATATAGGATAAGAATCCGCCTCGTTGTACCAATAGCTTTCTTTTAGCCTTCAAATTACTGCGTTTTGACGCGATGCGACGCAGTGTCGCTTTGTATTTGCTCAAACGATTTTTTTCACCTCGCTCGAGCGGCACGTTACCTTTGAGCGTGTTGAACACGCATTCGCCGATACACCGTATTAATTTATCGTCTGCGGTCCGTAAGAAGGTGGCGCGTTGATTTTTGTTCAAATACAGCAACGTCTCGAGAAGACAGATATTTTTCTTTCCGATCGAGCGTCTGGCGTTTTTTGTCGCTCTGTCTGATTTCGCGTTATTTTCCTCCTTTTCCATCGCGAGATGGAACTGACACGACTGACCAGCGCGAGTGCTGGTGCGCGTCTTTTATACGTAACCGTTGGAAAATGATCTACGCGGTACGTAGACGAAATGTGCCGTATCGTCGGGAAAGATGCACGTTCGAAAACGATATTCGTCCGGAGTTGATTGTTTCAGATCGAGTAGTAAATAGCCGTGCGGCCTCGACGTGGCGTCGTAGTATGCCTCTTCTAGAAACTTTGGATCGTTGGGAAAGACTTGACGCGCTAAATGTCGAATTTGCGCACGATCGCGAGGATTTTTGAAAACTACGATATAATTTGCGTTGAGCGATATATCGCGTTGCCCGCGTCCCTGATGAAAAATATTTTGCGAGATGAGAATTACGCTGAGATTCTTATGATGACTGCCTTTGGTAAAGAGATCCACGATCGCGTCGCTCGATGACGATTCTCTCATAAGATCGTCGATTATCACCAATTTAGGGGAAAGCGGATCGGCTGAATAATCTTCCGGACGTGACAATCCCTCGCGAAATTCAATTATATTTTTCTTCGGCAGCGCTGCTTCCTCGCGCGCGTCGTATTGTAATTGACGATAAGCCTCCTGCCACTCCGCGTAATAAAACAAAACTCTCTCGAAACGTACGTCGGACATGTGAGATAATTGTCGGAGAAAGGTTTTCACGAAGATCGTCTTCCCGCAACCGGTGGGTCCACACACGATCGACGTCCAGGGATGTTTCCAGCGCACGTCCATTTCGCGAAATGATTGACTCGAATTCCGTGCGTGACTTGAAAAAGAATAATTTGTGGAGGAGGGGGTGGGAGGGGGAATAAGCTAATCAACGGCGGCGGCGGCGGCGACGAACGCGCGCACCAGCGTATCCCCGCAAACGCTCGCGCGAGCGAACATCACCGCGGGCGTCGATCAGCTGATTTACGCGCCGCGGTGGCATAAGCTTATCCCGCATGTCTGAGCTTATTACGATTCCGCAGCGAGAGCATCGCGATCGACGAGCTTGTACGCGATGCTCCGAGCGGAGGATAAAAAAGAAAATGTGACGGAAAAAAATAAGGAAAAAGTGGGGAAAAATTATATGGTACACAATAATTTACGCTTTAAATGTAAAAATATTTTATTTTTTTTTAAATTTTTCGAGGAAAAAACAAATTTTTAAAAATTTTATATTTAAACACACAGAATATATTTACAGATTATCTACATTACATTTTTTGGTTACATATATACAAAAATCCTTTTACACTTACAACTATTTTTACAAAATTAAAAAACTATTTACAAAATAATATGAGAACATTTTTTTTTTTTTACCCTAATGTGGCAGAAAACTCCTTAACCTAACTTAACAATAAAGAAGAAGAAGAAAAAGTTATTCACTCCACGTAACCGTACGGAAGTGAATAACGACTATTGATAAATCTACGTTTTACCAATACCGGTGCGCACGTTTTCGTTTCTTCGCGAGTTATAATTTCATGAAACGCGGTGCGTCGAATTGCACTAAAACGCAGATTTATTGACGTCCCCGCCGACGACGATCCTTCTCCTCCTCCTTCTCCCCCCTCTTCCTCGCCTCTACGCTCTCTCTCTCTCTTTGTATTAGTAAGTTTTTAATACTATTGAAATTTATAACTAAGGAATTCCTATAATTTAAAGTAATACCTTTCACTTTACACGACTCTACCCTACGCCCATCCGGTGTACGAACGACATAAGCGTAGAATTTTGACCCGCCGGACACGAACTTCTCGATATAACTGCCGCGGCCGTAGCTCTCGAGTTCGTCCGTCATGTCGCCGAGGAAGTTTCCGGTACGCGGTTCGTACTCGTTCGGATCGCCTGTACTTAAATATATACACGAGTCGGTATCGTAATATAAAACGCGCCTATCTAATGCTTCTAAATACTCGTAAAGTTTTAGTCGCGCTTGTGCCGTCGTGTACGCGGCGATCACGACATTTGTCAACGGGGAAGCCACGACGGCCTCTTCTCGTAGCCGCCACGAAGCATATATCACCTCGTCGTTGACGGGTAATATGTCGATTATCTCGTTCTCGGGACTCGTGAGCAAAGTCATAAAACGCTGACAAGATTTCACGACCTCAGTCTGAGGCAAATTGGTTCGTTGGCCGAATTTTCCCCAGAAAGAATTTAAACAGAGTTTCGCGACCGAGCGCAGGCCAGGATTCCGGACGATATTGTCCCTATCGAGAACAACACCCTCGATTTCCGCGTATTCCCGCAGGTATCGTTCTTTCGTCTCGTCATCATGGCAATCGCTCGGCCACCCACTAGCTTCCTGTTTTAACTTTAAAAACGTATTTATGTATTCGGCGAACAAACCGCCCTGCCGAGTACCGGCGTCATATCGCGCAACTTTATATTGCCATATTTCGCTCACTTTTGTCACGCGATATCCCTTCTCGACGGCTTTGCGCAATTCGACCGATACCCAAGTACCCTCGAATTCACGATCGGCGGCGTTATCGTGAGTGCACGCGGTCTGTGAGAACGTTTCGCAGCAACTACGGCATAACGCGAACAATAATTTTCCACGTACGCGATATGGAAGTACAGGGTGAAAAAGATCGCGCGGAGGAAGTACTCGACATCGGATGAGACCTTCGAGCGAATTAAAATTATAATTCGGTGCAGTTCCGATTATCGCTTGGCATTCTGCACCGATAAAAATATCGGGGTGACCGATCGGAAAAGCACCGGTTTTCAGTACATATGGATACAGAGAGCATACGTCCACGTAACGTATTTTCTCCGTACCCTGAATTTCACGACGGGTGGCGATGTTTCCCGTGCGTCCTCCGTAAAACGCGTCGCGAGGATCGAGAGGCGCGTCTTTTAGTAACGGATGATTTTCCAGAAAATCTTTCATCACCTGATTTTCGCGCAACTCGCGATCGAAAGCGCACTCCCACATCTCCGTCACGCGGTACCCCTTCCTTCGGAGACGACATGTCATCGCTTGTGTTCGTTCGTAGCGCGCGTCGATCGTGTCCTCGCGATTTGCGGTCGAAGGCGTTTTATCGCGATTTACCTGAAAACATGTTGGACATCCGTGCCAAAAGCAACCGTGAAATTGTAGTACGTAACGTTGCGTCTCGTCGTCGTCATTGTCGTCGTCATTAGTCGGTGTCTCGTAATATCCGTCAACGCGCGTGCCGTCGATTTTATGCTCGCGCCCTCGCCCTGCGTGAATTATGGGATGTCCGAGCACGTGCTCCATCCACACTAACCACTGTAGAGATTTGTGCGAGTGATTATCGGCGAATCTATATCCTCCCGCCGGAATGACTCCTATCTCCTCCTTGCGCAGAAAGTTTTTGCGAAAAACCCTCATGCACGTGGAGGCGATAGTCGTGCATTCCTCGAACGGACACACGTTCCCGCATTCCAAAAAAATTTTTCTAAAAGCCATACACGCGCGTCGAAGAATAACCACGTCGTTACGGCAATATTTAAGAATTTCATCTTGGAAGTTAAAAATGAAGTTGTTACGCGTCATCTCCGCGTGCCACGAAAGAAACCGTTCGCGTTCTTCCGGTTTCATATGTTCGGGAGAAAAATATCGTGTGTCGGGTATCGGACCGATATAATTTTGATTTTCGCGGGTGTTAAACAAATGAGGAAAAATGCCTTTATCCGATGTATCCTGCAGCCCGAAAGCTTTAGGTAATTCGGATAATTTCATCGGCATATAATTTAAACTATCGATAAATTTTGTATGTCCGACCGTCATCACGACAATTTTCGTCCCGTTTAAAATTACTCGTGGCTCTTCAGTCATTTCCGTATTTTCGACTAAATACTTTAGAATAAATTGTGCGTCGAATGCTTTCGCATTATGCGCGATGCAAATAATTTTTTTAAAACATTTCGTTGGTCGCGTTACAAAGTCGACGAACTCTTTTACCGGTTCGCGACGAAATTCAAAATCACGCACTCCGCACCAAACGCAAAGCTTCGACATGTCCTCTATCGCGGCACACGTTTCGCAAATCTGTTGCGCGACGCAGAGAGTCGGTACGTGAACTTTGACGTTCTCCGTACCTTCGAGCGTCTCGTCTTGACGAGTTTCGAAGTCATAAAACACGAATGCGACGCGTTCTTTTTTGCTATTACGGTTGTTCGTTGCTTCCGTGCCGACATTTTCGTTACCAGGCGCTACCCGCTCCCCGCGTGCCAACGTAGTACTCGTACCCTCCCCCGGGTCTTCGTTTACTTCGGCATTACGGTGAAGAGGCCGCATAAAACATAAATGATTAGCGGACTGCAACGAACAACACGTCTTGCAATACGAAACGCCGCATTCGTGTCGCGAACCTCTCTTGACGAATCGCCCGCAATTATCGCAAATCTTCACAGAACTGCAGACGCTCGCGAGCGATTTACCGTCGTAAGATTTTTGCGCGAGATGACGTTCGAAACACGAATTTCCGAAAAACGCACGATTACACGTCGCGCACTTAACAATTTCTACTTCGGGATTCTCGCACGAGGGTGTGGCATAACAACGCGGACATTTTTTGGAACAGCGATGTCCTCTGTTCCTACGATACCCAGTGTGGCACGACACGCAAAAATCATGTTGAATACCGGCGGCGGCATTCAAATTTAAAATTGGGTTGTAATGGTGTGAACGCTCGTAGTACATTATATTTAAACGGAACGTAGATTCGCGTTCTAACGAAGCGAGTAATTCGCTACCGTCGTACAGTGGATTTTTGCCGCTACCGAAATTGACGGAATTATATACTATTATAGCTATATTTTCGTTTGCGAGAAAACGTTGAAAACGTACGATCTCAGGAATTCCGCACCCGTCTTCGGGTATCGTAACACCGGCGTTCCTCACGAGTTCCAACGCTAATTCACGCTGAAACGAGGAAGTCCGGTATCTTACGCTATTCCACCTGTCGTGCAACACTCCCGTGCGTAGATTTCCGCGCTCGCGATAAATTCGTGCCAGTACGAGGGAACGAGGGAGGCACAAGTTATCATTGTTACCGATTTCTAAAATTGACCGCTTAGCGATAGCGTTTAACCTGTTTGTCGCACCACCACGTCCCACTGGCATCGCAACGTTGAAAACGCGCACGATAAAATTTTCCGCGATGTCGATTCCCCCGTTACTTTGAGCGACCGAACTCACGAGATCCCATATGTTCTCGGGAGTTAAGTCTCGTACCGGGCGAAACGAAAGCCCCGCCGGACCGTGCATTAGTTCCGCCGACTCAAACGATAGACCGACGTAATCTCTCGGCCCAGTCGAGCGTAACGCATACGCGTGAATTTCGCGGAACGCGTTTTCTAGCCAGCGCACGGTATCCTCGCCCTCGGGTATCGGTCTTACTCGAAAATTAGCCTCCCTACCGAGTATTCGAAAATTTCTAAATTGTCGCGCGTTTTCTGCCACTAAATCTATATAATTAAAATGTCCGACCTGGCGATGCTGCTGACGTGCCTGCTCCTGATGTTCCTCTTGCTCCCTCTCCACGGCGATATTTTCCTCTCCGTCTCTCTGCGATTGAGTTTCGTCAGCGTCGGTAGCAACAGTATTCTCACCGTCCTCCTCCTCCTCCTCCTCCTCCTCCCCACTAACACTCTGCGTTTGTGAATTGTCATCGTCAGTGTTCGGAACAGCAGCATCGGTAGAACGGCCCGCACCTCCTCCACCCGACTGTACTAAAAAATTAAAAAAACTTAGTCTCATATAATATTGATTTATATTGTGTTTAAAGAATTAAATTTTTTTTCACGACCGCGATAGAGCATACTAAGGTAACTCACCTTTAGTTGCTTTTAGCGTAGGTTGACGTTCTTTTTTAAAAAGTCTTATTTCTCTTATTAATTTTCCGGAGACAAGGGTCGAACCGGTGAGTAGGAAACATCTAATCAAAAATAATTTCGTGTGATTAAAACGAAAAATTACGGAATTAAAAATATAACAGACAAATATTATTACCTTCATAATTGATAGGCGCGTATCTTTCGTCGTCGTCGTCATCGTCATCATCATCAGCACTATTATCATCACCATTTTCACTTTCTACCTCCTCATCCTCCTCCTCCTCCTCCTCCTCCTCCTCCTCCTCGGATTCCATTATCATTCTCTCGAATGACTCGTCGGCTTCCCTGAATATTCGGTCGATCTCCCCGTCGATCGTCGAAACATCATCTAATTCCGATTCTTGTTCTTCTTCTACATCCCTTACTGGTAAAATGTAACATTTTGTTATTTCTTTTATTTGTTGCTAAATTTTTATCTTAACTTATTTTTTAAAACTTACGTGGCGTAAATATGGCCGAATCGGGTGAGCTCACGATTCTCTCCTCCTCTTCTTGTTCTTGTTCTTCCTCCTCCTCCACCTCCTCCTCCTCCTCCACCTCCTCGGATTCCATTAATATTCTCTCGATTGCCTCGTCGATACCCGGGGTGAAAACATCACTAACTAATTCTTCTTCCCTTTCTGGTAAAATGAAACATTTCGGTTATTTCTTGTATTCGCTGTTAAATTTTTATCTTAACTTATTTTTGAAACTTACGCGGAGAATACATGAACAAATCGGGTGAGTTCGCAATTCTCACCTCCTCCTCCTCCTCCTCTTCTTGTTCTGCTTCTTCTTCTGCCTCCTCTTTTTCATCATCTGAAACAGTATAAATTATATTTGTTTTATTATACTAATATTGTAAGTGTTAACTTTTACGTATGTTATTATTAGTCTCTCTTACCGGAAGCTAAATCGATGACTATGGGATGAGGAGGTAGTGGCACGATTCTAGCTCTTCCTATAAAATTTAATATTTATAATATTTGTTATTTTTAATGATTAATTAATTTTATTATTCCTAACTTACGCGCTGGTACAGCCTCCTCCTCGGCAATGTCTTCTTCCGCTCGACGTCTCTGTCCTCGTCGGAACGGTTGGACAGCGGCAATACGGTTCTCTACTATTAAATTAATTTAAATTTTAATAATAAACTACCCTATATTACAATTTTAAGGATTTTATTTCCATCACTTACCTGTTCCGCCGTTACAACGCAGGAATCTGCCTATATGTCCTCTTCCTGCGTCTTCCTCCACATCACCAAGAGCTTTACGCGTTTCCACCTCGTTTAAAATAATATCCACTAACACTTGATTTCTGCAACAGTAACCTAGCTCGTGCATAACACAGAGCAGAGTACTGCTGCATGTATCCACGAAACGACCGAAGAGCCGATAATTGGCTTCTTCATCGTTTGACACCGCTTCAAGAAATTCGCGTAGCTCATTTAAGCGATTGCTTAAATTGCAACTCACTTTCAAAAACGGCACTAAAATTGCACGAGACATTTTCGAAGCACTTTACTTGCCTGACTGACTAAGAGTGTACAAGTCGACTCCAGTACGATCGGCCAAGTAAGGACTAACTCTCAGCTATAGTGTTACAGGCAATTTATAGTTGAAAATATTTCCAAAAACTTCTAGAATAATGGCGTAGCAAAATTGTCTAGATAAAACATTGGTAAGCAAAATCGAAGCTTTTCCCACTCTCTACCCACTCTCCCTTACCGATGAAAGCGTGAAAATTTTCGGTGAAATTATCTATGCCTTTACTCTTCCAATCTCGAAAACAAATTCTTTTATCCAAGGGCTTACAAAGAATTCTTTATTAGAAATTTCTATAGTAATGCTTCATTCCAACGTACATTTAGTAGGATTTATTACTACAACCCAGAAAATTGATTGATTTATTGTTCTAAACACAAAAAGAGTTCGGTTAAACGCACAATCGGTTTACACAAAAACACATTTTTCTCTAAAAACTTACAAAGAATTCTCCATTAAATTTTTCTACTGTTATATGCCCCATTAACTAGAAGGATTTATTACTACAACCGGAAAATTTTATTGTTTTTTGTACATTACCAACAAAGAAAGATTTATTGCTACTACAACTCGGAAAATTTATTGATTTATTGCTTCCGGCAGAAGAAAAGCTTGGATAGATTTTTGTTGTTCCTTTATTTCTTAGAAATATTTTTATTTAAACATTTTTCAACTATTACACTTTTTGTATAAAATTTTTATTCGATCTCTTTATTAACAAATTCTCTTAGCTTCCTATACATCAGATTTTATAGTTTAAACTAACAAAATCTAGAAAAGTCTAGAAAAATCTAAAGTTTTCTAATTTTTTTCTGCGCGCGCAGACTAATTTTTCTAAAACGACGCATACGAAGTTAACGTTTTGACTAACGTTACGAAGCCAAAATCATTCGAGTCCCATCGTTCGAAGCGACAAGACGTTCTCCAGTGAAAAAGTATAACTCTCTCATCTGACTTTTCAATTAGTGTGTGTGAGTGTCTGCCGATATTACGAAGAAATAAGAACAATGGCTAGTCACGCTAATAATTCTGAGAAGCGGATGTTCACTCGCGTTATTCCTGATAAAGGGATTTCCGATAAGGGACGCGACTTCGAGGGAAGAAACGAGCAATTACATATGCTGCTATCGACAACATATGGACTCAACAGCTCCCATACGAAGAGAATTCATGTGGGTTTGCAAGCAACATCCGAGGGAGTCTTCGTGCCGCTGGTCAAATTAACCGGCAACTGTGCGGACGGCGTTTATTTTGACGAGAAATCGTGGCAACAGCTTCAAGAGAACATGGGACTCGTGAGCAAATATTTAAATGGAGAAACCAAATTGAAGCCGAATTCTATCTCCATTAACAATATCTCCGTCAATTTTACCTCGGCCTACGGAGCAAGATCCATATTGCTGGCATACAAGGAAAACGAGGAGAATACTTCCATGGAACAACAAACGAACGAGGAAAATTGTCCACCGACGAAGAAACGAAAAACTTTCGCAGTGGCAATTGTGATGCAGAAGCCTACGTTTATCGGACTGCAAAATATTGCGCAATGTATCGATGCACATTTATCACAATTAAAATCAGTGGCTGAAAATGTTAACAATTGCGCGCGTTATCTTATTAAAGAAATAGAATTAAATCTTCCTAACAATTATATAGATGAAGATATTGTGAAATTAACTCTCAGAGGAAATTACAACGACATCGAGCGTAATGTACGTACGCAAATAACAGATTTAACTTTCCTCGATATGTATTTTAATATAGTATTTTTAGAACTTATTTTGCTGCGCTTCACCGAAATCCGTCGTATAATTTTGTCGAAACGCGGATTGTAAATTTTATAACATTATTGTTTAAACAATTTGTATTTTTTCCATGAAGAAAAATTTGTAGCAATAAACATTTTTTGTAACTTCTACTTTCTTCTATTTTTCTTCAATCCTCACGTTCTCCGCAACAAATTCCTTTTCTCTTATTTTTCAGAATTAGTTGAAGTCTACCTCGTAAATATTTTTCGAATGCGCTCAATAATAAAAACTTTTATTTAAAACGAAATAATTTTGTCACGTTACAAAGCGAACCTGTCCGTTCCTGTTTTACTCTCTTCTTTCTCCAGAAAATAAGTCACACGTATTTCATTGTTTCGAAAACTCTTTGTCCAGACCCGAGTCCTAAAAGAACACGGTCATTAATCATGAATACTATTCTCTGAAAACATAGAAATTCCACTTTCCGTTTTCGGCATCTTAGCATCATATCCTCATTTTAGCTTAGCGTCCTTTACCACGTGCTCCCGCCAAAATGGCGCTGGTCGACACTTCCGCTATTTTCCCTTGTGACTTAGCGTCGTCCGCCACGTGCAGGCCCAAAAAGACGCTGGACCCTTTAGGCGGGAGAGCCAATCAGACGCTGGCTAGGTATGGGGTATCCTATCAGAACGCGCCGTTTAGTTACTATTTCGAATCCGCCATTTTTGTTTCGTAGTCTTCTACCACGTGCAGGCCCAAAAAAGTCACTAAACACTAGACACCCTAGGCGCGGGGGAAGCCAATCAGACGCTGGTTAGGTATGGGGTATCCAATCAAAACGCTCCATTTGAAGCCGCCATTTTTGACTCCTACTCTTCCACCACGTGCTACCCCCTCAATGCAGCCAGACACCTCAGGGGGGAGGGCCAATCAGAACGCTGGCTAGGTATGGGGTATCCAATCAGAACGCTGGCTAGGTATGGGGTATCCAATCAGAACGCGCCATTTAATTACCTCGTTACCCCACCCCTCACACGTCAGCCAATCAGAGCGCTCCGACGTCACGTGGACAGACCGTCTGGCCACGCCCTGGTGCCGGTGGGGGGTCCGTGGTGGGGGTTTGTTTTGACGCCGACGGGTCGGTGGTGGGGGTTTGTTTTGACGCCCCATACCTAGCCACTTACTACTCCTATTAAGAGCAGACACCTTCCGTACGTCTGCTAACAATAAGTGTAACATATGTAGACAATACGAAACGTATTCATCAATCAATGTTGTAGCACAGTACGGAAGGTGACTGACTCAAGAGCCAGGGGTTTCAGGTTCAAATCCAGCGGTGGTAAGCAAATTTTCTAAGTACAATATAATTTAATTAAGCTTGCACATAATCAAGATTTTCAGCAATAAAATAATGTTCAACAAAAAAAGTGAATTTTATTTTTTATTTTGTTTGTAGTATATCCAAAAAGTTGTAGTTATTCATAAAAATTTCTACATAAATTTATGAAAAATTACAAATATGGCCCAAATCGCGTACTTTTGACGTAAAAATTACGTAAAAATAGCGTGAAAAAGTTGTAATTATATTATAAGAAATTGTAGTTTTCGCATAATTTTTGCGTAAAAATTTGTAAAATTATTTCCACCAGGGAATAAAAAATGTTTATTGATGTCTGTTTACATAAGTCCAAACACCTTAATGGAGAACATAAAAGATTTCATTTCTCGAAATTTACTTGCTTATTGCCCCAATGTTTGTAAAATAAGTTCAATATTAGACAAGAAAGATTACAATGATATACCCATAATATTATCAGGTGATTTCAATTTGGACGTGTCCAAGCGCGTTAACGAAAAGTTCTTGGAGTTTATGTGCAACAACTTTGGATTGCATTTCTTATCAAATAAATCATCTACCACAATGGGAGGATCTTGCATTGACATGATGTTCACAAGACATGCCGATAACTTAAGTTGCTATAGATATAGTTCTTACTTCTCTTATCACAAACTAATACTAGCAATAACTACTCAAAACGATGATAATACGCCTTCAACTTCTAATAGTATTAATTTAGAATCAGCATTAATATGAATTAAGAATACTATGTTTGAAAAATGTTCAAAGAATAATTTGGATACGCATTTTTATGGTAAACCTTCGTGGTTCAAAGGCATGCCTTTATGAAGAGTCTTGGTGACTCATTGGCGATATTCCCAAAATTTTATTATTGAACCAATTGCTTTTTGTTTTTAGTTTCCCATTAGCAACGTAAGTATAATCAATAGAGATGCAAATTAACAAATACAAGAATTTTTAAAGTACCTAACCGTTTTTATTTTCTTGATTGCTATATGTTAACTATGAGTCTGCTATAACGTGAGAGACTCCATCGATTTTTGACATCAAGAATCTTTGATTGTCCTGTGACTTTTGCAAACAAGTATCCTGCGAGCATTCTGTAAGCTTCCTTTTTCGAGCAATGTCTGTGAAGTTGGCATATCATTTTCCAGCAGATCAAAAATAATAGGAAGTTCTTGTCGCATGCAGTCGAGTTCTATAGTTCCTGATACTTTTTAGTAATAGTTCTGGTGATTTTACCCAAAAAACAATCGATCGAAAAAATGATCTGCTAACTTCCCGTAGCAGATCATTTTCTAGCAGATCAAAAATAAAAAAGAGTTCTTGTTGCATGCATGTCGAGTTCTATAGTTCCTGATACTTTTTAGTAATAGTTCTGTTGATTTTGCCAAAAAAATCCATTCAAAAAATTATCTGCTAATTTTCTGAAATCTCGGAGTTCCGGTTTATTTAAAATATTTTTCGAATAGTTTTGAGCATACTCAAGCATTTTCTATAGAATTCTCAACACTAGCAATGTTGTATGATTGTTTAAAAAATTAATACCGTCCAAAAACCGAGTACTTAGAGAGAAAAGAATGATATGCTGTACGAAATGTAACAGTTCCGGTTTATCTAAAATATTTTTCGAATAGTTCTAAACATACTAAAACATTTTCTAAAAAGTTCCCGACCCTGGCAATGTATGATTGTTTAAAAAAATTAATACCGCTCGAAAACCGAGTATTTAGAGAGAATAGGGTGATATGCTGTACGAAATGTCACAGTTCCGGTTTATTAAAAATATTTTTTGAAAAGTTCTAAGCGTATTGAAGCATTTTCTAAAAAGTTACCGACTTTGGCAATGTTGTATTATTGTTTAAAAAATTAATACCGCTCGAAAACCGAGTATTTAGAGAGAATAGGGTGATATGCTGTACGAAATGTCGCAGTTCCGGTTTATCTAAAATATTTTTCGAATAGTTCTGAACATACTAAAGCATTTTCTAAAGAGTTATCGACCCTGGCAATGTTGTATGATTGTTTAAAAAATTAATACCGCTTGAAAACCGTGTATCTAGAGAGAATAGGGTGATATGCTGTACGAAATGTCGCAGTTCCGGTTTATCTAAAATATTTTTCGAATAGTTCTGAACATACTAAAGCACCCTATTCTTTCTAAATACTCGGTTTTTGAGCGGTATTAATTTTTTAAACAATAATACAACATTGCCAGGGTCGGGAACTTTTTAGAAAATGCTTCAATACGCTTAGAACTTTTCGAAAAATATTTTAAATAAACCGGAACTGCGACATTTCGTACAGCATATCACCCTATTCTCTCTAAATACTCGGTTTTCGAGCGGTATTAATTTTTTAAACAATCATACAACATTGCCAGGGTCGGGAACTCTTTAAAAAATGCTTTAGTATGTTTAGAACTATTCGAAAAATATTTCAGATAAACCGGAACTGCGACCTTTCGTACAGCATATCACCATATTCTCTCTAAATACTCGGTTTTCGAGCGATATTAATTTTTTTAAACAATCATACAACATTGCCAGGGTCGGGAACTTTTTAGAAAATGCTTTAGTATGTTCAGAACTATTCGAAAAATATTTTAGATAAACCGGAACTGTTACATTTCGTACAGCATATCACTCTTTTCTCTCTAAGTACTCGGTTTTTGGACGGTATAATATTAATTTTTTAAACAATCATACAACATTGCTAGTGTCGAGAATTCTATAGAAAATGCTTAAGTATGCTCAGAACTATTCGAAAAATATTTTAAATAAACCGGAACTCCGAGATTTCAGAAAATTAGCAGATAATTTTTTAAATGGATTTTTTTGGCAAAATCAACAGAACTATTATCAAATTAATCATCAAAAGTATCAGAAACTATAGAACTCGACATGCATGCGACAAGAACTCTTTTTTATTTTTGATCTGCTAGAAAATGATCTGCTACGGAAAGTTAGCAGATCATTTTTTCGATCGACTGTTTTTTGGGTAAAATCACCAGAACTAAAAAGTATCAGGAACTATAGAACTCGACTGCATGCAACAAGAACTTCCTTTTATTTTTGATCTGCTGGAAAATGATATGCCAACTTCACAGACATACGCGTTCTTCTTTACTTCTTGCGAATATCCTACGCTTTCTGCCATTGATCTTCTTCGAGATTCTTGCGATTTCTGTCCGTTTACTCTAAGCATCGAGTACTTGCAACACATTGGCGATATTTGCAACACATTGGCGAAGACTGGATTATTGCAATGACTTCTTCTGTCTTTAGTCCCCTTTTGCAACGTAAGTAAAATCAATGTAGACAAAAATTAAAAAATATAACAATTTTTGAAGTTTCTAAAAATCGTTTTTCTGATCTTGATTGCTATGTTAACTTTGAGTCGGCTATAACAAGAAAAGCTCCTACACTGAGAAAAAAATTTATTAAGATTAAAAAAATTGTGTTTGAGACAAAAAAGTTATTTCCTTGAATACTCCTAACTAAATATTTATTTAAAGGAAGTTAATAAATTCTATTATTCTAAAAAAAATGATTTTTATTTGGAAAAAAATAAATATTTAAAAAAGAAACTCAGCAATTGCAATCAAAAAAACAAATGTTAAAAGTAAAGAAATATTTAATTCACGTAAAATTTTTATTATTAAACTTGAAGAAAGGATACCTAAAATAAAGGAATTATTTACTCAACTTAAATAAATATTGCTTATAAGTCAAACAAGTATTTTGTGAAAATATTATATACAAAAAATTAATTTTTTTAACCGAAAAAATAATAATTTAATGTAAATAAATAAATCTTTAACGTAACAAAAGGAAATATTAAGGAAAGTAAATATTTCGTAATATAAAACAAAATTTGAAGTATTTGAAGTAAGAAAATATTTTTCTACAACAAACAATTACACACGTTCTTTATTACAGTACATCTTTCTTTACGTTAAATAAACTCATGATATATGTGGTAGTCGGTTGACTGCTACATATATAAATAAATAATAAATAATTGTTATATCTCCATCACTCGAGTGACCGGTGTGATGGAGATGTGTACAACTGCGAGTGATAGACGCTTTCGCCGTGAGGCCTTATATACGGTCTCTGATCGAATTTGACTTACGAGTTTAGCAGCCACCTAGCGGTGAAAACGCTTATTACGTTTATTTAAAAAAGTGCAGTTTTTATTTAACAAAGTTTTTTATTTCAAATAAACAAATAAATACTTTTAATAAATAAATAATTTGTTCCAATTTACAAAATAGTTTTTTTGTATTTTGCTTATTTTTTAAAGAAACAAATATTATTTTAAATACAATTTTTACATTTAAAAAAATGCACTTTTTTCTCTTAAACAAATCACTTATTAGTTTCTATGTTACAACCTATTAAATCAAATAAATCTTTTTTTGAATAACAAAAGTGCTTGATTTAATAAATCACTTTATGTATTTTAAAAAATATGTCTTTGAATTTAAAACCATCTTTTTAATCATAATAAATATTTCTTAGAATTAAATCAACCACATTCAAAGAAATGTATTTTTTTTTGTGTTTAATGAATTTTTTTCTCAGTGTACGATTCTTGCAATTAAACATTATAAAGTGTCCTGCGACTTTTGCCACCGAGTATCTTGCGAGCATGTAAGCTTTCTTATTCGAGCATCCTGCGCGTTCTATCTTACACTCGATCTTACATTATATGAGTATCCTATGCTTTCTGCCATATACTACGTTTACGCGAGCGTTACTTCTGTAGTAACTTACGATAATTCCTTTGCGTAAACGGGATTTTCCTTCGCATAAACGGGATTTTGTAGTAACTCACGATAATTTACTCCGCGTAAACGAGTAAATTATCGTAAATTACTACAGAAGTAACGCTCGCGTAAACGTAGTAATAGATCGCCATCGAGCATACTGCGATTTGTGTGCGTTTTCAACAAGCATCGAGTTCTTCGAACTGATCGGCGATATTTCAAAGACATATGATTTTCAATAACGGATATTATTCTTTAATTATGTTTTTAATGCAACATAGTATGAGATATTAAAAAGTAAATATAGAAAAACATTTATTGTTTTATTTCTTTAAAATAAATTTATGTTTGAAAAAAAAATGGGCACAGTAACAACTGTGCCGCAAGCAACACGTAGAATTACGTCAACTGTCACTATTTCATGTTAAAGTATTCGTGATCAAGGGAGGTCAAGGCCCACGCAGAGCTGTAGCGCCGAGTTCATCATCAGTGACAGTTGACGTAGTTCTACGTTGTTGCTAAAGCTCTCGATGTAAGCTAAATGTAATACAAACAAAATAAATAAATAAAATATAAATAAAATAAATTAATAAAAAATAAAGAAACAAACAAACAAAAACAAACAAAAAAAACAAACAAACAAAAAAAACAAAAAAACAAACACAAGCAAAAAAGGAAAAAAAAGAAAAACAAACAAAAAACAAACAAAAAACAAACAAACAAAAAAAACAAAAAAACAAACACAAGCAAAAAAGGAAAAAAGGGAAAAACAAACAAAAAACAAACAAAAAACAAACAAAAAACAAACAAAAAACAAATAAAAAACAAACAGAAAAAACAAACAAACAAACAAACAAAAAAGGGCACAGTAACAACTGTGCCGCAAGCAACACGTAGAACTACGTCAACTGTCACTGATGATGAACTCGGCGCTACAGCCCTGTGTGGGCCTTGGCCTCCCTTGATCACGAATACTTTAACATAAACTCCAGTGATGGTATGTACAGTATCATGACCGCAAGGGGCTCCGTCCTGGTGAAAGCAAGCAATATAGCAGCAGCAACAGCAGCAACGGCAACGAGGGTGAACCAGCTTCTGAGAGAGTACCGGTAGCGGAGGGTGCGGCTTCAGTCACATAGACGATGATGTTCGCGGACAGGTGCGCGTGACACTTCGAAAACTAATCTCCGAGCGATGCAAAACTCAATGAGGGTAAATAATTAGGATAAAAATAGGAGAGCAAATATTAAGGTGATTGTTGCCGTAAGGATGATCATCTTCTTCGCATGTCTATATAATGACGGAATCTAATTCTTAGAAGAATTATCAAAATTATTGCGAATGAGTGCGCGTATACATTTTTGTATATATATTCGAAAGATCGAATGGCTTCTCTTGTCAAGGGTAACGCATATTAAAGTTTATTGTCGTTTCATGATATATATGTATCCATAATTAAGAGCTCATACGAGATATCGTCGCCATTGCCGTCATTGCCGCCGCTGCTGCCACAGCTGCCACCACCATCCGCCATCGTCGTCGGCGTCGTTGCCGTCGCCACCGCCGCCGCTGCCGCCGCGCGCCGTTGCCACCGCTGTTGCTGCCACCGCCCGATGCGTCGTCGACCCTCTACCGGGCGTCACATTTGATATGTGGGATCGCATTCACCACCGCGATAGCCGTCGAGGGCGTCGAGCCACGTTACTACGAGCCGTGCACATCCCGTGTTCGTCGCGCTCTCGTGACCAGTAGGCGTGTCGAGAATCGTGACAATCGCATGAGAGTGCGAATATCGTGCGAACGGTGCGAATTCATCTCGAGAGAGATAGAGAGAAAGAAAGAAAAGCTCTGGCGACGGGGTGAGTTTCTTTGGTAAGAGAGAGGCCTATTCTGAGCGAGATGAAAGTAAGTCGAGATAATTTTTGCAGTGGACGCGTCGACTTTTGGAGAATGTACCAAGTATACGAATAAACGTGATTTCGTTAAATTTTATTTGAATAAGTTTAAAAAGCATGCACGCGTTATTTTTGAATTCTGATACGTCGTGTTTGCGATTTAAAATGCAAGGAGCCAGAGTTATTCCGTTATTCATTATTTAGGTATGTTACAATCTTTTATGATTTTTATTTCTATTTTTCAGTCTTATTCCTAAAATATCCACTCGCGAAATTCGATAATTTAGATATTTTAGACGCGGTAAAATGTTGACAAAAATTTTTCAGAAATACGCAAAATTATTTCCTTATTGTGAAATATCTCTGTCTTTTCTGCTTCCTTATAATTGTTGCGAAGTATCATAAAGGGTGTGATAGTTTTAATTATATAGGTTTATTGACTCGAGCTATAATGTGAGGCGAGATCACAGAGATCCTTGTAAGAAAAGGTCGAGATTAATTTCTGAAGAGAGACTAAAATATGCAAACTGTGCTGTGCAAAAAAGAGTTTATTCTTTTTACGTATAAAACTCTTCTTGAATAAATGCAACATTTAAGATAGCGATATTTTTTAAACGAGTTAGTTATAAAATTTATGTTTACACAAACGATATACATTTATGATGTAAGTTTAGTGAACTGAATAGATGATAAAAGTCTGATATTAGTGTGATACATTTCGCGATACATTTGACGCATTAGATAATTTCTGGAGGCGATTTTCCACACATCAGTTTTTGAATTGATTATAAATCTTTTTTATTTTGTCTTTTTTTTAGAGTTCTTGATTTTTCTTTTACATTTCTTTCTTGGTTTTAATTTTTCATTTATACGTTTTATGACTAATCATTCATGACTAATATAAGATCATTTTAACGTGCTTTTCTCTTTTCTTTCTTTTTGCTTTTTATATTTATAGTGTATACATTACACTCAGATATTCAGATTATATATTTTTAATTTTAAAAGGAATCGATAGGGATGTAGTTTTGCATTCTATTGCTGCATCACCATCATGACACAATTTCAATGTTATCATCCATTCAATTTAACATGTATATGCAATCGAGCAAACTGTAATATACGAATTGTTTTCATGTTTTTCAAAAAGGTAACATCAAATTCTTTTCTATTTTTACTTAATTTTAATCACCGAGATACTTATACATATATTTCGCACAATTCCGAACAGGAATTCTCAGAAATCTTGTTAATAAATGTAAACAAATTTTGACGATTGTTTTTACAAATCTCATAGAAATTAGTAGATATTACGCACGGAGATAAATTAAAGGAACAACAGATTTTTGAGTTTCAGATATCTTATTGATAGCTAAGAATTAATATCCTGATAATCATTAACGTTATTGTTATTTGCTAGTATGAAAAAGTCTATTTTATATAAATATCGTGTAACACTGAAATAACATTATTGTTCTTCTAATATATAAAGTGTATTAAGACGATCAATAATTATAATGCAACAAAGTTACAGATTACTTTCCAAATCAACAAATAATATTATTTCAACACTATATGCAATTTAATTTTAACGATTTACTTTTTATTCGACGCGCGAGATAATAACGATATTACGATTGCCTGAAATGCGGATGTCATGAGACATTTAAATAAGTCAGGAGATATTTGGAGATATTTATTTGATATTTTGTTGGATATTCATGCCGTGCAGGTTGCTCAATCTGTTAAAGAAAACCGGCGTTTAACGTTGGAAGCACCGCTATTGACCATCTCGCTATCCTTTTCCGAGCGCATGGGCGCGGTTCTTATCCTATAATACTCTGTTCTACTTTCTAGCGTCTCCATGCTGTTTTACATGCGTGTCGCGAATTTTTATTTGTTGATTGTTCTCGTTTATCGAGACATGGGATATAAAAACACTTCGGCAAAAATCACCTTAAATGAATATTTATAATTCTGTCATTTGTCAATCTGAAATTAATAAAATTAGAGCTGACTCGGCATTTTCTTTCATAATGAATACTTGAGGATTATTAGAATTTACAAGGAATAATACAGATTAATAAATAATTCGAATAATAATATAAACATTTTATAATCAAGTCCGAAAATGTATATCAAATACGTATGTCAAATATAAATATAATATAACAGTCGAATAAAATACTATTTAATATTTTCTATTTTTGTTAAAGCGAAAACAATTTTAAATAATTAATGGCAATAATATAGAATCAATTAGCTTTGATTTGATGTATTATAAGAGTGAGGGATATCTATTGCCTGTGTCGTCTATATTTTGTTACACTAATTATCTGTGCTAGATGTATTATCGGCTATTTTCACTACAGTCTACTTTGGACGCGTTCAGCAGACACAACTGTTGCACAACTGTTGAGTTTGTCTTATCATCACTCTGCGTTAATTGGTTGGTTCTAAAAGTAAGAGCCAAATCACGTTCGACTGCTACTGAGCGGCTTGGTCTGCTGAACACGACCATTGATTGAAACTGCTTGTGTACATAAAATAGATTAGATCGATCTCTGTATATGATAGTAGCGTTCTTAAACTATCGGAGATATTATTTTTTTAGTTATATAATAAAATATTTGTGTGCACGCGCGAGCGTGGATATATATTTAAATAAAAATTTAGTTATGCTAGGTATATAAAATTAGGAGAAATCGTAAAAATAAAATATATATTAATAATATAAAATATTATTTTCTGTTTATTTTATTATGTACCTAACATATACTTATGCATTATTTAAATTATATAAAACAGTATGTATTTATTTAAATTATATATAAAGTAATATGTTTTTGACAAATTATTACACAACAAATATCATTGTATAATCTTTCTGAACTATAGTTCTTAAGGGGGGAGGGTCAAGTAAATGAATTAAATTTTGCTTAAGGATGTTTTATAAGTACAGTCCCAACCAAAAGTATGCAGGAAATATTAAAAACTCTGATATTAATTCTCCAGGGATTCAAAGACAAAAAATGTATATAAATAGTTACGGAACATCTAATAGAATGTAAAAGACGTAGATTTAGTGAATGTAAATAACTGTTATTACTATTTTTTTCAAAAAAAAAAAAATTAAAAAAAATTTTTGTAAATTGTTTCAAATTTTGTTGCTATATTTTTGTTTGTTGATGATCTGCTTGTGTGTAAAATATTATTATATTGGTTACATTTTTTAATATTTACACTTTTCTCTGTAAAACCCTTTGTAAAACGGATTTTCAAGAATTGATAACTTTTTATCTAAATTGTGAATCGATTTGAAATTTGGCCCTGAACTTTGAAAGAGTATACAGAATATGATATTAAATTTTCATCAACTTTGTTACATTTTGCCTAACTATATAAAACATCCTTAAATTTTGCGATTTTTTTTGAAGAGAATAATAAATCTATTGTTTTGAAAATTAGTGCATGTTTTTATTTAGTATTTAAACTACACGCAGAAATTTTTTTATGTAAAAATAATAAAAATTTATTGAGCAATAGCTGGTTTTGAAGTTGCCTCTTCATAAAACGCGCCGGGAATCGCAGAGACCGCTTTAATCTGAAATCAAAATTTGGGGAAAATTTCATCAATTTATGAAAAAACGCTCGGCATAAACCTGTTTAAGAAAAAAACCTAAAATTAAAAAAAATAACAATTAAAAAAAATCGTTTTTTTAAATTATTATTTTTTTATTTTTAGATTTTTTTTCTTAAACAGGTTCATGCTGAGCGTTTTTTCATAAATTGATGAAATTTTCCCCGAATTTTGATTTCAGATGATTAGAGCGGTCTTTGCGATTTCCGGCGCGTTTCATGAGGAGGCAACTTCAAAACCAGCTACTGCTCAATAAATTTTCATTATTTTTACATAAAAAAATTTCTGTGTGTAGTTTAAATACTAAATAAAAACATGCATTAATTTTTAAAACAATCGATTTATTATTCTCTTAAAAAAAATCGCAAAATTTAAGTCATTTGCTTGACCCTCCCCCCTTAAGTGACTAGTTTATGTTCTCGTCACATTGATATTTCGTTACTAAAGTGCATTTTTGCCGCAAGCAGATTCTTCTATTTTTTAAAGCATGCTTGTTCAAACAGAAATAAATCTCTGTGGTTAGAATAATGGTTAGATTATTCCGTTACCTATATGTGGAGGGGTAAAAATCATTGTGGTGTAAATCAAATTTTTAAAAATATTTTCTCGTGTGCATAAATGCAATTTATATATTGTACAGATTGCATCTATGCACACAAGGAAATTTTTTAAAATTGACTTACACCACTGTGGTTTTTACCCCTCCATATATAGTTTATATAGTTACCTATTTATAAATTAATTTTTTTTGTAACTGACAATATTCGTGTGGATCGATTTTAGGTTGTAATATCATGTTTGCGGTTTGAATCGACATTAAGTAATTAAGTAGTTATTTACTCGTGTAGTGTAAATTCTCGCTTGTGTAAATTTATCAACATTACAATCGATTAAGTCGGTGAGTATATTGATTGCCGTAAAAAATAGTGGCTTTATTATTGCTCGATTAACAAACTCTACATCGTTATCAGATATAATGTGAATATAATAAAAAATATGTGATACGTTATTCAAAAAAATCATAAAGCATATCATATAATGATACTATCGTGATTGAAGAGATGTGAGAGTGTATAATTCTACATTTCAAATTATGATATTGGCTTCCAATATCGGGCGCTATGACATCTAGTGGCGAGATGTCAACTATTATAATCGCACACTTACGCTCAGAATATTTCTCCCTCTTTATAGTTTTTTTCTCAGATGGACTTGTATGGGCCCACTCGCAAATATGTTGCAATTATCGAGATAAATCATTAGCTAAATATTGAAAAAAATTATCAAGTTTTTCTTGAATATTTTAAAAAATATTAGGCAAATAAAAAACGTTTCAAACATGGTGTGATGTATACTTTTAGAGATAATACTTTAAATGCCCCACCCTGTATATACAGAATAGTTCACATAAACCTTTGTAACTCGAAATCTACTCGACCGATTATAGTAACACAAAGAGAATTAAGGATGTTCTGGAGGCACCGTTCCAATCAAAAGTATGCAGGAAATATTAAAAACACCGATATATATTAATTCTCCAGGGATCCAAGGATAAAAAATGTACATAAATTATAGTTAATAAAAATTACATAATAGAATGGGAATAATATAATAGGCAAATGTAATGTAAAAAACGTTGACTTACAATTAGTGACTAACTGTAAATAACTGTTACTACTATTTTTTTTAATAAAAAAAAATTGTAAATTGTTTTAAAGGATCTCCCACTAAACATCATGAAAATGGGCCCCGGCGAAAATGACTGAATTTGAAATATGTTGTACTTTTTGGGTAATTGAACAAATATTCCCTCAGGCAAAATGTCAAAAAATGGACAGTTTCATCGTTAAAACGGTTCAAATATATAAAATCGTAATTAATCAACTCTTAAAAGCCTGAGATCAAACAGCAACACGGAGAAAAAGTTACGGTTGCTACAACAGAATAATAATGTTAATTTTCGCCCATCCATACAAAAGGGTTATGGAAACCATAGTACTCTGGAAGTGACCTATAGGTTGCCCTAACCTTAGTGAGGGTAGCTACTATATGGATGTTGCAACCATAATATATGGATGTTACAACCATAATATATGGATGGTACAAAAACAAATATTCAACCGACAAAAAAAATATTTATTTTGAAATTTTATTACTATTTTTTAACTAAATTGTTTCTTAAGATGCAGTCTATGATTATAAATATTTTTTCGTATTTGAAAAAAACACCTTGGTAGGATTTGAACTCGGGACCTCTGGATCGTGAGCCAACTGTCTTACGTGGTAGACTACTTCTTAATTTAATGTAAGTGTTATATATAGTCTACATATGTCATAATCAGCGCAAATATATAATTTTTCAAAAATCATCTTAAGAAACAAATTCAGTTTAAAAAGAGTAATAAAATTTTGAATTGGATATATGATATAATATTTCTTAATGTCGGGTGAATGTCAGAAACCAGTGTCAACTCATTACGAAATTTTGTGTTCGTAAATATATTTATGAAAAAAGTATAATTATAAAGTTAAAACATCCTTATCATATCCTTATCAAATCCACTTTATTCTATGCAGAAATTCTTTTGCGCGGGCAATGGAACTAAACTCTCAATCAGTGATTCAGTGCTGTACCGTGCAGCTATATCTTATGGATCTCTCAACCATAATATTTGTGCTGCAGACCACATAAGAGAAGTAGCAATAATCCTTTGGTTGAGGCAACCATATACAAGGGTATTGTAACCGAATGTCACGTATCGTAAGCACTACGGTTATGAAAACTGTATAAATGAGCATATCTTAACAGTTACATTCAATGTAATATCAATTTAACTTGAATTCACATACATTTCTTTTTCAATCATAGAGAATGTTGTTGTAACAACCGTAACATTTTTCTCCGTGAAAGCTACCATTTTTGGATCAATGCGGTTACCATTATAAGGGAACAACATAAATTTTTAGTGAACAAAATAGTTAAAGAATAATTATTCTTTAACTATAACTATAACTTTAACAAATTATAATTTGTTTATGACAATATTGTTTAAACAATTTAAAACCGTTGTTGTTTACAAAAACTGATTGCTAATTTGAATTCTGTGGGAAAAATCAGAAATGTATATAGACAGAAATGTATATAGCGTTTTCTACATAACGCATTATTTGTTGAAAAATGAGCAGTAAATAAATGGCTGATAGTGAAACCTATTCCAGTACCTAGTTTGACCCTTATGTTATGAGGAAAAAAAACAAGTACTGTTAATACATAGATACATTGATATTGAATGTCTCAATTTCTTGGTGTACCTGTTGTACGACAAGAATTCCAAGGCAATAATAGGCATACCGAAGATAAACACTCAATATTAATATATCTATTGGGATTTGACATTCGCTATGACATCTAGTGGTCAAAAGTGAAAGCACTCAGGGCTCACAGATCTCATGGCATTGTACATATGTACAGGCTTGGCGTGCGGTCCTACCAGCTTTGCGTCATATTTTTATTATTATGGATGTTGAATTTTATTCTCCGCGTTGAAAATCTACGAGCAAAATTAATTATTCAGTTCGCAGTTATGAAAATAAGGCTCCAAAAACTTTAAATGTTTGATTTTATTGCTTTCGTAATCCCAAAATGAGTGCTTCATACATGTCAAACATTTATTTGGCAATTTATTTCAAAAATGCATTAAAAATGAATAAAATGACCCTTTATATGAGAAAGTGTTAGCCGTTCTGCGCCATATTTGGATAAGCCCCGCCTCCATGTCAGATCCCAATATAACAGTACTTGTTTTTTCATAACATAAGGGTCAGGCTATTGAAATAAGTTTCACTATCAGCCATTTGTTTATTGCTAGTTTTACAACAAACTAGACATCACAGACACGCGCTTTGCGCGCGCTATTTAGCTTTAACATTATACTATTACTAATTACATTATTAACCTCTTGATACACATAAAACTGTCAACATATACGATGACAAATGCTCACGAAGTCAGCATGTAATGAGAGAACCAATCAGCATCGCGAAAAAGCGCCAACAATAAAATCTCTTACACGGTTTTTTATGAGTGGATAATGCGTTATATAGGAAAACGCTATACATTTCCGTCATGATTTTTCCCACAGAGTTCAAATCAGCAATCAGTTCTTGTAAATGACGTTTTTAAATTGTTTAAACAATACTATCATAAATAAATTATTTTTTAACTATTTTGTTTACTAAAAATTGATATTGTTCTCTTATAATGGTAACTGCATTGATCCGAAAGTGATATCTTTGCTGATCTGACCTCAGGTTTTTAAGGGTTAATTACGATTTTATATATTTGAAAGGTTGAAACAACGAAACTGTTTATTTTTTGACATTTTACCTAAGGAAGTATTTGTTCAGTGACCCAAAAAGTATAACATATTTCAAATTCAGCCATTTTTACCGGAGCCTATTTTTATAACGTTTAGTGCGGGGTCCTTTTGTTGCTATATTTTTGTTTGTTGATGATCTACTTGTGTGTAAAATATCATTATATTTGTAGCATTTTTTAATGTTTACACAGCAAAACTCGGATATTAAAAAATTAATGACTTTTTATTTAAATTGTGAATCGAAATTTGGCCCCAAACTTTGAAAGAGAATACAGAATACTATGATATTAAATTTTCATAAACTTTGTAGCATTTTGACAAGCTTTCCAAAACATCCTTAAAACAATACTGTACTTTGAGTTATTTAATTTATTAAATGCATAAAATATCTATCATAAATTTGCAAATATTTATTTATGCGAATTAAATGTTTGCAAGGTTAGTGTTGTATTGACTTCTTTTGACGTATTTATTTGAAAATGTTTATGAAGATGAAATTTGAATTGCTCGTTTTTATTAATAGAAGTACTTTAGAAAAAAATATTCCGTATAAAAGTTATTTGTTTTTCTTTGTCGTAGAATTAAGAAATGCAACTTCTTATTAAGGGTGTCATTTGAAATTTTAAAGCTTCCTCCCCCCCCAAACGGGATTGTAAAGAGACTTGGGCATACCGCCATTTTGATGCTCACTTAGCAGTATTGACATCCTATAAATTTTAATTGATCAAATAGATTTTGAGTTATAAACATGTAAAGGTCCTATATACATATAAGTATGTACCCGAGTGTGATGAGTTAGTGAATTCGCAATTATTGGTAAATATTTTTTTGTATACATATAAGCGTGTATATTCATGCGTACATGTGTGCGAGCGTGCATGCTGCGTGTGCGTAATCTAGTAATTAAAACAATGGAATTATGTATTACAGATGATCTTCTGGATCAGTTTTCCTCGCTTTTCCCATGTTTGGTACAGACACTGACGATATGGTAAAGACATTTGACAAAGTGCTACATTACTTATTAATGTGTTTAAGAATTACAATACGAACCCGTGGGTATCGATGACAATTGAGAAGTATATAAGAATGATTATTCTCAGGATACAATATGGCTTCAGTACTTTGGCATGCCTCTGGGAATAGTTTTCTTTCACCGGTCTTCGTGTTACTCTTGCTGCTGTGTCCACACAACTCCACAGGTCAGTAAGAAGCATGTGACATAATCATTAAGACGTTTCACGCGTTCAATACTTGGTAAAAATTGACATAATATCTAGAACGGCTAATTGACAGGGGAAAGTAGGGGAATAGTGCGCAGTGGGTAATGGTGCGCGGTAAATATTTTCTTTTACACAGCCAGCTTCGATGACCTTGATCTTGACATATGTTGTCAAGAACATGACCCTGAGTAACATTTCCTTATAACTTAATTGTCGCTTATTGCTTATTTAAAAGTTATAAACAAAAAAAGTTTGAAAAATTTACAAGTTTCTGTCAGTGCTAAAGGAAGTAATTTACTGATATATGTGTATAGACAGTACACATGTGAGCGGGGGAGGAGCAGTAGCCTCTCCCCCGCAAGCAGGGGGGGACCTCGTTTCGCGTGAAAAGTCTTGACAATTCCCAATCGTGATCATGCAAACCATGTGCCTTTAAAAGGACTAATTGTGAAATTGCATACTTTTCTTACACTTTTCCATCTTCGAGCTTGCTAATAATCTTTTTCAAAAAAGGTTAAAAAAAGCGCCAAGTACACGCGCAATGTATGTTGTAAATCCAAAAATCTTAAATGGTAGTAGCTTTATTTTTCCCTAACAAAATAATTCACAAAATTGCGTTACCTAACTCAATCTAAGTAATATGTATTTAAAAAAAAAGAAAAGAAATCTTTAAATTACACCAATTGCAAAGAGAATATATATATTGCTTTGAAAAATAATTGTTGTGCAACTACTTTAAAAAAATAAAACTCAAGTGTTACGTATCTTTGTATTCCCATTCAAGGGTCTTTCCATCCCAAGCTTTAATTCTCCTTATAAAAATTATAATATTACAAAAAATCATTTTAATCACAAAGAATGAAAAAAATTACAGTACAAAATAAAAATATTTAATTAAAATAAAATAAATAAATTTTTCTTGTAAAAAGACTTGGTGCTGCTTTTTTCTCCCACCGCATACTTCTCTAAATTATGTTTATTGCTTTTTTATCCAATCAAAAATTTGATACTTTATTAAATTCAATCAAAATTTTAGTAGGTACTTTATTAAATTTCGAGGTTTAGCAGCGCTAAGTTTAAATTAATTTTATTATTTGTTTTTTTCATTATTTGATGTACAAAAGTGTCAAGGTAAAGTAATAAAAAAGTGAATACTTTACTAGCTATTTTATATTTTAATCTTCAACAAAAGAGAGTTTTACTATAGTATTTTGAAAACGTCTCGAGGATATCTATAACTTTTACCTCAAGAAAGAAATCAAGTTTTATGAAATTAGTCGTCTTTAAAATTTCTTGAAAACGATGACATCTACGACATAACTCACGTAAAAATCATGTTTCCTCCTTCAAACCAAACAACTTTCGTCTAAAGCATTTCTTTCTAGAATTACAAATAAAAAAGTTTTTAAGGATAATCGATTAAAATAGGACACCCTGTATACGTATATATATATGTGTGTGTGTATATATATATATATATTTGGACGTGTTGTAACTTGTAAAGGTCATGTTCCAGAATAATAATGAAAAAGTTACTAACAAACAAAGTTGGTAATTGAAATGGTTGTGCTCCTTATGTCTCGCTTAAATATACCAAAGTTTGCCTCAATATTATTATGTAAGAAATAGCTGTATTGTAACAATATATGTGTAACAATATACAAAATAATTTATTTTAATTAATTCACTCAAATTTCAAAAGTCATAAGTTTAAGAAGAAAACTTCTTAGACAAGAGTTGTTTAGTGTTGTGAGGATCGTTTGAGGATGATCTTTGTTTGACCTTGGGTCAAGGTTAAAGCACTATTTCAAGGTCGATTTTATTTTTTCAAATAGAACCCCCTATTCTTTATCACATATTCTTGTAGCTTGTAGCTGATATTGAAGCTGATATTAAAGCTGATTTTCAAAACGCTATAATAAAGCTCTCTTTCGTCAAGAATTTTCTGAGATATTTCAAAAATTTTAAACAACCTGGCTTCGCGAAACGCGGATCTAGCTCGCAGCTGGGCTGGATTCGAAGGAGGCGCGGAGGAACAAAAATGAGGCATGGGCTGGCAAAATGAAGCGTATCGGTTTTACTAACAAAGTAACAAAGTATATTCTCTAACAAACGCTCGCAATATTTACAACGGGTTGAGAATACAGTTTAGTGCTTGCGATATGTACAATGATGTAATGAGCGTAGAATACAGAGTCGGGACGCACGCGGGGCGCGCGAGAAGAACCGGCGTGATACAGTGTCACGGCGTGATACACGCGTCTCGCGATCGTGATGGACGATCGGCTTGTCGCGGGCGGCGCGAGGTAAGGCGCGGTACGTACGAGGCGGAGCCGATACTTTCGGCGGTCTCGCGTGACAAGAGGTATCGGCGCGGGCGGGGCCGATTTTCCGGGCGTCGCGGATCGGAGCGCGGGAAAATGGCGCGAAGCGCGGAAGCGGCGATAAAATCGCGCGGAGCAGGATCGGGCTAGCGCGAGTCCAACCACCGAGAAGCGCTTGGTGGAGGCAGAGTACGGAAGCTCTACCCTCGAGGAAGGCTGCAAGCGGCTAGATCGACGAAAAAGGCGCGAGACCAACCACCGAGAAGTGCTCGGTGGGGGTAGAGTACAGTGGCTCTATCCCCGATGGGAGGCTACAAGCGTCTGGAGACGAGACGGTATCCGGCGAGACGCACTCGGTGGAGGCAGAGAAGCGCTCTACCCCCGTTCGGATAACCCGGTGTACGAGGAAGCTGGTCGTTTTGCCGAGACGCGCTCGGTGAAGACAGAGTATGCCAGAGACTCTCTACCCTCGTTCTGACTTGTTTTGGAGAAGCGGATGCGGGAGTTCAGGATCGGTGCGGTCGGTGAGCAAGATAATCAGGAAATCGCAATTTGCGTTAAAAACGCTCGGCTTATATACCCGCCGCGGCGGCGTTACGGAGTGGCGGGAGTAGCAACGGCGATCGCGAGCGCCGGGACGGTGCGGCGGAACGGTCGGGGATTACGGCGACCCGACGCCGCGATCGCGTTCGGCGGTCTTCGGTCGCCTTCGGCACCGCTCGGTGCGTCGAGACGGTTGCCGCGGTTAGGGCTGCCATCTGTAATTTTACTAACCTAGGACTGAAAGGTTTAAAACCCCGGACTTTTCCGACTAAAACCCGAACACCTATAATTTACAACGTGAAATTATTGCAATTGCTGATAAAGCGAATAAAAGTAAAAGAATCTTTTATTTTGAATTACAAAACATACAAATAACATACCATACATGCAAAATAATGAATATATTGTAAAATAAACTAAAATTCAAATGACTTAGATCATCACAGAAAAGAAAATTAAAAATAATATTTTTTATAATAAATAAAATCAACTGAAACTTGAATGACTTAGTGATCTAAGAAGATCTAATCATTACAGAAAAGAACGACAAAAATATTATTTTTATAATAAATAGAACTAAAAACGATTCTTTCTTTCTCGTCGTATCTTCATGTCTGAAGAGTCGTGACATTATGGTCATGTACAGTGGCGAACCACCGTCTTCCAACAATGGCGGTCTTCCGCTTCTCGGAGACTCTCAAAGGAGATCCGATTGGGGAGCTATTTAGTCCTCCGGAAAATTTTACGTTGAATGAAGCCATAATGTTCTCTTGGGATAAATGATGAAGGTGGTTTCCCGTTTCCTTCCTTCATGGACCAACGGTTTTAACGTCTCTTCCGAAAGACCGTGGCGCCGATATCTCCTCTTTCCCCACCATACCCGATCGTAGATCGGATCCTGGCGGTGAGGGCGAGTCCCCCATTAGGAGGGAGAAATCGACTTGATGGCGTCCCCCGAAAATTCCGAGGAGGCGCACACATCCTGTAGTCCCCGCTGCCTTCTACCAGACCCACCCCGAATCGCCGGGAAAAAAACCCCACCAGGATTTTGTGTACCCGGCTGGGATCGAACCCGGATCATCGGCGCGTGAATCCAGCGTTTAGCATAGGAGACCACTGATTCGCTTTTAAAAACGATTATTAATGTTATTTATAAATGTATTCATAAATTTTTTTCATATTTTTCACCCTTTCCAATTGCAATTAAAACTTCTTTTTTTGTTAGAAAAAACTTATAAAATTCAGAGCAATTAAATTTTTTAAAATTGTATTTTAACTTTATTAATGAAGAAACAGTATTTAATTCCAAAGCGTTACGTTCCTTAGTCCACTGAGACGTTATTAAAGAGAAAATTCTTTCAATGGAAGCGTTATGAGCAGAAATGCTAAAAAAGTACTGCGTGATTTTTATTAATTCAGTATAAAACGCGCAACATTTGCCCATAATCCAAAGGAAAATTACCACAAACATCCGAAAGTGGTTATTGGCAAATGCGTTAATTACGAAAAACTGTGTATATTTACATATATACTTTATTTTTTTAACAACTACAATGCAGATGCATAATGATGCAACGCTACAAGGAATCAAAAAGTTTATAATTGACTGGTTAAAACGTGCTAAGGAAAGACATACAAGACATTTAACAGGCAATGAGTAAACAGTACGTGTGACCCATCAGCAACATTACTTTTATTTTTTTTTAAACATTTTATACATTTTTGCTTTTTAAGTTCTTTTTTAGTCTGTTGAAAGATTGTGTTATATGAGAGATATGTACTAACACGTTAACATATGTTTTACAAAAGTTATATTTTACAAATGTTAAAATTTAAAAGTATATATGTACTATATATGTACCTCTATTTTTGTACGGTGTACTAAATTTTTTTATCTTCAAAAATTAAAGTAGTTTATATGTATTTTTATTTTTACTGATTGTATTTTATCCCCAAAAATTAGAGGTACTTTGTTTAAAAACTATTCTTTTAATAAATAAAAATGATTAATCTTTTAGTTTTAAGATATCTTATGCAAAGCATAATATATCAATTCAAATTAATATGCAATGTATAAATATCCCACATAGCAAATAATATTGCAGAAATATTGCAGCAATATTATTTTTCCATTGCAATATTACAATAAAATATAGCAGAAATATTGCAGTAATATTACTGCAATATCTCACAATCAGTAATATTAAAATGTCCGCGCAAATGAATATCAGTAATATTACTGATATTCATTTCAGTAATATTACGTAATATTACTGCAATATATCAGTAATATTATTATAATATTTGCTTGATATTTGTATAATATTGCTAGGAATTAAACCATTTTAATAATTTTTATTCAATTTTATTGAATTATTTTTTTTTACATACAATATTAAAATAATATTGATATTGTTAACGCAATAATATTATTTGTGTAATATTAGATAACAGAGGAAAGTCCCTTATTATGAGATAGGATCCTAATATGAGATGGCGGGGTTTCTTTATGATGAGATCAACAGATGGGGCCTATATAGAGCCTTTTAGCTTAACATATCTCATATTAGGATCCTGTCTCATAATAGGGGACTTCCTCTATTTATTATTGCTACAAATTAAATTATTTTAATGAATTTTATTAAATTTTATTAAATTGTTATTTTTAATAATAGTATTACATACAATAATAAGAAAATAATATTGATATTATCTTTCTATCTCTTTCTTCTTCAAAACTGCTCCATGCTACTCTGCACTGTATGAATTTCCACTGATAAAGAGTGACGTAACACTATAACATAATATAAAAACTGTAATTATTATTATTTATATCTGATTATACAAGGTGAGTTTTATTTTGTGTGCCAATTACCTTCGCTAATTATCTAAGAAAGTGATTGGTTTATTGGAAAAATGTTTTAGATAAAAGTTGGAGGGTTCATAGAGGAATAATGGATAATCTTATTAGATTTTGAATCTGGAACCCATGTTGAGCCCAGTAGGGTCCAAGTCAAATTTTTTAAATAAAAACTCCCATTTTTTATTACATCATCTTTTTCTACTAATTAATATAAACAACTTTTGTCTGAAACATTTTTTATCTGCCTTATACTTTTTGAGATATTCAAGAAAAATTTGGTAATTTTTTAAATATTTAGTTTATGATATCTTGATAAATGCTTGTCGGAAGGAAAAATGATACAAGACTTTTTGACTTGATATGGTCTCAAGAATAACTGCTATTGCAATAATATCCCAATTTCTTTAAATATTTGTGTATACATTTCCTTGAAGCTTTCATGTGTACACAATTATTTAAAGAAATTAGAATACTATTGCAACAGTATATTCTTGAAACCAAATCAAGTCAAACAGTCCTGTACCACTTTTCATTCCGACAAACATTTATTGAGATATTGTAAGCTAAATATTGAAAAAAATCCCAAGTTTTCCTTGAATATCTCAAAAAGTATAAGGCAAATAAAAAAATGTTTCAGACAAAAGTTGTTCATATTAATTAGTAGAAAAAGATGATACAATAAAAAAGAGGTTTCTATTTAAATAATTTGATTTGGATCCTATTAGGCTTCACACAAGTACCGGACTCAAAATCTAATAAAATTGTCTATTGGTCCTCCTTGAACCCTCCAACTTTTATCTGAAACATTTTTCCAATAAATCAATACTTTCTGAGATAATTATAGCGGAGATGATTGGCACACGAAATAAATCACCCTGTTTATTTCATACATAATTACATATTCAAACATAAGAGTACGGGGTTAAATATGACGTGTTCCGATATTGACTGTCTATACTGAAAATCTATGGTTAATGTTATACATACACTTTAGATTTTCAGTACTGGATATTAAAATATTAGAACGCAGTTTATACCAAGTTTAAATTTTTCTTACTTATGTATCTAATAAATAAAGCTGTCGCTCAGAAGAGTTTGATAGAAATCAAACTGCTTGGTGCTGCTCTGCGTGAACTTCCACTGGTGGAAAGCAACGTAACACTGCAACATAATACAAAAACAGTAATTATTATTTACATCTAATTATATATTTTAAACATAAAAGTAGGTTAAGTATGAATCTGTATTCCGATATTCACTATCTATGTATACTGAAAATCTGTAGTTAATGTTACACGTATACTTTAAATTTTCAGTATTGACGATTAATATTGTAAAGCATGATTTATATCAGATTTAACATTTTCTTACTTACGTATCTAATAAATAAATCGTTTGCTCTTCTATCAAACTACTTGGTGCTGCTCTGGACTGCATGAACATTCACTGATGGAAAGCAATACTGTAACATATAGCATAAGAACAATAATTATTATAAAATCACGTAAATGGTTAAATAATCATGGTTAAATTACTTAATTGATGATTAAACTGCTTTTTAGGAGATTTGGGATCGGCATATTTCTATCACGTATCTCCAACTGAGGGCTCCAGTTGGATTAAACTGTTAAAAATTTTGAGGTTAAGTTAGCATCAAGATTTAAGTATGAAGCCGTTAATAAATAATTTCATTAGAGACTCGTTCAATAAGGTTACAAAGGCAAATATATGTATTTTAAGATGGTCATTGTAATGATTTTTATGATATTAACGTGGTTTTTGCAGACCATGCCACATTATCTCTATTTTTGAATTTAACGACAAATCGCCAAATATACATGTACAATGTACATATTAGTAACAATTATACAAAAATACTTTTAAAAATATTTGTGTGAACAATATTTATTAAATAAAGAAAAATTACCTGAAATTAAAACGATTGTTTCTGTGCGGTGTCGTACTACGTGATTGCGTGGTCCCACGGAGCCTTGCAGGAGACAGCGAGAGAAGACCGGCAATGGTGGGGGTCGGTGCTGCGACCAAGTGCATGGCCACACACACTAGCGTTCTTCCCTCCACTTAAGCCCAGTCTACATAGGTTGCAGTTTACAAAACGCAAGACACACGCATAGTCTACATGTCAATCTAACCTCTCTGTGTATAGAGGTTAGACTGACATGTGGACTGTGCGTGTGTCTTGCGTTTTGCGAACTGCGGCCTATGTAGACCGGGCTTTATGGCTTCTGCACATAGGACGCGGAAACGCTTGCCGCGCGGCAGCGTCCTGTGTGCAGAAGCCATTACGCACACAGAAACGTTCTGTTTATCCGTGTGACAAACTCGTAATTTGAAAAGTTTAATATTACCCACACAGCACCATATATTGCAGCAACATTGCAGCAACATTGTCATATTGCAGTTACCGTGAAATGTTGCAGATACTTTGCAGCAATGTTGCCAGTAAAATGTTGCGAGTAAAATATTGCTGCAATATATCAAACGCAACATTTTAGCAATATTAAAATTGAAATATTGTAACAATATTTCTGAAAAATCCATACATTATTTGTGACCAAGTCTATTAATTTTAGAATGACGTAAAACGGTAGTAAGAGTATAACAAAATATATTTTATTTATTTAATTACATATCTGTTACATGCCTTATTGGAATTACATAATCTGTCCCCAATTGTGTAATTCTCCACATTTTCCTGGCTATAAAAAATACGGGCCATCGAGATAACGCGCAATTGATGTCATTACGGACTATGTAAATATTTAAAAGTTTCGATGAACATAATTGTTCATATAATTCCTTTAATATCTGACATTTACGTCCTATAACATAAATATCATTTCCTTCTGTTTGTATTATATTTAAAGCTACAATACTATAATAACATAACTATATTTTCTTATTATAGCGTTATTTTGTATTGTAAAAGTAAAATAAATTTCATATTATAACCTTATAAATAGAGTGAATACGTTTATAACATTATCTCACATGTCCTGCGTTTCCTTATCGTTTTATTGTTCTATTCGGGAATCATTGTGTTTTCACTTTAAATCTTTGAATTACTTTTGTCAATAGCAGACCAATATTATTAGAAAATATTTCGGCAACATTGCTACAAAATATCTGAAACATTGTCAGAAATATTGCTGCAACATTTCCCAAGATTGCTGCAATATTATATTGGGGCGGACATAGATCGATTGCTGCAACATTGCAACAATATTGCATGCAATATTGCAATCTTGCCTTGCAATACTGCTGCAATGTTGCTGCAATATATCGTGCTGTGTGGGTAATTATATAAGAAATATAAATTTTAAATTTTATCCATTTATTTTATTTTACTTGCTGGCTCTTAATTAAAAATTAATTGTATATATAATCACCTTTTATTATTACAAAATAAATAACAAGTTATAAAATACCACTTATAAAATGTGTCTTAATCACTTTTATTCTCTGAAAGTACAAGTCAGTCTCTTTTGATTCCATCACATTTTTTGATTCAGATTTCTCTTTCTTTTAGTAAAAAATTCTTTAACTGGTATATATTATCTGTGCAATACGTATGATTGTGTGATATCTTAATAACGTCTTAATGACGTTAGTAAGATGTCATTAAAATGTCATTTGACATTATTTGCTACTTAAAGTATTATATTTCAACAATATATTGCAGCAATATTACTGTAATATTTCAATATTATTTAAAAACCTGTAATACATCAGTAATATTTCTGAAATATTTCATTGTAATACGTAATATTTCTACTATATTGCAATATTACTGCAATATTTCTGTAATATTACGTGCTATGTGGGATACTTATTTTTTTATGTACATCGTAGACAGAAAGGTTAATTTTTTTGCGTTTTGAAATGTGTTTGTTTAATTTTATAATTTATTTTTTAATGAGAGAATTATTTTATTGGACAAAACAAACGCATTCCGAAATTTATCACAAAAGAGGAACAATATTTCTGTCCACAATTGTACAATTATCCCCTTTCTGGTTAAACCATAATTCTCGGCTCATTGTACATAGAATATCTATACAATATCGCGAGTGTTATATAATTGTGGCGGTCTACGCCACTCATGGTACACGCCCGCGCGATAACTTTACGGTACCTGTATTACCGGCGGTTACTTCGCATCAACGTCTCTAGGCGCCGCATCGCCTGTACCGTTTCGCGTATTTCAGATTCGACCACGACCTGTATATAAGGGGACCTCTTACGCCGCCTGACAGATTTTCTTAGGCGCTAGTCGCCTACGCACATCTGTATATAATGTAAATATACGTTAATTGTTAAAATGCAAACATATGTCACCTTTCTTTTCTATTCTTTTGCGATTCACAATCCAATAAGGTAGATAACCGCTTAAATATAAAAGTAGCAGCGCCCATATAATTAATATCTTGCGAAATTTTCCGGTCTGCCTCGGATATCCTGTGGACGTCATCTAAGACGTCTGCGAGATACTAAATAGCCGGCCATTTGTGCATCTGCTGGATATCCACCGGATATCTGAGACCATTTTGAGATGTCCTGCGGTTATTGAGATATCCCAAAATGATGTCTGTAGGACGTCCCTCAAATAAAGTGTGCTGTGTGAGATATTATAAAATATCTTATAAAGGATTCACTTTTTGATGACTTTACTTTGATACTTTTAGGGGCTGCACACAATGAAAGAAATAGGGAACAGGGAATAGGGGAACAACTTAATATTAATATTAATATTAATATATGCATTGTGTACCTACATGGTATATAAAATATAGAATAAAATTTCATTATTGTTCCTTAGCACTATTCCTCTGTTCGTCTATTCTGTGTTAATAAATTACATGTATGTGTTAATGAATTTCATATATTAATAATGAACTGTTTCCTATTTCCCGTCCCCTGTTCCTTATTCCTTTTAGTGTGCGCAGTCCCTTAAACGTAAAATAATAAGAATCGATTATTGTAAATTCAAATTATTATTAGTAATAATTAATAAGAAATTAATTAGTACAGATACACGAATCAGGATGCGTCCGTGCAATTTGACAAATAGGAGCAGTCCAACGTTTACGTTGTTACTCGTGTGGAGAAATATTAGGAGGAACGTTTTATAAATAACAGCGGCTACACACGAATGTCGTTTATGTACAGCCGTTGTTATTCACGCCTTCCAATGCTTCACCACGCACCTAACAAAACGTAAATGTTGGGTTGCTCTTTCTCGTCAAATCGCACAGACGCATTCTGATTCGCGTATCTGTGTTAAGTAATTTCTCATTAATTATTAAAAAACTTACAAAATAATAAACGACTTTTCGATCCATTTTTACCCGCTCTACCTCCCCACAAACAATGGTCCGCATATTACATGATACTAAAATATATTAAAATATTTTTGAAATACATAGGTACCCCTCCCCCTCCTCCTTTCCCCTCCCTCTTTCCCTATTTCTTTCTCTCTCCTTTCCCCTCTCCTCCCTCTTTTTCCTTCCCCTTCATCTTTCCCTCTCCCTCCCCTTTCCCTTCCTCCTCTCCTTCTATCTCCCTCTCCCTCTCCCTCTTTCTCCCTCTCCCTCTCCCTCTACCACTCCCTCTCTCTCTCCTTTCCCTCCCTCTTCCTCTCCCTCTTCCTCTCTCCCCCTCTCTCTCCCTCCCTCACTCTCCCACCCATCCCCCCTCTCTCTCGCACTTGCTCTGGAGGTCTTTTTTCCTCTCTTTTTCCTCTTTCTCTCTCTTTGTTCCTTTTCTCTTATTTGTCTTCTTTAATATTAAGGAAAAAGTATCTAATCTGTAATCGAAACCAAATATACATAGACACTTATATAATGCATATATGTATACATAAGTATAATATATGTTAAAATATTTTTGGAATACGTACCTCTTTTTGTATCCCCTTTTGTTCTCTCTCTCTCTCTCTCTCTCTCTCTCTCTCTCTCCTTCTTTCTCTCTCTTTCTCTCTCTCTTTTGAAAAATTCTTTCTTGTACCTCTTTCCGTAACCTCCCCACTCGGCATGTAATATTTCACAAACATTTCTGCAAAATTCCATTTGAAATATTATACCTTTCATTAATATTTCAGAAATATTTCACGACCGTTTCTGCATCATTTCGGCAATGTTTCAATGTCCGCAATTATTTCAAAGCAACCTTGTTGAAAGATTTCGGCAATATTTCGGTAATATACTGAAACATTTCTCAAAACATATCTACAAAATATTGCAGAAACATTTTAGAGATATTTTAAATTCATATTACACTGAGAAAAATGTTTTGTATTAACAAACAAAATTTTCTTACTGACGCAAAAACTATTTGTTGATATGTGAAAAATAAAATATTTTATTACCGGAACAAAAAAAAATATATTAAGCCGTATATGTGCGTATAGCCGCCCGCGCGTTTGTCCGAAGAAATCCGTTTTCTTAGGCCGGTCACCCATCCAAGTAGTATACCGGCGCCTTGTTGCTTGACATCGATGATCGAACAGGGTAGTGGTGATCCTCTGACTCTGACGCTTCTTTCTTTCTTATACTTGCTTATTTAGTAAGCATAAAGTTATCGCATAACAATATTAAAAATACAGATATACGAATAAATCTGTTTTGCCAGTCAGCGTCGAATATTATTTTATATTAAATATTATTAAATATTTTATATTTTATATTAAAAAATGTCATATGACGAAATGTCAGAAAATTCTTAATAAAGAGAAAAAATGCTATAAAATGCAATAATTATATAATAATAAATTTAATTTTTTATAAGTTCTAAAGTCTGTCAGCAATTTTTCGAAAAATATTGCAAATGCAATGTTGTATGTGAAACATTCAAAAATATAATGCGTGCAATGTAAACGTAATAATAGTTTTATCATGTATCAAAAATGTTTCTAAACCATTACATCTGCAATATTTCTTCTGCAATATTGTATAAGAAATTCACTGCCTGCAATTCAATTTTTCATTACCTACGCAATCTTTCAGAAATTTTTTTAGAAATATTTTAAAATGCAATGTTGCATTTTGATATATTACAGAAATATTATTCGTGCAATGCAAAACGTAATATTACTTTTATAATGTTTCAGAAACACTTCTGAAAATATTGTATCTGCTACATTTATTTGCAATATTACGGGAAACTTACAAATATTGTAAACAACTTCTGAAAGATTTCAGAAATATTGTTAATGAAATATTATAAAAAAACATGATGCAGGTACATTTCTGAAATATTTCAGATGCATAGTTATAAATGAAATGTTAACGAAATATTTCTGCCACCATTTCCGAATATTTCACTATTTTCAGCAGCATAATATGCCGAGTAAGTCGCACTGTCAGACGCAAAAACAAAATTTAAACCTTTTGACACGCATTAATAAAGCCATTGACACTCAAGCAAGATAACTTACCCCACATAGCACATAATATTTCCGTAATATTACAGCAATATTATTTTTCCATTGCAATATTACAATGAAATATAGCAGAAATATTGCAATAATATTACTGAGATATCTCAGTAATATTAAAATGTCCGCGAAAATGAATATCAAGTAATATTACTGTAATATATCGGTAATATTACGTGTAAAATTACTATAATATTTGCGTGATATTTGTATAATATTGTTTAGGAATTAAGCCATTCTAATAATTTTTATTAAATTTTATTAAATTATTTTTAATAGTATTGTTACATACAAAATAAAAATAATATTGATATTGTTAACGCAATAATATTATTTGGTGTAATATTAGATAATATTTATTTAATATTGCTAAAACATTAAACTATTTAATAAATTTTATTAAATTTTAAGCAAATTGTTATTTTTAATAATAGTATTACATACAATATTAAGAAAAGAATATTGATATTATCTTTCTTCCTATTCTCTTCTTCTTCTTCAAAACTGCTCCATGCTACTCTGCACTGTATGAATTTTCACTGATAAAGAGTGACGTAACACTATAACATAATACAAAAAACTGTAATTATTATTTAGATCTGATTATAAAAAAGTGAGTTTTATTTTGTGTGCCAATTATCTTCGCTAATTATCTCAGAAAGTATTAGTTATTTTGACAAAAATGTTTCAGATAAATGTTGGAGGGTTCATAGAGGAATAATGAATGGTCTATTAGATTTTGAGTCTGAAACCCATGTTGAGCTCAGTAGGGTCCAAGTCAAATTTTTTAAATAAAAACTTCCATTTTTTATTACATCATCTTTTTCTACTAATTAATATAAACAACTTTTGTCTAAAAACATTTTTATTTGCTTTATACTTTTTGAGATATTCAAGAAAATTGGGTAATTTTTTAAATATTTAGCTTATAATATCTTGATAAATGCTTAGGAGACACACAATTTCCACTTTGGCTTGATATTCTAGCAAGCTTGCCCATTTTTTTAAATATTTGTGTATAAACTAGAAGCTTTCATGTGTATTACAAGGCCTAAAACCTATTCAAACCCCACTTTGCACCCACCGGGAATTGCACTTAAAACAGCGCGTGATACATTGCAAGCGCACCTGTCCACATCACTCAGCCGAGGCGTGTTCTCCCGAGGTGCAATCGATAGTTTATCCATTATTTAGTTATATCTAAAAAGATTATCAATCTTCTTTTAAAAAGCTGCCAAGCGAAGTGGTTGCCCCGAGATCTTTCAACTCAATGATATTTTAATCACCTGAAATTCGATTAGTTAATCCTCCGCCTTTTTATCAAACTCTAGTTTCCAATAAATCAATACTTTCTGATAAACGCTGATATACAAATTAAATACCTGTAATTTATACATAAATAACATAAGAGTACGGGGTTAAGTATGACGTGTTCCGATATTCACTGTCTATACTAAAAATCTGTGGTTAATGTTATACATACACTTTAGATTTTCAGTACTGGATATTAAAATATTAGAACGCATAATTAGTTGAAATAAATTTCTTATGTAATTAAATAGCTGTCGCTCAGAAGAGTTTGATTAAAAACGGATAAAGTGCTCTGCGTGAACTTCACTGATGGAAGTATAAACTACAACAAATACAAAAACGTAATTATTATAAAGCAGTCTAATCGTTATTACGGTTCGTTGGTTAATCATTCGCGATAGGTATTTCGATATTAAATCACAGGGCTCTGAAAATCAGCTTACATGATATTATTTTGAAATATAACGAAAGCAAAGATATACGCAATAGAATTAAAAATTGCTCGATAAATTGCAACGTTGCTTAAAATAGCATACCGCTAATGTCTAAGAGAAATTATAGAGAAGAAAAGAAGGGATGTTAATTCCAATCCGAGACAGTCGATGGAGGGTTGGACGCACATACGGGCGAAGCACACGTCGGAATGCGCGAAAGGGGAGGTCATGGGGAGAGAGGGCCGGTGGTAGTACCGCGGCTAATACATTATTGCATCGCGCACAACTAGTAGGCAGTAATTTAGCGGTGGCATGCCTCCATCGCCGGCCGATTGCTTCTTGTATTACCTTCCACCGTCATATGCATAATGTAATTGACTTCATCCCGCGCTCTCTCGCTTTTCGCTTAGTCGTCGCTGGCCTTTATTCCCGTTTCGTCATCCTCGATCCTCTGCGCGCCGTCGTTCGAATTTGTTCTCTCACCCTTTCGACGTACGTTCGCGAGTACGATTGTCGAAGTAGGTCAAAGAGAAAGCAAGGAATATTCGTTCAGTTTCGTTTCGTTTCGATTTTTGATAGATTTATAAAAACGAACAAATTTGTAAAAACAAACGAATATAATTTTTACGTGCTTTTTCATAGTCACCGTTGTTGAAGTTAGGGTACTCGATACATATTGGAAATTGTCGAAGATAAAACTATTTTTTTTTTAAATCCTTTAAATACCGTAGGAATCTTTTTATCTTTGATGAATCCCTGAATGGTACCGTGCATCGCTGCAATATTTTTAAAAATAGCGTTTTTGCAGCAGTGAAATAATATAGTTGCTTTTTGTTGACATTGAACGGCAATGTAAATGCGATTAAAACGCGAATTAATCGCGCGCAAAGTTAACAACGGTAACGGTAATTAATCTGGGAAAAAAAGTTTACATTGAACTCTCCGCGTGAAGGAAAGAACCATAATTCCGCATTAAGCATTGTTAAGGAAGAAGCTTCGGCTTATACTTAAGAGGCTTTTAAAAGTTTTCGTGCCGCGCGCGCGCAGACGAAGAAAGACGAGAAGAAACGGATTGTGTTTCGCCTGATCGCGGTTATGCTCATGACGCGTGACGGGGAATTCTGATGGAGCGTGGTCGCGGATCGTTACGGCGTAATTGTCCCGGTGGACCTGATCGACAGATATGTCCGGCCGGCTAGAAAGGTCAATTTCATGTTTCAGCGATCGTTACGTCGGGAGGCATGTCAAAGGTGCCGGGTGTCGCAATCGAATCTCATCGGTGCATTCAACGCGGCGTTACACAGCCCTTTTCAAAGGCTCTTAATCGCACGTGATCCTCCATCGAGTCGCTCTGAAAAGTAACAATACACGCGAAATAATACCTTCGCGCCTATGCGATTGAATGCCGCGTTATTTGTAAAGCGAGAACGAACGCGTTCGTGATCCCTCGAATTAATATCTCTCCGCCGAGACGATGAGACTAATGCCCGGACTGTGCCCTTCCTCCGAGATGATAAGAATTTTTAATGCTTCCGCCACGATACGATAAAACTTTTCAGGTTGCGTGCTGTAGTCCAAGATCGCCTGTATATCGCGGTCAGATATATTGTTAATTATACGAGCGGAAACGTCCAAAAGGCGGGATCTCGCGCAGATACCACCGGCGTCTCCCTTTTTTTTTTCTCTCTCATCGATGGCCGATTCGCGATAAATGTCTTCATGCGATCCGCCGCAACGTAGTGCGGGCCGTGCCCTCGTATCTCGCCAGCGGTCATTTCTCAAAACGTTCCTGAAGTAAACTGTTGCAAATTAAGGTTGCACAAGGAGCCAGTGGTCATTTCTCAAAGCTGTCTTCCCGCATAAATTATTGCAAACGAAACCCGCGACGAAAGAAACGCATAAAATGCCTCCTCTACCGCTCTCCTTGCTCCACGTCTCCACGTCTCCTGTCTCCCTTTCTCTTTCTCCGCGCCAATCTTTCTTTTTCAAGCACATTCTCCCATTTCTTCGTTTCCCCTCTCCCTCGCGCGGCCATACCGTCCAGTTCCGATATCGCCGAGGTACGACTAATCCACCAGAAAAAATAACCCGTCGCGGCCACGAGACGCCATTTCGACTACGCTCGAAAACTCCCTGATTATCTGGTGGTGCCGAGCGACGTCATAAATTAAGGGAAGTTTTCGACCTCCATTGTTTACCCGGCGTAATTGAGAGTCGGTGGAAATAGGATATCGAGAATTAATGGAGTATTTTAACTTACGATCGCTGGTAGCGTCTACCCTAATATTCTGATGATTTGCCTTACGTACCTGAAACAGAGAAAAAGACTGCGGTTAGAGACAGATACTGACCAATCTACATAAGTCGTAAATAAACAAATTACTCGATTTTGTAACAAGTAACGATAAACTTTATCAAGTTCTTTCGTTTATTAAGTATATGAGATTATTTTCGGGCGCGTGTACAGTTGTCGCTCACACATAGTTAAAGTTAGTACCTATTGAACAGGAATGATATTCCACATCGTAAGTTTTTACGCTTAAAACTTTCTAGCTTTAGTCAGCAATAGCAGAGGAGTTGGAGCGTAAATAATT
>JASTWK010000251.1:0-253786 GCA_030770225.1 Temnothorax unifasciatus
TAAATTCAATCATAATTAAAATGATAAATCTCATTAATCCACTAACTGTAAATTTTGAGTTGCTAACTTTTATAGAAAATATACAAATCTCCTATAAATTTTGGCTATTACTAACTTGCAGAAAGAAGCTCTTAGCCCGGTCAATTTAGCCCAAAAAATAGGGGTAAGGTTACAATAATTCCGATACAGCTGAAAATTCGTACGAATGTTCGGAACACCATTATAAATGAACTGTGAAAAGTCCCCATACATCCCGTGCCTGGAAAAAATTTTATTCAAGGTCAAAGGTGGCAAAAATGGGTTTTTTGTGTTTTTCAGCCGAATGGTAAGTTTTATCATAAAAACAGCTTAGACAATAATTGTAGATCGTGCAATTATCTATAATAATTGTCTCTATACTTTTTTCTGTAAGAATCACCGTTTCCGAGATATAATCATTCAAAAAGTTGAAAAAACGGTGTTCTTCACAATATGCATAATAGACCGAGAGCTGGCTACGAAAATACCAACGTCATTTATTTAAGAAAATTTTCAACCTCAAACGATTGTGGCAATGTTGCAAATTAAGAAAGGGCAAGTCTGGCTGCTGGCCGGTGGTGCGTTTAGCGGGGGCGTACGCCCTTAGCTGTAAAATATCGAGGATGAAAAACGTCAATATCTGTACGGCTAAAAATTTTTTTGCGTGTACTATATAATATTGTAAAGTACTTGCAAATGTTGCCAGACCTGTAGGTGGGGTCTAAAGTATTGCCAGATCAGGGTATAACTGCTTAATACTTAATAACATTCACGTCATTTCTGTAAAATTGAAATTTTTTGCTTATTGTATACGTGTTTAATAATCTGTATATGAAATGACAGACAAAAATCTCGGGTCTAACACCGTGCCAGACGTCGCCGAAAATCTCAGTATCTATGGAATGTACTGTAAATTGCCGGCAGCAACAATTAATTTTATCACTTAAATTTTTCGAGCATTAAATTTAAAATGTTCTCTGCTAATAACAATAATTTTTACGAACATTTTTTACGGGAGGAGGGGTACACAAAAATTTCGGTTCTAAAACCTTGACAGACTCCGACAAACAAATCGTAGGATATAAATGTTCAACTTTTTTTTACATATGTTTTAAATTTGAAATGTTTTGTTAATAAAAATAATAAGTCTAATAAGTCTAATAAGTAGTCTATTATAAGTCTTATAATGATAAGTCTATGTTACATCGCTTTCTATAAATTCTGTATACCTACTCGTGAAGAATAGCTTCCATGTGTGTATTTTATCGCCCCGGTAAAGAGCTGTTTGTCGGAGTCTGTCAAGGTTTTAGAACCGAAATTTTTATGTACCCCTCCTCCCGTAAAAAATATTCGTAAATATTATTGTTATTAGCAGAGAACATTTTAAATTTAATGCTCGAAAAATTTAAGTAATAAAATTAATTGTTGCTGCCGGCAATTTACAGTACATTCCATAGATACTGAGATTTTCGGCGACGTCTGGCACGGTGTTAGACCCGAGATTTTTGTCTGTCATTTCATATACAGATTATTAAAAACGTATACAATAAGCAAAAAATTTCAATTTTACAAATGACGTGAATGTTATTAAGTATTAAGCAGTTATACCCTGATCTGGCAATACTTTAGACCCCACCTACAGGTCTGGCAACATTTGCAAGTACTTTACAATATTATATATAGTACACGCAAAAAAATTTTTAGCCGTACAGATATTGACGTTTTTCATCCTCGATATTTTACAGCTAAGGGCGTACGCCCCCGCTAAACGCACCACCGGCCAGCAGCCAAACTTGCCCTTTCTTAATTTGCAACATTGCCATAATCGTTTGAGGTTGAAAATTTTCTTAAATAAATGACGTTGGTATTTTCGTAGTCAGCTCTCGGTCTATTATGCATATTATGAAGAACACCGTTTTTTCAACTTTTTGAATGATTATATCTCGGAAACGGTGACTCTTACAGAAAAAAGTATAGAGACAATTATTATAGATAATTGCACGATCTACAATTATTGTCTAAGCTATTTTTATGATAAAACTTACCATTCGGCTGAAAAACACGAAAAATCCATTTTTGACCACCTTTGACCTTGAATAAAATTTTTTCCAGACACGGGATGTATGGGGACTTTTCACAGTTCATTTATAATGGTGTTCCAAACATTCGTACGAATTTTCAGCTGTATCGGAATTATTGTAACCTTGAATGTCTACTTCTACCGGACTATCTTTTATAGTGATATAAAATATGTATTGTTAAAATTTTGAACGTTTAAATTATTTGAAAAATAGCTGAATACCGTTCGCACCCCTTTTTGAATATTAACCCTTAACTGGTAACGTCGGGTCACTCGTGCCCTGGCGAAAGTGACTGTCCCCTGTAGCTCGATGGGAGGGGGGGGGGGGGAGCGGGACCAAACTATACTGAAAAAAATTGTATACTACTAAGCTACTAGTTCCCCAAGCGCCGACGGTCTAGTGCGTAAATAGCCATTGTGAGAGCCAGACGAAATTTTGAAAGTGCACGAGTGACCCGACGTTACGTTGATTAAAAATAGCAGGTGAGTAAAATGTTTATTTTAATTTGGATGTTTTTTTTTACTAAAAATTCATGTTCTTTCATTGGGAATTGATAGATTAATCTTAGTTATCTATAAATATCAATCTATTAATCTATCTTAGAGCACAATAATTTAGCCTCGATATTACTATAATTTTTTCATATTTTTGTACTTTTTTATAATTTTGTAATAAATAATTGTGATTGATTACATTTTCATGAATAAAATTGATTAAAAATGAATAAAATGTGTATTTTACTGTAATTTGTACCTATTTACGTACTTACAAAAAACGTGATTTTGATGCTCAAAACTTAAGCATCCCATTAATTTATACATATTTCTAATATTTTTTTCTTTAAAGTACTATTCTTAAACTTTAATTTCCCGTTCGAATTTTTAAAATATATTAATTTTTGCCAAAGTTAAGATTTTTTGAAAAAAATGGTCCATTCTTCACGTTTTTATTTGTTTATATAAATATATTGTTTAAACAAGTGAAAAAATCGGCAATATAGCGATTGATCCTTAAAGTAGGATAGTTAATAAGGTAACATAAATTTTTTCAGATTTTTTTAGAACACTTTAAAGTATTTTTTAAGCGTCGGTCACGAATGACCCGACGTTACCAGTTACAGGTGCCGAAAAAGACGTTACAAGCGAAGGGTTAACAGATGTATTTTACGGAAATTTTTCTCATGAAAACTTTATGACAAACCGAAAGTAAGAGTCTTTTAATCATCATCGAAAACAAAGCGTGGCGTTTCTGCAGAGTCAAATCTCGATCACGTTTGCATTGTTTATAAAAGCAAAGGATGATCTCTTGTTAATATTGCATAGCACGATGAGATAAACGATATGTCAGTCGATAGTAAGTGACCTCCGGGTTACGACATGATAGAAAGGAACACGTGTAACTTATTTCTATATTTTTTAAATTTATGATTTGGTGAGAAATCCCGTTACGGTAATCACGTAGTGTTCCGCTGCTTTAGGCGAGTCTGCCTTTATTGTGTCCAAATGAGCAAAAAACTCGACTAAATTCTAGAAAGATCCAAGTTGACGCAACTATGGCATATCTATAAGTCTGAACTAATCTGTCTAAAAAAAAAAAAAAAAAAAAAAAAAAAAAAAAAAAAAAAAAAAAAAAAAAAAAAAAAAAGTAAAATTATATTACTCCGCTGACTATATTACGTCTCACTAATCGTTACTTTTGCCCAGGTCTTTCCAGATGTATCCAGATGAACAAAATTATATTTTGAAATCGGCTAATACCAGAGATACTCACCTGAGAGTCAGCGTTGTTCACTCGTTACTTTTCACGCGCGTGTCGTTTAAACTATTCATTTCCCCCTTTGATAAACGTGAGAACGCCCTAATCGTAGGGAGATTGCGCAAATTGCCCCTCCCTGGCATCCTGTTGTCTCTATACAATCGCGCGCATTGCTTATATAAAAATCGCAATTGTACGTTACTATTGCGCACAACCGTCGCGACTACGAGAGCATTTCGGACTCGACGACGACTCCCGGTCTCTTCTGCCCTGATCGACACCCCCGGCGGCGGCGACGAGGCGATTCCTCGAAACGAGACTTCGTGACGTGGTAAGAGAAGCAGAGCGAACTGTGTGGTAGGGAACTTGAAACCAGTAAAAGTTGTTTTGATCTCTTTCGACGGACATATCGCGGAGGTTTCCTGCCGTAGTAACACAGTCGACGTCAATGTGGACGCTTTACGTGCCTCCCGTCGTCTTCGGCCATTCGAGTCTCCGAGTCCCGTCCATCTGAATCCCGACGGCGCGAGCCGTATATCCGTCGCGAAGACCATCGGGCCACGCCGTCACCTGTCACCTCCCTCGATCCCGTTACCGCAGATATTCCACCGCGTGGAAAACCGATATTCGCATCATCGCATCTCTGAAAATTCGGGAGAGGTTCCTCGCGTCGCCGTCGAACGGGACGGTAGCGAAATTCGGAGAGAATATTTGATCCCGCTCGAGGGGGTTCTCGAGGCTTCATTGCTGTCTTTGCGGAAACGTTACTTCGCGAAAAGAAATTTGCGGATCACGAAATAGCTCTCACGCTCCTAGCGCGAGGAATCCGCCACGAGGATAGATGAGAAGTATCAATTCCTCGAAAAGGAATTTGAAGGGGTGAGTTTTATTGATCCCTGCAAGATTTGTCGTTACATTTCCGAGTGCCGCCGGAAAATTTTTGTACTTATTTTCTTACAATATCCCCAAAGAAATCTGCGTTCCTATTTTATACTCTCTAAATTTCATAGAATAGTTTCGCCATATATTAGATTGATTGTGATAGTCACTCCAAAAGAGAGGGTTGTCACTTTAATTTGAGTAAATGCGGACACTCACAAGGCAAGAGTAAATTTTTCACTGAAATTTTTAGAACGGCTACTCTTCCGGAGTGATACGATCTCACTCTAAAACTGCACTCTTGTCTTGCAATCACGATTCACTAAAGAACGACTGACAAATGACCCTAACAGAGTGAAATTTTCTACTCAAAATTGTGATATAATCCACTCCTATAAACACAGAGTTACTAGGCTGCGTAGTTTACGTCACGTACTCTATAGCATTTTAGTTACCGAGGTTAAATTTTGGAACGCAGCCACTCGCAAAAAGTGTCCTTTCACTCAAAGTACGATTTCACTCCGACTTATAGAGCGCAATTTTACTTTTTTTTAGAGTGGCGAATCACTCGAAGGGCACAGACACAATTTTCACTTGTCGTTACACTTGCATTTCACTCGTTTTGAGTGACATTTCACTTTTCGACTTTTAGAAAGTACTAGTACAATTTTGACACGTTAATTTTAACTGGTACTCTTCGATAGCTTTGAAAGGCTTCGGATCTTCGAAAAATATATTTATATACGCGATTACATAAGCGATATGTATAATTGCAACATTAGAAATTTTATTCGAATTTTGTCATATAATTTTATAAATGTGTACCTATTGCGATACTATTACTATTATATTAAATTAATAATTACATAATTTTAATTCTTTGAAGCTTCGAAGTTCGAATATCTCGAAGCCTTCAAAGCAAATCAGCAGCCCTAACTTTAACTGTTGACTGCCAGAAACTACCAATTAGATAATATCGTTCTCGACGTTATCTTTATAACAGCATGTTTTTCGATGTGTTACTTAATTATATTTATTCGTCATTAAAACTCACAATAAAACAAGAGTCAACTCATATTTGGCAATCATCAACGTATTAAATTATCCAAAAATATCCAAAAATGATAACGACGAAACGAATAAATAGATCGTGGTTATGACGAAGTTATAATAGATGCGTTTAACAGCTCATTACCCGCTCGCGAAAAAATTATTCGGCATTCTCGCGAATAGGAGAGCGCGTATCTTTTTCTACCCCTAATCAAGGGAAGATCGAGGTTTTGCGGAAATTGAGTTTCAACATCTGAAACGCTCGTCGATAAGTTCGGTGGCGATTTTTTGGGAACATTCATTAATCAACGAGTATTATGCGTAAAGGGGAGGTGGGAGGGTGCTTATAAGTACTGTAGCAAACAGTGATAACCCGCATTGTTCCTTTCGCAAGACTAAGCTGGACCCGTTGAATTATCGTTGGTATTATTGCGTTTTCCTAATTCTCTTTCTATCTTTAGTTATTTATATGTTTTGTCATTTTATATGTTTTTCATCCTATATATAGAGAGCTGTGAAGGGATTGCTTCTTTGAGCGATGCCGCAGGTTCGATCAAATCAAATTGGTTAAGAACGTTAAAGCACTGAATTTAAAAATAGTTGATTGTTAAATATCAAGTTATTTGTTAGAGAAAAAATTCAATGTACCGAATATCTAATTAGCAACATTAATAATTAAAGAAGCGATCCCTTAATTGCTTTCAATGGCACAACGGTTTATATGTAAAAGCTCATTTTCTCTGTAATGAGATTTCTTTTATTTTATATAATATACACATATACTTATTGAATTATATATTTATTTCCTTGATATTTTTTAATCTTATACGTATATTCTTATCTTAGACGATTTTTGCGACTTAAATTTCAGTAAGGGTTATCAGCATACGATAAAAATTTACACGTGCGATAGATAGGAAAATTTGGACATCGCATAATCTACACGCTAAGATAAATATTTATTACTAGTTACGAAATCATGCTTCACTGATTATGGCTTCCTTTACGATAAACATTACGATAGTAGGGATATATTCTCAGTTAATTAGTCCTGTTTTCTTGCGCTTTCGGTAGTAACAAGTATATAAAGTCGACATCCGATCCGTCGGCGTCGAGGAGGCGTAAGAGTCCCTCACAGCATGCGTTCCCACTGTGAAATCTTTGAGTGAGCTTTAGGTAAGGGCACGTACGTGATATATCTGTGCACGATTGTGTACATAACGCAGAGTATATACGTATGTGTATATACAATGTGGAGAGTGACAAATTGCTGTCAGATGTTAGCGCGATTGAACACTGACAATGCCTCGTGTGGCGTACGCGGAAGCGCGTTTTGACTCTAATCGCGGCGATGATGAGGTCGTTACTCAAATTAAGGGAGAGAGCCGAGGAAGCCAACGGAACAGCGAACCACGCGCGGCGTCGCGAGACCCCGTGCAAGACGTATAATCCTTTGGTTGAGTTGTCGAGCGGTCTACTTAGATAGCGCGGCCGACCGCGGCCAGTAGCGAGATTCTGTAACTCCTTATGAAGGGTTGCTCAAATCAATATGATAAGAATTAGTTTAAATTTATAGAGAATATTCGTTTATAGAAATGTTGAATTAATTATTGAAGTTATACTCTTATACACGGGCGATATAGCAAAAATGTTGACACCTGTAATGTAACTCTTGAAGGCATATTAAAAATAATATTGTAAAAGTAAAACAGCATATTGTAGCTGTTTCGCGTAAAGCTATCGAGCACGCTACGGAGGGCGTGCATTTCAGTCGGGCAACGCCGAATTTGAGTCAGCCCTGATAAATGGGCGGATTGGAATTGCGTAAATTTTTCATTTTCATTCATTTACAAATTACGAGTATCTTTTCTTAAATGTATGGATTTGTCCGTCATTGAGATTAATTATCATGGGTGAAGAACACTTATTGTAAGATATATATATATATATATATATATATATATATATATATATATATATATATATATATATATCAATCGGAATATATTTAGAGAAAGGAAAAGACGGATTTTTCCATTATTTATGGTCAAGGGATTAATTTGTTACAATCGGATGAGAGATATCTATCTTCTGTAAGAAAAAAAATAATAGGGGAACCAATAAGTACACATAACTTTAATAATTAATTACTCGACAACCAAGCAGACAATTGTCTTCAACTTTGGCACGGACGACAGATTTCCGTAGACGAATATCTACCATAAATTTGAACTAATTCTTAATATACTGATTTGAGCAACCATTGCACCCTCCTTTAACGATAATGTCGTTACGCCAGGGCTGCGTTCGGAAACGTCATCCGAGTGCACACGAGTATACTCCCTTCTCTTTCTATCTCAGCGAGTTAGAAGGAGAAGGGAGTATACCCGTGTATACCCGAGTGACATTTCCGCTTTAATATTGGGAACTTTCTAGCAAGCGACACAAGTCGACACAAGCGACATTTTTTGATTGGACAATTAGTTTTTGAATAACAACCCAAGAAAAAAAAATTATATATAATTATATATATATATATATATATATATATATATATATATATATATATATATATATATAATTATATATAATTATATATAATTTTTTTTATGATTATATTTTTTATGATTTTTATATATGATTATATGTAATTATATATAAAATTTGGTGCTTTATATAAAATTATATATGGGTCCATATATCATTATATATATGGGCATATATAATTCCAAATATAACTTATAGATATGAACAATAGATTATATATGCATTCATGTATGGTTACATATAAGATTTATATGGAAGTATATATAACCCTATATAATTATATATGATTATATATAATTATACAGGCGATTAAAATATATTTAAATATATATAAATGTTTTATATACATTTTAACATATTGTATTATATATAAATCATAAAATGGCAGATTAATCTTCTTTTTTGATATATTATATATAAGTTCATATAATTTATATATAATTATATATAATCTTTTTTTCCCGGGAATTTACAAAATTTTCGTCTAAATCTCGAATTTTTTTTTAGAACTGCGCCATTTTGTTAAAAATTAATATTTCAAAAAAATTCGCTTAACTTAACGAAGACAATTTTGTTATAAACATTCTGTTCAAATTTCAAGTCATTCGAATAAAAATTGACCGAGATATGCGACCGCTCAGCTTTTGTGGTTTCCCCCCTTAAATATAACATAAATCACATGTCCCAAACGGTTTACTCAAACTTTTGTATTAATTTAACATAATATGGATGTGTTAAGGATGTATGTGTCGTACAGTCCTTGCTAAAAATTAAATTTTTAATAAAAGAAGATTTTGCATATATGTCAAACAACTCAAAATTTTTTATATGTTAGAAAGGATTACCGTTAACAATTTGAGTATAATTTTTTGTTATTTAAACAATTAGTATTGTTTAAACAATTAAAAAAATTTTTTGTGGCAAAAAATTTTGAAACTTAAAATGCAATATCAATTATGTATGTTTTACACATAAAAAAAGTTTAAGAAATATCTTGATGATTTATTTATATTTTATTTATATTTACAGCAAAGTGTTGATTCTCTATAAAGGATAATATTAACCCTTGTTTGTCACACTGGGATCAAATCAACCCCACGACCATATATTCCCTTAATTTTAAGTACGACAGAAACCTATGAGGAGCGGGTCTATAGCGACATTTGTCAAAAAAAAAATTTTTAATTTTTTTATAAAAACAGCCATTTTTTTATTTGTTGGGGGCTATTTTAATTTTTTTATCATACATAATGTTAATTTTTGGCTATATAACCTACATAACTTTTAAAAGTAAGCTTTTAAGAAGCTCTAAAAAAATTGGCAAGTTAAAATATTGAATAGCTTATTTGATATAACAATTTTTGTTGTTGGGGTAGATTCCACCCCAATGTAGCAAGTACGTGACGTCTACAGAAGTGTGACAAGTAAGGGTTAATTTTATCAACTTTAAACTTAAATAACTCTTAAATAACTTTAAAATTTTACAGAGTATTTTAAATTTAATTTAGAAACAATTTACTGCACTTTCTGAATATATTTGAAATACCTCCAATACATCCTTAATTACAATAACTTTTAAACCAGTAAGAGAATTGTGCTAAAATTTTACACAGATACTTAGACGTAATAATAGAACAATCTATGAAATTTTTAGATTTTTGGTAATGCTTTGAGATGTCACCCATACATCCTTAAATGGTAACACCGATACTACGTTATAATTTCAGCAGAAAAGAAATGTAATTTTGATCGTAATTTGAAGTTAATTGTGTGTACGATTAACATAATTTTTACGTTGAATCATCCCCACTTTCGTTATAGAGTAAAATCACATTCATTTTCCGTAAATTTTAACACATTTAATAAATACGTTCAAATTTTGTTACTTTAACATATTTTTTGAATTATTTCATTAATTTTACATTTTATACTTGTTCAGTTTAATTAACATAGCAGACATATGTTAAATCTACACATGTATGTGTTGATTACTTTACACAAAAACTAACCTTGTGAACGCTTGTGAACAAAGTGCAATTTTTTAACGCTCATGCGCTCCGGACGCCCCATTTACGAACCGACAATTCTTCAATAGGTATACATTTCTAAGGCGAGCGCAGTGACGAAGCTTCCTCTTCTTGTCCGCCATCTGGTATAAACACGAGGTTGTTGTTGTTCGGAGAATATTCTCCGAGGACCAGGGCAGAAATTAACGTCGCTTGTGAACAAGATGCGGGACGATTGATGCCGCTGATCCGTGGGGGGAGGGGGTTACTGTGGCTGACATTGGTCACGAGATAGATTCCCTGAGATCAAAAATTTTAACGGGATTATCGCGGTTGATCGGATTCGCGAGTGATGATGACGCGATGCGACGCGACGTGACGCGACTACCGCAGTTTGCATATCGGAATGAGATCGTAGTGCCACGATCAACTAGACGATCTATAACTATGCCATCTATAACTATGCGATAACAGCGCCGCAATTATTTAATTCCGCGAAAATTGATTACCCATTACGTTTATTGGCATCGTAGGTATACGTATCATTAGGAAGAAGCATTTTGACAATATATTTAATACACAAGAACTACCGAGAGGGCCAAAATAACCCATTTCTTAATAAATTATTACTCATTCTTTTAAAACACCTTGATTCCTCGAATTTTCCCTGACTTTTATTGAAATTACAGATGATTACCCAGACGACCAAATCTGTCGACAGCAGATTTTGTCGAGTATCTCCTACAAATTTTACCGGCAGAAAGACTACCTTGATGCCAATTCTGATATATCACATGATGTCCGACATAACGCCAATAGAAGTCCCTTATGGAAAAATACACTCAACGTCTTAAAGTTGGGTGTGATTTCGGACCGCCAATGAAGGTTAACCATCATTTCAACAACTTTGATTGGTCAATCTTCAATTGGCGGTCTGAAATCACACCCAACTTTAAGACGTTGAGTGTATTTTTCCATAAGGGGTACAACAAATGTGCTAATATAATCAGGCAGCAGATTGACGGCAAAAATCGAGTAGATCCTGGAACTGTTCAGGCTCTGCACGGTTTCTACTGCCAATCTGCTGTCTGATTATGTTAGCAGATTCTGCTGGCAGAACATAAACTGAATGCGGACGCAGCTGATGTCATCTGTTGCTATATGTGTGATCAAATTTGTTACCAATCTACTGACAGATTGTTTCATTTTGCTTACTGGGTAATTTTATTAATTAGTTTCTCTTTACTTCTTTTTTTTCTCTAAAGATTTCTTCGGTAGAAATAAATATAGATTAATCTCCGGTAGTTCTAGTGTTAAGAAATCAACGAATGTAAAATAAACTATAAATTAAATAATCGGCAGATTTTAATGATTTCTGAATAACACAATTATTTTTCATTGTATCTGAAAAGCGCCGAAACGAAATACTCTTTCTAAGATAAAACTTATTTCTATATCAATTTTAGTGTAGAATTAATATTATGCAATGATATTTGCGATATTTTAATTGGTAATCTTTTCCAAAGGACTCCTCACAAAACCACGGGAAAATCCCGACCAAACTGAAAATTTAGTGTGATGTAATTCGTGACGTCCTGATGAAAAGTGGGCACAAAGTCCAAAAATGAACAGTTTCCGAGTTACAGAGCGTCAAACATCGGAAAAATGGGTTCATCGGCTCATGATAGCCCTGCTGAAAAAGTTCGATTAAATCTAATTAATACCATATTAATATCAATAACACAGGCCAAAAAACAAAGAAAAGTTGTCTGCGCCATGAGGTTTGTTCGCGTCGCATGTCCCACCACGCTCCTAATCACTCCAACGCACTCCAAAAACTCATCTGCTCCAATCGCCACCTTTTATCCGTGATCCAAGTGCTCTTGGTGTTTATTGGAGTATGCGACGCGAACAAACCTATAGACTAGACCATGGTATTCTCATGTATTTTCGCCTGCTAAAACCGAATATGACCTCAGTTTTGCCCCTACACGTTAGGATTTTTTTCTACAGCCAAAAACAAGGTGTTTTGCTCCTACAAAACACCCTGTCATATTCGGTTCTAACAGGCGAAAATACACGAAAATACCATGATCTAGTTTATGGCGCAGACAACTTTTCTTTTTTTGTTGGCCTGTGTAATTAATTATATCAAGCTCGTATATATCAACAATAATATGAAAGGTTAACGGCCAATAACGAGCATGAAAGTTGTTAAATTCAATAAAGATTTATTATTACAAACACTTAATTAATTAGGAACGTTTCGGCAACACAGTGCCTTCTTCAGCTAAAATTAATAAAATATAAAATGTCGCAATTCAATATTAAATTCGTCACGAGGTACAAGTTTCCACATACAAGTAATAATAATAAGAACCACAAATAAATACTGAACAGAAAAAATCGGAATCGCTGTACATTTGTGAGGTCCTTAATTCTAAAATGTAAATTGAAAAGACTTAAGAACGAGGAAATGTAAATGAATTTGATACAAATATACATATTGAGCATATAAGAAGAAATTAAGCTTTGAATTGTTGCGAAGGGACCGTACGGTGGTACAAATCTTGTGCGTGACTGAGTCTTACTGTTTATTAAAAGCGTTGGTTGACAATAAAGGTCGTATATAAAAATTTAAATAACTCCCTAGGAATTATTACTGAGTTTGTTGAGAATATTGAAGTAAGATTCATCCAATAATTCAGTATCATTATTAGAGAATTAATACCATTTTTCTGTTCTTTGTGTATCATCTCTGAGATAAGTCGTTTATAGTAATTATAATAGTTTCAAAATCCAAAATCTCCGGGTTATTCCCATTAAAGGTGTGATTCAAATTTAGTATATGCTCTGTGATAACTGAATGTTTTGATGGATTCAATTTATAATTGTTTTTGTGCTCATTAATTCTTGTTTTCAATTGTCGTTTTGTTTGCCCGACATAAGAGGCGTCGCAATCGTTACAAGTGATCTTATAAATTACATTATTAATTGAGCATAAAGAATTAACATCTTCTTGTGTTTTATAGCAAATTCGGGCGCTTTGCACTAGTGCACACTGAGTGCGCACTAAGGCTTGTTTATAATCTATTCTTATATTTAAAGTCGCTTAAATACACATTTAAAAACTTTTTAGCCAATAAAACAATCTGTAATATCTATATGGATGCTGGACAAATCATTTTATATAGACTAAGAAGTATTTAAAATGATCTGTAAATATAACAATTGATTAAGAACAAGCCTTAGTACGCACTCAGTGTGCACTAGTGCGAGCGCCCGAATTCACTATTAATAAATTTATCTAATTTATTGAGAACTCAATAACCTATTATATGTTCTTTTTTTTTATCAAATAGGTGAGCTGTTTTTTCAGAAATATATTTCTAATAAACGGAATAATTTTTGAATTTAACAACTTTCATGCTCGTTATCGTTAACCTTTCGTATCAATAAGATTCTAAAGGCTTTGTGACATTCCGTTGGCCTAGTCAGAATAATAAAAAAAGCTATTAGATATAAACAGATTCAAAACAGTCAGAATAAGCTGGTATTAAATAGGTTGATTGCTCTCATATCTCATATATGCCAGCAAAGGCTGTAAGCGTACTTGAATCGAGAAATTGCACCCGAACAAGTTGGCTTTGTAAAGGGAAGAGGAACGCGGGAGCAAATGCATATACCGAGACAAATTATAGAGAAGGCCAGAGAATTCAACAACCCACTATACATATGCTTCGTTGACTTCCGAAAAGCTTTCGACACTGTAAAATGGAACAATTTGTGGAAAGTTCTTACAGAAATGGGCGTACCATATCACCTGGTATACCTCATAAAGAAATTGTACATAGGGAGTACGGCGGCAGTCTGGTGGATAGAATTGATTCTGGAGACTTCGGAGTTCGTGCTGGGGTTTGGCAGGGATGTATTCTCTCACCTTTGCTATTTAATATTTATACGGAATATATAATGCGAATCGCCCTAGATGAGTGGGATAGGAGTGTATCCGTGGGTGGACGGCTGATATCTAACTTGTGATATGCTGATGATATCACTCTTCTTGCATCAACTGAGGAGGACATACTAAACCTCCTTCAACTCCTGGAAAGAATAAGCTTCAACTTTGGCCTCGCGATCAACAGAGACAAAACCAAGATGGTGATCATAGATCGGATGACGGATAATAGACCTGATGTTAAAAGCATAGCTAATTGTGAAGTTGTACACAGCTATACCTACCTTGGCTCCACGATCACTAACAAAGAAGGATGCGAGGAGGAAATTAAGAGACGCTGTGCTATGACCAGGTCGGCAGTTGACAAACTCACAAAATCAGAAAGACCAAAAGATAACCAAAAACACAAAGATCCGCTTAATAAAGTGTCTTGTTTTCCCCATCTTCCTTTACAGAGCTGAAACATGGACGATTTGACAACAAGACCACAGGAAAATAGATGCCTTGGAAATGTGGTGCCCCGAGAAAAAATGATTAGATATAATCACATATAATTATATAAAAGCGACATTAGATATAATTAGATATAAAAAATGGCCCGATATAATTGTATATAATTACATATAACCACATACAATTATATATAACCATATATGGTCGATTTTATATACAATCATATGTGATTATATCTAACATAATAAATATTTTATATATTAAAAAAAAATTCTGTTAACTTTGAATAAGGAATTGATAAATTACGTGTATATTTTTTCAAAAACTAGAATCAAAAGTAAAATGATTTACATATGGCGCTGCTTGGCGTGAGATACTGCCGTGTCTCTTGATGCCATTCTTATATCATTGTTTGTCAAATTTTAAATACGAGAAATAAATCCTATTGGATGCCATCTATCGGATAATCCGAATTTAAGTTTATATATGGTTATATATAATTATATATAATCTACATGGATAAATGCTTAATTCTTATATATATATACTTTATATATAAATTATATGAACTTATATATAATCATGTCAAAATGTACGTGAAACTTTTTATACATATATATATTCGATAGGATTCGTTTCTTGTATTTAAAATTTGACTGATAGTGGACTGATAAAAACGGTATCAAGAGACATGGCACTGTTTCATGTCAAGCAGTGCCAATAGTTGTAATAGTATGCATGGAACAAATAATTTCACTTTTGATTCTATAGCTTTTGAAAAAATATACATCTCAATTTATCAATGCTTTATTATCGAAGTTAACAGTTCTTTTCCAATATATATTGACTATATATGGTTATATACGATTATATATGATTATATATAATTATATATGATTATATAGAGACAAAATTCATATATAATTGCATTATATATAATTATATATATTTATATATAATTATATATAATTTTTTTTCCCGGGTACGCATACATGACCTGCAGTATTATTTTATAATACTGAATTATATAATATTATGTAACGAATTTTTGAATTTAATATCTATAATATATATAAAAACGATTTAAATAAATTTTTAAATTTAGGATTAAATATTTGCAGCATATATGATGACTTGCGAATCTATATCTATACAGATATAGTGCTATATCTGGTTGTACATAGGACAAGATTAGTCACATTAACTTTGGCTATATATGACTTCATATATATAGTTGTATATAATGCTATATCTAGTTATATATAGGGTGCACTACTCATATATCATTATATCTGGCTTCACATACATTTATATACGATTAGATATGGTGCTATATCTGGTTGTATATAGCGCCAGATTAGTCACATTAATATATCTGGCTATATATGACTGCATATATAGTTGTATATAATACTATATCTAGTTATATGTAGAGTGCACTACTCACATATCATTATATCTGGCTTCACATAAAATTATATACATTTATATACAAGTAAATATGGTGCTATATCTGGTTGTATGTGGGACCATTGATTGCACATGTGGCCATGTATAATTAGATATAACCCCATATAAAAACATATATAATTATATATAATTATATATATACCAGATATAATTATATATGATCATATCTAATCATTTTTTCCCGGAGCTGGCGACGCCTCCCGAGGATAAGATAGAACGACACATCAACGCCTCCATATTAAAAGAGCTTAACATACAACATAGACTCTCGTCGACCGTTCGGCTACGGGTCCTAAAATACTTCGGACACATTACACGTAATGAGGACTCCATGGAGCGCCTAGTAGTACAGGGCCAAGTGGAAGGCAAACGCTAACGCGGCCGATCCCCGACTAGAAATAATGTCTACTGTATTTTAGTAGAAATTTAAAAGTATTCCCAATAGACTATTCTATATGTTTCTTAAGGTTTTAATGGAAACTTATCCCTATTGGAATTAAATGGGAATTTTCAAATAAATGTTCAATATGTTTCGATTGGCATTAACAGGAACATGTATCTATTAGTATTTATCAGGAATTTACAATAGGGTGTTCTATAGATTTCTATAGGTATTAATAGGTACTACTTATAGGTATTAATAGGTAATACTTCTATAAGTATTAATGAGTGTCCAAGGATTTATTAGTAATAACGTGGTCTATAGATTTCTGAATGTTTTAACGGGAACAATTGTTTAGGGAGTTTTACAAGAATTTTCCAATAGTCTGTTCTATACATTTCTATAGGTTTTAAAAGGAATTGACGTTTTATGGTTTTTAATGGAAATTTCTAATGAACTATTTTATACGTTCTTTAGGTTTTAATGGGAACTTGTCTGTATTGGTGTTAAAAAAGAATTCCCAATGAATGTTCTATATATTTCGAATAGTATTATCAGGAACATATGTCTATTAGTATTTATCAGGAATTTACAACAGAGTGTTCTATAGGTTTCAATCCTAGTAAATCATTGAACACCTATTTGTACTTATAGAAGTATTACCTATTAACCCTCAGGGTACGGACTGGGTTAGCGTAACCCAAGCGAATTTTGAAAGTAGCGCCATTTCAAAGGAAGTGAATGGTGGGGGTCCGTACCGGGGGGGAAAAATCTTTGAGGTAGCTACTATGTGAGCGCCAAGGGGCAGCGTCAGTCTACGCTTGGTGCTCAAGTTATACGATTTTGAAAATTGAACTCGGGTAGTCTACACCCAGTCCGTACGGAACGTTACAAAATCCGTGTTTTTCAAAAAAAATAAAATTGTGTTTTTCGAGTATTTGCTGCAGTAGAGTATTCTGGTATGTATAATTTACTATTTTTAATATACTTTTGTGCATTCTAACTTCAAAATGATGCTCTGTAGCATACCAGCATAACGTATCCGTGCATGCATGTTATTTCTCGAAAAGTTGTAATAATCAATTTTTGTTATTTATTTATATTATACTAATCAACAACACCCAAAAGAACTATTTTTACTTTAAGATATTTTTTTTTTGCGTTATTACGATAAATCAAGCAAGTAACGTTATATCGCTATCGCAAAAAAACGGGTATTTTTATAGTTAAAAAAAAATATACTTTTTGGAATGGATCAAAAAACGAACTCAACTATTTCAAAGAACAACTTTTTAGCTTTCAAACGCGACTTTTAAAATGTCAATATCTTTTTTTTTCATAAAGTTATGCAATTTAAAAGAAAACATGAATTTTTATGAAAATTTTTTGAGAACTGTTTTCAATTTTCAAATGTATCTTTGTTTAAACAAATAATGTAATAAATTTATCAACGCCATTGTATTTCTGAGAAAATTTCCGATCCAAAGAAAAAAAAATTTGTTTTAATTGACAAATTACAGCCCGATATACAGTCAATCAAAGTCGCCGGGTTAGGCTAACCCATGTCCGTACCGAACGTAACTTTTTTATAGTCCGTACCCTGAGGGTTAAAATATTTCAACAAAAAAGAAATGTAATTCTGATTGTAATTTGAGGTTAATTATGTGTACAATTAACATAACTTTTATGTTGAAGTTAAGATTGTAAGATAAAATTAACGCTCTTTTTATGTAAATTTTTATTCCCACTTCTGTTATAGAGTAAAATCAACACCCTCTTTTTCTGTAAATTTTAACACATTTAATAAATACGTTCAAATTGTGTTACTTTAACATATGTTTTAAATTATTTTTAATAATTTTACATTTTAAAGTCAAGTTCAATTAACATAGCAAGCATATGTTAAATCTACATATGTATGTGTTAATTATTTTACACACAAATTTTAACTAGGACCTTTTTTAACAAAACTAGAAAAATTTTCCAACAGTGTACATATATCAAAATGTTTGTTATATTGTTTTTAATATTTACCAGTTAAATATATCATTACAAGATTTTTGAACACTATAAAAGATGTTAATGGAATAAATAAATAAATTCGCCAGTATGTAGATAAAAATAATAAAATCCAAAATTAAGCGACCCAACTGGCTAGTTTACATTTATTCTGACTCACAACGTTTCGACCATAATTTGGTCCTTCTCAAGTGAGATATTATAATTATAATTAAATACGCAACGTCTGGCGACGCATGATGTATAATTGTTGCGTATTTAATTATAATTATAATATCTCACTTGAGAAGGACCAAATTATGGTCGAAACGTTGTGAGTCAGAATAAATGTAAACTGGTCAGTTGGGTCGCTTAATTTTGTATTACTATAAATATATGTTATGTACGAGTATAAGCAAAAAGGAAGTGTTAGAGTCAGAAAGTCCCATCTAGTCCATTCGATCGTCGATGTCAAGCAACGTTGAGCGCAGTTACTACTCGGATAGGTGGGATTACTACTGGGATAATTTCCAGTCAAATATAATAAAAACTGATTTAATATAGTTTGAAAACGCTATAAAAATGATTAAAAACCAAATGCTTTTTAATGGCATTTTATGATTAAACTCAGCTAGAACCAATTGACTTCAATGAAAGCGATAGGATTGAATAGAGAAATTCGCATTAAACCCGATGCAAACGGTTAGAATTATATTCGTTCCACGGTGATAATTTCCAATTAGACATTCCGGTTCAACATGGTTCAAAAACGCTAATAAAAACAATAAAAACTGTTAAGATTTTGATTGCTATTTTACGATTGAGCGTAATCAGAACCAATATAGACATATTAAAACATATAAGACGGAATGTGAATATTTCTATCGAATCTGATTAAAAAACCATAGAAACTTTTATACTATCGGCATAAGTTCCAATTTAACAAAGTACAACCGATTTGAGAGTAATTATGTTCTAATGGAAAATGCAGGTTCAAAAACACAATTCACTCTTATTAGACTGAATAGGACTGATTTTTTAATGGTTTTTCAGCAGGAAGTCCTTAATGTGTACGGTCATGCTGGTGTGTGCCTGTGTGTGTGCGTGCGTGTGTGCATGTTCAAAACATAACGAAAAGCAAAGTTGACTCTTGGCGAAGGTATCGCGATTTCTGCGCGGCAGCCTGTTAACCGTGTATGTTTGTGGATATGCAATTCAATATGTTCTTCTGTGTATATGGACGTAGATATACACATGTAGTTTCGATGAATGTCAAGTATTGCTTTTATTCAAACCACAACTATTTCGATTAAGAAAAGTAAATTAATGTCCGTAATATTAAGGCAGTTACTTTGTCCGAAGTTGATAATTTACTTATTTTTAAACGTTAACTGAAAACGCTTAAGGCCCAGTTCAACAGTGGCCAGTTTAGCTTAACTAGTAGTTAAATCTCACTCTCTGTCTCTCTGACCTTTGAGGTTAGAAAGAGACAGAGAGTGAGATTTAACTACTAGTTAAGCTAACTGGCCACTGTTGAACTGGGCTTAAGTCTCAGATTTGTACAATTCCCAAAAAGTCGAGAATTCACGTACTCGATTAAGTCATAATCTAATATTCGTACTCTAGAAGATTTTCAAAAGAGTAGCTAAAGTTCGCATTATTTTGTATGTTTATACGTTTGTGATAGAAAACTGATAGCCATTTTTAACTTTTTCTTTATTCCAACTTATATTATTATAACTATATTATTGTAACTATATTATAACTATGATTTTTTCTTCAATATTTAGTTATGGGCACTTCGTGCCCATGGACACTTTTCATCAGGACGTCACGAACATCATACTAAATTTTCAGCCAATTTGACTAGGATCCATTTTCCCCTGATTTTGTGCGGGGTCCTTTAATTCACAATCAACTCGATCCTAGAATACAAATAATAATCTAAATGTAAAATATAAGAATCTTTCATTAAAATCGTCTAACAATTTGCAAGAGTGAATCGCACCGTTTGCTTAAAGATAAGTTTAATACAATTACGAAACTAAGGCATTCTAATGCGCTCCTTTAATGCACCTGAAGAGGACCGGAGCAATTTTCCGGTCTACATAATTGCGATCTTCATTTAACCATCGCGCGCGAGGCATTATCTTCCAACGTATAGTTTGCAATAATAATTCTGCATTACAGTAAAAACGACAGAATGCGTAATGAAAGGGAGGCGCGCGCTTATAAAATAGACAGGATATAATGAAAATGGCAAAGGGAACTCCCTTCCCTCTCGTAAAACTGTCGAGTCGTTTTCGTGATCGATGGACAAAGGATCACTTTATTTTCCGGGTACTTCCTTCGTTTTCAATTCTACGCGTACTACTTTGAGCGTGATAACGCGCGCAGTCTTATCGTTGTTAAGAGTTCTATTTCTATTCTACCCCTTAGCTTCGTTATTATATTATCCGAATAAGCCCGCGCGTCTGCAACGTTTAGTTGCTGAAATTAATAATCCGTTATAATGCGTCAGGTATTTATACCTGATGAGTTACGTAACACACAATATTCGCCCGCCGGCGAATATTCGAGAGATAGATTTTATGTTTCTCTTCGAGAAATCGCTCGCCTCTATATAATGAACTGAGATTGCAAACTGTGTAACAATTATGCAAATTAACTGGAAATATTGCGGATCACTTATTAGGATAAACCGAAAGATTTAATCTACCGATATCTTAAATTCTTCCATTCAATTTAAATTAAGGAAATTTTTTAATTATTTATGATAAATTATGGTAGAATATTTGTGTATGTAATTTTTCAGTTTTATTACAACGTGCATTTGCGTGGCTAAAGGACTTCCGACAATCATGAGGGGCGCTTCATTGGAATTGTTTTTATTTCTCTTTACGTTGAAATCATTCATCGCCATGGGAAACGCGTATCCGACTACCGGCTCAGACGTAGAGCCTGCGAAAAAAAATATAATGAATCTCATAAACGACGCAACCGCATCAGTTACATCATATTCGTGTGTTCATATACCATCGAATTTAGATTTATGTAGATTTGGGTAAGTCACAGAATATAATAGAGAATTCTCATGATATTACCGTTCATACTTTTCAATTTTATAAGTGCATCGATGAATTACTTTTCTTTCGTTCTTGCTGTAGAACTTTTATCAAAAGAAGTATTACCATCATTTGAAAAAAGAGTATGAAATCTTATGTTTGTGTTTTAAGCAAAAACATTAAAATTGTTTAATATTGTATATCAAAAGATTACACTAGTTTACAGCCAAAATGTACATTCAATGCCACTATTTTTTTCCTATGTATTTTGGCCCACTAAACACGAAAATCACCTAGAAAAATTTTTGTATGGATAGGTTTTCAAGATATGAATTTTTGAATTTTTTTTCAGAGATAGCTTCACATTTTAGGCCATATCTCGACTTAGAAACGTACGATTGGGTCGCACAAGCTCTCATTGTAAAGGTAATCGAATCCCGAACAATCGCCTTTCACATTGTTTTCCAATCGGTTCAGTAGTTTCAGTGTTATGGGCCAAAATATATGAGAAACGTCGATTTTTTGGGCCAAAATAAGAGTAGAAAATTCACTCTATTGCCATGCAAAAATAGAAAACGTCAAATTATGTCCAGTTTCTTATTGTTTACGTGTAGGTCGTACTTTTACGAAGAAAACTAGCTGTGGATGAAGAAAATCTATCGATAAATACCGGAGTTATGAGCAATTGAGTAAAGGTACAAAAAATCAAATTTTACTCTGTTTTTGTATTTTTCCCTTATTTATATAGAAAACGTTTGAATATTACATGCGCCGATTAGAAATAACACTAGTGTACAAAATAAAAAATTTTTTTGTAAATTCAATGCCACTATTTTTTTCCTAAAAAAATCCAAAAATTTATATCTTGAAATACATAGGAAAAAAAATAGTGGCATTGAATTTACAGAAAAAATTTTTTATTTTGTACACTAGTGTTATTTCTAATCGACGCATGTAATATTCAAACGTTTTCTATATAAATAAGGGAAAAATAGAAAAACAGAGTAAAATTTGATTTTTGTACCTTCACTCAATTGCTCATAACTCCGGTATTTATCGATAGATTTTCTTCATCCACAGCTAGTTTTCTTCGTAAAAGTACGACCTACACGTAAACAATAAGAAACTGGACATAATTTGACGTTTTCTATTTTTGCATGGCGATAGAGTGAATTTTCTACTCTTATTTTGGCCCAAAAAATCGACGTTTTTCATATATTTTGGTCCATAACACTGAAACTACTGAACCGATTGGAAAACAATGTGAAAGGCGATTGTTCGGAATTCGATTACCTTTACAATGAGAGTTTGTGCGACCCAATCGTACGTTTCTAAGTCGAGATATGGCCTAAAATGTGAAACTATCTCCGAAAAAAATTCAAAAATTCATATCTCGAAAACCTATCCATACAAAAATTTTTATAGGTGATTTTTGTGTTTAGTGGGCCAAAATACATAGGAAAAAAATAGTGGCATTGAATGTACAGAAAAATTTTTTAATATTGTAAACTAAAGATTATTAAAGTATAAGTATTAAAGGCAGACGATTAATGAATCAATTAAGAAAATAATAAGCATAGAGCCACAACTCGGTGTTAGCGTTGATAATTTTGTATTTGTGTTAAAATAAATTACAAACATTTTGATCTGTTACAAGACCATCCTCAGTATAAAAAATAGTCAAACGGTTAAAATAATTAAGACATATTACGGTTACAGGTAAATAATTTGCAAATTATTCAAATCACGCAAATTGGTAAAACTGCTGTGTTGTAAAGTTGACAATAATGATCTGTGCTTATTTTACTGTGAGTCATGTTGTAGGATAAACCTTTGTGTTACCAGAGAGAAACAGGTATCTCTCTAGTGTGTTATACAAAAGGAAAATCTGAGAGTCATTTGTCATAGGCCCCTATTCTGTAAACATTAACGATATCGTTACGTGCTTTGCGCAGCATTTTTGTGGTATATTATATTTGTGCAAAGCACGTAATGATGTCGTTAACCGTTTACGGAATAAGCCCCTAAGTAACACGTCGCAGTCAAAATGACGTCATTTTGACATCATATTGGCCAAAAAATGACGTAATATTAGGTCAATATAACGTGAAAATGATGTCATTTCGACTGTAATGTGTTACTTGGATGGTCTTAATTATTTTTACTATTTATACGTTTGACTATTTTTTGTATACTGAGGATGTGGTCTTGTAACAGACTGAAACGTTTGTAGTTCATTTTAACACAAATACAAAATTATTAACGCTAACACCATGTTGCGGCTCTATGCTCATTATTTTCTAAATTATTAAAGTAAAAAATTAATGACAAATAATGGTCTCTAATTTATTTCTCATTAAAAGAAACTTTATTGCAAATTTATTAAAAACTTTATCGTTTAGAAGGAATTATACACTTTTTGGAAATATGATGTATTTAAATCCAGAAAATTTTGATTTCAGTTCTAAATCCACAGAAAATCTCTGGGATCCAAAGAACAAACTGTCAGTAAATAAAAAGCGCAAGTTATTGGAGAATAATAAAATGTATTTCACGTCACGCCCATCGATGCGTGTCCCAGGAACGAAAAAGTTTCAAAGTCAACCATCCGTAAAAACTATAATATATGAGATACAAACTTGCGCACCGCCGAGGTAAAAATGCAGCGAATGAGTTTTTATAAGAATAGCTATTTTTATAAATAATTACCCCAGTAGCACAGTGACGTTAAATGACGTTTTAATGACGTCTCTAGACGTCTAGAGACATCATTAAAACGTCATTTAACGTCACCGTGCTACTAGGGTACGTTTCGTGTATCTTAATAATAATGCAAAAAATTAATGCAGTGATGTAATCAACTTACGCGGCGTTTACGAGAAAGCGCAAAAAAAAGACTATATTGCATTGGTAAAAAGATGTTTGTTCCATTTTGCAGATTGCCATTTGTTCTACCTTGGTGCACCGACGAAGATCTCACCGATAAGAAGCGCGAGATCTACCGGCTTTATCCCTTCATGATAAACGGCTTTCCGAAAGGAACATACGAATTTCCTACGATGTTGCCTTCAAAGGAACTCGAACGAAATCAGCATAATTTGTAACGCACACTGTTGTGTGAATTAATTGACGCATTTAAACGGCTATTATAACAGTCGTGTCTAAAGCTTGACGATATTATAAAAGATATACTTATTGAATTTCATAATTTTTTACTTTTATTAACAAGAACTTCATTGACAAATCTATTAATGTGAGTGAGTCAAAAGGAATAAAAAGAAAATAACGTAAACAATACAAAATTTAGTACAAGAATTAGATATATAAGAAAAAGCGCGCCTATACGTAAAAGAAAAGCGCATACATAAAAAAAGCATATATTTCGCAAAGATTGACGTTTGTAAAAATATGTTGACAGACTTGCACGTATACAACTCAATAGAAGACTGCAAAGTGAGATATAGGTAAAAATGAAAAATTCTTTAGCATTAAGCAGTGAGCAATTGTTTAGCAATAGACTGTAGTAAATAATGAAAGTGATACAATAATGTGATCGTTGCCTCTGCCGTCGTTTAACATAACAATACTTTTGATAGCAATATTACACATCAAATTGTGTGACTGTAATAAAATAATCCTAATGTAAAGTTATCCTACGTCATCATCATACAAAAAATTGGGAAATATAGAGCTAACTATCTTAATACCATTGTTGTTTTTTCATATTTCACAAATTAATGCCGTATTAAAAAAAAGAATATATATATATATATATATATATACAATTATATATATTTTTAAATATTGAATATATATATATATTTTTTTTCACTACATGCCCCGAATATTTTGTAGCAAGAATCGTACGTACAATCATTGTATTCTAAACTATCTTTTAATTTCATAACGTAACCGAAAATAACAGTAATAAAAGAATGAGTGCGTAACGTATTTAAAAGTAATATCGGAATACGATATGAGATATTGGAAACTTTATAGGAAACAATGTCGAGGGAAGCAGATTGACCACGAAATTCGCAATGATCTATGTTGCGCACCACGACCAAGAAAGAACATACATCGGATAGTCCTGAAAATATAAGGCCATTTTTACGTTCACAGGAGAGTCGATGAAGGCGAGAATGACCGACGATGCGCAATAAAGGAAACGTGAGATATCCTACGGTGCATCCCTGATTCGAGAGCACGAAAGCATCGCCGTTATAAACGACACACATGCTAAGAAAATCGCCGTTACATAAAGCACCAAACGTGGCAGGAATTTTGACTATTCTAACAAAACAGCATTACTGTTCATTTCGGACTGGTTACCAATTACTGTAACTAATTTATTACGTGATAATTAGAGGTTATAATCACAGTGATATTGAGAGGCTATAAAAATGTGGGCGTTAACGGAAAATTAAATTTTAAATTTATATTCACATTTACGTCAGATATCTTCGTACATTGTGTTGCAAAAACCGATACGTCGCAATCAGTGTATTAAATTAAATTATAAAAGATACATTGTAACAAGTTAAATTACTTATATACTATATATATTATGATAATTTTGCGCGCTGTTTTATCATATATGTTGCATATAACTCAATAAATGTCAGATTTCGTTAAATGTACGCTTTGCTAATAAATGGTTTCATGGAAGATAGTGATTGATAGCTGACTCTCAATCACTCGACTTCTGAACTTCTGGCGAAGGATCGACTCAAGTGTTATATTATATATTATGATTTCTTTAAATATACGTTTTGCTAATAAATGACTTCATGGAAGATATTGATAGCCAACTGAATCACTCGACTTCTGAACTTCTGACGAAGGATTTAAATATTTTATATCTATACTAATATATAAAATTCTTACGGGTGGTGTATGTTTAAACGTTATTAACTTAAAAACTAATCAACCAAATCTTAAAGTATTATATATATAAAATAAGGGTAAAAAAAACTGAGGAATATAATAGAATTCAAAAAATTGCTAATAATAAGAGAGTTACCGATTACCGTCTAAAAAAATCTACGTGATTGTTCTAATTTCCGCAAATTTTGAGACATCGAGCTAAATTTTTTTTATGGATGGAGTATCATTAAAGATAGGTTGGTATTGAATTTGGCGAGGATCGGTGAAGGGGTTGCCGATTTTTGCCTAAAAAGTGTATAAGTTATACATGTCATCTTATATAGAGTATCATTAAGGGATGGTTGTTTTGAATTTGGCGAGGATCAATGAAGGGGTTGCCGATTTCTGCCTGAAAAATGTATAAGTTATTTGATAAATTGAGTATTATTTAAAGAAGATTGTTATTGAATTTGGCGAGAATTGGTAAAAGAGTTCTTTTTTTATAAATTTTTGAATTTTTTGATAAATGTCCGTGGTTGCTCTAACTTCCGCCAATTTTGAGATATCGGACTATTTATAATTCTATTATGTTCTTCAGTCTTTTCTACCTTTTCTATTTCATATATAATTCTTTAAGATTTGGTTGATTAGGAAAATCTGAACAGAAAAAGTTACTAAGTACGACTCTTTTAAAGAATTTAGAATACTGAAGATACCACTAAAAAAACGCGTTAATAATATACAGTACCTCATAGGTGATGTGGAAAGTTATTGAAAATATGTGTTTATGAATCATATATTGGTGGATAAAATTAACTAGAACACAAATGTAATAACATAAATGAAGTTGTTAAAAGACGTTCGGGCGAAGCCCCGGGTAACCAGCTAGTTATCTATATTACGATTAATATGTTTTAAAGTTTAAACTTCTCATCTGACAAAGATAATGTAAACAGAGTTAATTGGCAAATTGAAAAAAACGGCTCCAATTAAAACTGAGATTCCAATTAAAATTCAATTTGGTCTTTTATTTAACATATGTTATCATTTCTTTAACTACACCTAAGTAATTTCTTGAACGTATCAAAAATTTATAATAATTTTTATTTCATTAAGATAATTATACAATTTTACTTGCAAGAGATATTGTATTAATTATATAAAATATAAAAAGAGCGTCTTCAATTTCGTTTACAATCAAGAGACACGCTAGTGTCTCGCGTCAAGTGTCTGTGCTAGCGCGCACGAACGACGAAACCTCTAACCTGTATCTTTACACTACACGAACCGTTGCGTTAGGAGGCGCTTAGATTATCGGACTATCGACAGGGACATCAAGCCGATAAATCAGGTTAGGAAAATAAGGAAATAAAGCAATAGTTCACATTTCTTTTCATCACTAGGAGTGCATTCGGTGTTTCACGCATGATGCGCATAATGCATTATTTATCCTTGTTTAACATTCGGTAAAACGGAATGTCCCTAGATAACTTAGACTATGTAGTGTTTCATAGAAAAAGAAAAGATATTCGAGCCAGAGTGAAGGAGCGAGAGCGAGAAAGCGTGAACAAAGAAGCGAACATGTGCGGGGAGGGGGGGGGGATATTTTTAAAATTATGAAATGTTGAACAACACTTATTATTCACCTACATTCTTCTTACGGAAATCTACACCATTCATGTTGCAATGCACAATTATTTTATATATTTTTGATTGGATATATTACAACAATTTTGTAGCACAGTTTTTTGTTTTTTGTACTGGCGCGCGGACTTGGCAACTTTTTTGCATTTTTTAAAGAAACTAATTTGTAAATAAGTGGAAAAATGAAAAAATGTAGCTTAGCAGAAGCTAGTTTAAGCATAAGCTTTAAAAATTTATCAAGAACATCGATCGTATGTGAAATTTCAACATTGAATTCGGTCGATTGTGTATGTGACTTTTGTTTGATGTCCATCGTTGATTGTTTAATACGAAGCTCCAGGTCTTGCAAGCAAGCTTCTACCTCATCAATCATTTCTGAATAGTCATTTTCTAAAATGCCTAAAATTCGTAGACTTTCGTTCTTCTCGCTTCATCGCAGGGGTCTTCTATATCTTTCAGATACACTATATCTTCTCTCTTCCAAAATTTGCCAGACAGATCAATCTCCTCTGGCAACAAGAATTCTATCAAAGGCGTAAAGTATGTAGTAAAGAGGGATTTTTCTATGTTACTTTTATCTATTAACGTGTTGAAAAGTGCATTCGCGTCTGAAGAATTACGCAACTTATTCAACTTTTTTAAACTAAACGTCAAATCAAAAGATATGGAGGGTTTGTGATCTTCAATTAGTTCAGTGATATTAATCTCGGATTCGCGATTCTTGATTGGTTCAGTGATATTAATCTCGGATTCGTGATCCTTGATTGGTTCAGTGACATTAGGCCGGTTCTACAATCAGTCGTATGTCGAAGTCGGATGTCGGAACGCAGCCGATGGCCACTGAGTGAATTTCTTTTTTACTTTCGATGAATTACTTTTTTCGTTGAGCAAAATTGTTTCCAATTCGGAAGGATCTTCCACGATCTGTTCACGCGTTCCACCGATTATCAATTTTGATCTTCGTGCGATTTGTCGTGAGTTAACTTGTCTTCTTCCATCTTAACGATTTTCGGTGGAAGACTCGCTTGATGGTCCGTGCACAAAGAAAAGTCCATGTCAAGCAAACATCCACGTGCTACTAAAGTTGCGGTCATTGTCACAAGTCGTGACTACTTTCGTGACGTATATTCGCGATGGTCTGGTCCCGGTACGTCTGAGTTGATCAGATGGCTCCGTCGTTGGGTTAGGATTCGACATCCATTTCCGGCATTTTCGAGAGCAATTTCGAAGTCCTAGCGGTGTCTGCCAATTCTTTGTCGTCGTCGTTTACCAACTCCGAGAATTCGTGCAAGAATCGAATATAGTTATACAATGTCTCTCTGTCGTTAACAATTTCTGTGCTGCCGGTCCGCGCTCGCCTCGGTCGATGGTGGCGTCGTCTGCAGTCAGTATACCACCGCTCGATATTCGAATCGGTACATTATGCTCTAGCGCTAGCTCTAACAGGTACCAGTTGAACAAAGCGACGTAGACCAAAAATGTCCTTATAAATTTTGTAGCCAAGGGTTTACTCTTTACAACGGTATAGCACATTTTACTAAAATTATTTGTTTTGTTGTTAAAAATCGGCACCGAAAAAATAGTGACGGCTTCGTCCCGGTCTTCCCTACTTTGCTTAGTAATACTGAAAAAATTATAAATTCCATGTATAATCTCAATTGCACTCCTGTAGATTCTTAATAAAAAAGATCATATTAATGTTTGAGGGTCGATTATGTATCTTGAGGTGAAAATTACAAAAGTGAGGAAATTCTAGAGTATCTACAATTTTATTTATCGAAATCTATAGTAAATCTGTTCACTCTTGTAATCACTTTATTTCAAGGTACATTATCAATCATCTGAAGACGGAATTTGAGATCATCTTGAAATAAGACTATATTTGTGAATACCATCCAATAACGGAACATAGCCAAAAATTGTTGTTTGTATCGAATTAATTAATATCTAGGTTTTTAACCGATATGCCAAGATATTTAAACTCAAAGTGTATCAATTCAAAATATCGAATATTAAATAGCCGCTGCATCGATATTTCGAAGTATCAATCCGAAACGGAACATCCCTGGTAAAAAACATTTTATATTTGAATGGATTTCTATCAAAAAACGGCTTTGCAATATGGTTCAATAATAATGCGTAAATCAAGTAAATTTTAATAAAAAATAATTATTTTAGTGTAAAACAAGCGTTATCCGACCTGTGCGCAATATTGGATAACTTTGCGCGTCAATAAAAAAATCAGCGTTCGTCGTATGAAAAAAATACAAGGGTCCTTTTTTGTTGCAAATTTTGTCCACAACAAGATGCATACGATAAAATTTGTTTCAAATAAATTCTAAGACCTGAAAATAGCGAAAAACTAAGACTATTCCAAAAAATCAAAATTTTTTGCTTACATAGCTACAAACTAAAGAAAAAGAGTTTAAAAAATTGGTTGCATCATGAAAATCTTTGTAGTTCTCAAATAATGTGTGATTTTTGGGGGATTTTTAATTCCATTTTAAATGACCGGCGCAACATAAAAAAAAACGATGAAATCGAGAGTTTTCGGGATCCGAGTCTCGGACTTTGACGGCGCGTGCAAGCTAAACGACTGACTTGATGATAAATGTTGTTCAGATCATTATTGTGTAGATAATTTTACGCTTTACAAAAAAGGTACGTACAATTGGTTACCCTATCTTGCTTAGTTTTCGAGATATTTAAGAAAAAATAAAAATATTGTGTTTTTTGTTGATAATATTCTTAATAACTTTTTATTGCGCGTTAATTTTGCAAAGCAAAATAAATCCCACTTATAGCACCTCAAATCAAAGCGATTCATGGTGGTTGCAACCTGGGAAGATTAATTGGAAGGTTCGATGTTTAATATGACTGGCCTAAAAATTTCAATTTGATAACATTAATACATGTGATTCTACAATCATTTGTATAACTGTATATTCGGGTGACGCGTCACAAAAATGGAACATAAGAAAATCATGCGTCATGCGACTAAATTCTGTGTCAAACTCCAGGATAATGCAAGTGATTTAAAAAATTGAAACAGGCTTACAGAGATCAAGTTTTATCCCGGGTACAAGGCATTTTTAGATGGCGGTGAAATTATGAAGATGAATCCCGATCACCAATGGCATAAACAATTTGGTGATTTAAATTTAATTTAATTGATCACCAATTATTCCCACTGTCAACTTTTCAAATATTTCTCTATCACGTTAACCTAAAATTTGATACAGAATTTGCTGTGTCAAACTTCGCATAACGCTGCTCGATTTTCTTGTGTTCTATTTTCATGACGCGTTACCCAAACATACAGTTGTACAAATGATTATAGAATTACATGTATTAATATTAATGTCATCAAATTGAAATTTTAACTGAAGGTAGAGTATGAATGTAGCTCTCGATCTACTGCAGTCTCGTTTTTACAGTGTTACTAGTGGTTGAAAAAAAAATGCAGTCTTATTACTTCTTAAACAGACCACGTATATCAGCAAATTACTTCTTTTACCATTAAAATTGTGAAACTTCAATTTGCTACATCTTCTAAACCAATGTCGTCCCCCACTTTTTTCTTGCGTAGAATTACTCAGAAAGACCTCCCTTACAACATATTTAAATGGCGATAAAATCGGTGAGTACTGACCTTTTATGCATATTTACTAAAATTTTTTGCATTTTAATAAATATTAGTTTGCATACAACTGTGTTCCTCCATTTATTAAAATAAAGCAAATTTTCCTTTTTATTAGTATATTTTTTTCTCAGTAAATACACATATACTAATAAAAAGGCAAATTTTCTTTATTTTAGTAAATAGAATCACAGTTGTATGTTGTATACAAACTAATATTTATTAAAATGCAGAAAATGTTTTTCTCAGTGTATTATTTTATATATTTTCACATCTGATGCAACAAAAATATGGATCATCTCCATTGTCATCACATTCTAGATGATACCACGTGGATACATTGCATCCAATCTTCCCCGTCAATGCATTTCTGATGACAAAATCCATAAAATTCAGTTTCTGACGTCTTGCTTCGTTTTTTCTTGTGCTTTTTTTATTTTCTTTCTCCTCTCATGCTCTTTTTTTTGTTACGCACCTCCAAAATAAACTCAGCAGACATCAAAATCCTGAACATTGTTTTCTTGTGTCTTTTTCTAAATTGCCCAGAACTGTTAGAAGTATTCGGCAAAGAAGTACTCACAGTCTCAAATTTTACAAGGTATTCCATCAAATTTTCTTCCTGTTGTCTGTTGAACGTGGTGTGATCACCAAAATTTGCATATTTTTTCAAAAGAATTAAGAGGATAGTACAGTCTGGAAATTTCAAAAAATCAATTTTTTATTGCATATTTTGAAAGTGTTATTCTTTACGCGTATTTTGAGCCCTTGCCGATTGCAAAATTCCAAAAATTGACGAAGTTATAGCCGTTGGAGCAAAGTAGTGTCGGCCGCTAAACCGGTCTGAGACGCCGCCGCTCGGTGTTTACATTCGTATTGTATACTGTCTATGTTATATTGTCCATTTCTTGTATATATTTTTTCAACTAGTATTTTACAGTCCGTTTGACAGTATACATCGCGTAAGTCTAACGAAAATAAAATGCTGAAGAGACGAGCATGTGCAGATCGCAAAAGTTCCAGAAATATTGAGGAAAGATCTTATAGACCGAAAAAAAAGATACGTCCTTTGACTGCATCTGAGAAGAAGCAAGAGACAGTCAGTACCAGTACATCAGCGAAAAATTACAAGAGCGGATGGAGGATGTAGAAATTGACGCAAAATTCGGCTATAGAACATTTTGTAGCAGTCTTCTCTGCAATTAGTTAGGGGAGACCGGGGCTAGAAGTCACACGGGTAAGTTGTCACAAGCTTATATCTCATTTAATACATTGAGTGGAATATTCTTCTTTGTAGTGTAGGTTGCTCCTATCGTGTGTAGTATACTAATAACGTGTAATGCGTGTGAACCGCGAGGAGTATTTTCCAGTCCGCTTATCGGTTATCATGCTTACGATATTAACAGCGCATTACTTTTGCTATGAGATTACTTGGACAAGGATTAGCGGGAATAGAAAAGTTTTGTGGTATAATGAATTTGCCGAGACCAGTTTTTCGTACTTCATACGTATACATACAAAAAAATATTTCTTGTGCAGCGTTTTACTATAAAATTTCAACGGACGAGAATCCGCAACATAACTATTGTCCTAGGAGCCGATTCTTGGTGTACATTTGAAAAGGCATGCGCAGAAGAAAAATTAAACGAATATCGCCATAAGCCAGCACTTCCTCAAGATGTTCGAGATGCAATTTTACCAGTGTATGAAGCACTCAGCACGGACGATTTACTAAAGCGATGCCTGGGAGGCTACAATCAAAATTGTAATAAAAGTGTAAACTCCGTCATATGGAAAATCGCGCCAAAAATATCTTCCGAGGTTGTTGAGGTCGTCAAAATAGCAGCATATATTGCCTGCAGTACATTCAACGAGGGAGCAATGGCATATCTGAATGTTATGCAGGTGTTGAATTTGAAAATTGGCGACAAAGCACATCAGTTGTGTATGTATACTGATCAACAGCGCGTCAATGCTGCCGATCTTCGAGCGCAGGAAAGCACGCGAGAGGCAAGATCATCTGCTCGTAGGCTTGAGAGATTGGCTGCAGAAAACGTTTTAGCCGATGCAGAAGGGCTTCAATATGGTGTAGGAACAGCAGAATAATGGTAGGATGAAATAATTATCACTTTATCTCATAGAAAACAGTTGCCAAAACTTTAAACGCGTTTATCTCGAAACGACTTTTTTTGAAACGGTGTACGCGATTGCGAACGTATTTTTATTCCGGCTGTCTTGGCGTTTGGCTTAAATCAATATAACAACACAATGCTCAGGTTGACGTCGAGTTTTTTGTCCCCGATGAACCATGTGTTAATAATAATTTAAAAAACCGTTGTTTTTTTCGGCATAAAATAAACTTTTTTTGTTAAATGCTATAACTTTAAAAATTTTTAACATTTTTACAATTTTTGGACGTCAGTCTGTGGGGAATACATTTAAATTTAATACCCTTTTTGCGTTTTTCATTTCAGGCACGCCGTACAGGAGCTACTATGTATGCTCGCGGACAGAAAGGTTGTCCAAAAGGTTGTCCGACTTTGAGCCGTATTCATAGTATGAATACGGGTGTATAAGTCGGACAACCTTTCTGCGTACACCGTAGTCGAGCGCGCGCGCGAAGGGCTCTGCGAGATGACTCATAACTCCTACATTTTTTAATATTTTTTCATATAAAAAATACTGTAAATGCACCTAAACATGTACTTCAATATCGTATACACCATGAACCTGATTGGCCTACCACTTTGTCACAAATAAATCCTGAAATTGACCCTCATTTTCGGCCGCCAGACTGTACTACCCCCTTAACTCTTCTCCGAAGTGTATTTTTTGGAATGTTAAAAATCGAATCTGCTATCTGCAATGGCAATTTATCTACTTTGACTCTCATCGCTTCGCCCACGCTCTCTTAGCTCCACTTTGACTGCTCTGTTAGTAGTTTCGTAGTCTCACGATTACGCACCATGTATTTAAAAAAAAAAAATAATAATCACAAAAACCATGTGCGTTTTCCCCTTGTACCAACTGTCCATTTGCCGCTTGTACTAACTGTCCGTTTGTCCCGTAACGTATAGAATAGTATATTGTACTCCAAGGGGAGAAAGCAGCGTTTTTCAGACGAGTGTAAAGTTTGCCGCCCGAGCCTTACGAGTCTGAAAAAGCTTTCGACCCGAGGTGCACACGATATTTTTCACAACACTTACGAAAAGTTCGACTTTCATAGAGAGGGGCGAGAGTGGCCATTTCACGCCAGGGCTTAGAGGGCGAAAGGGAAGAAAGTGGTTACTTTCCGCCCGCTATACCGCCCTGCACGTACCCTCAGAAAGGATTTCTAATAACGAGACAAAAAATATTCTTGACATGTTTAATCTCATCATAACCTGAAGTAGTATAAAAATAAAACAGTATTGAGATTAAATCAATAATTCCTATTCTCTTCTCTCGAATAAAATAAGATTGACTTAATATCTTGAGACAAGAATAACATATATAAATTTAAGCTTATATATATTCTTGCGTTTAGACTAAATTTTCATGCGATGTTATAACGCACGATGTGAGCGCCATAATATTAGGCACGACCCGCGCGACTGCCGCGCGCCGCGAGACCGATGTGTGTGCTACCGTCTTTTGTCGACGTGATACGCTTATAGCCTTATACGCTATTGACCGAGAACGGCGAAAACAAGCGTAAGTGACATTTTCGTAGTCGTGGACATAAAAAGTATGGCAGAGGCTGCGTTTCGATATTAACTGCAAGTACTAAAAATCGGAACGCAGCCAGAGTAAAAGTTAGTCATGAAAGGGCCCATGCACAAAGATTGTCGTAAACGGTTATGACAATCCTTGTGCTTTAGCCCAAAGGCTATTGTACAATAGTCTTTTACGTCTTACGTTTTTCTTTGCCTTAATTAACGTCTACGCTATGACAAACGTCTTTTTCTCTTCATCAGTCATACGTGAGAAACGTGAATAACGTATCTGTGGTGTGAATCTGAGTAACATGAGTAACGGAAGTAACGTATCTGTGGTGGATCTGAAGTACATAACAATGAATCTGAAGTATTTAACTATACAAGAAATGTAAGAAGTATTTAACTATACAAATATTGAAGGATATGGAGATGTCGCATCTCGAATCTTTTTCTCAAGTAAGTATATATACATATATTTATTTATATATATGTATGTCGGATAGAAACACTTTTCTTTTGATGGTTATATCGTAGTCAATTAATATGTTCGAGAAAACTTAAAATGTAACAAGTAAAATAGTACTATATAAGTATATATAAATCAAATATCAGATCATATATATATATATAAAATTAAATATCATTCTTTCGCTTATATATCAATATATTAATATTAAAGCAGAAATATAAAAAGTAAAAAAATTTACTATATTAAAGTTAATGGAAAATTTTTTCACGTTTTACATTTTCGTCCTAGGAAAAAGATTATATGATCAGTGCTTAGATTTTCTTATAGTCAAAATGCTTATTAATTTCATTTATATGCTTATTAATTTTATCAATATTATATCATCAACTTTTATAGCTTTATTTGTATAAGTCTTACTTGTTTTAACTTAACATTTTTTTTTACTTTTTTAGACATGGTGTGGACATAATTGCTTACAAAAGTAAAAAACGCTAAATCCTGGCTGCGTAATAAAAGAGAGCAATTTTATCCCTCCCCCCCCAAAAAGAGAAAAATACAAATACAGATAATTGGCTCCTTTTATTGATGGTAAATTTTATTTTACACTTTTATTTTTTATTGAGATTTTTTAAATTTTACGTATTTTGCAAGAATCTTTCAGATATTTTATCGGATGAAATAATAGCCGCACAAGAATGGCTTAAAAGAAATAGAAAGCCATTTGAAGATGTTTTACAAAATTGGAAAATATGCCAAAAAGTTTGTCTTAAAAGTCTTATAACTAATCAAAAAATTTCAACTCAAGACTACATTGATCAATGGTTAAACATTTTACAACAACCACAAGTATGTGTTTGTGAATTTTTTATATAATAACTATCCATGTTTAAAAGATATGCATTGGTCTAATCATTTTTTTTTTCATCAGATTTTGGAAGATTTTAATTCTTTGCATTCTGTCACTGCCAAGTATGCTTGTTTAAAAGGCAAGCAGAACAATATCTTGCTGAAATGGCCTTCAATCAGTAAAAAATTGGAACAGCTTGTAATATTACAGGATAATATTGTACATTATAATGATATAAAGGATTTTGTACCTATTTGCAGAATAAAGATATATCTAATGGTGAGTGTAATTACAGAAAATTTAGATACTTATTTTTTTAAGAAAGTTTGATATGGTATAACTAGTAGCATTAAAAATTATATATATAGTAACTTTTTAAAATTAAAATTTGGTTTATCTTGTTTTTTTTCTCCACAAATAGAGATTAAAATTCCAAGATTTGGCTATTTATAGAGCAACTAACATCAGAATTACTGCTAATGGTCAACGATTGATTCCGTTCCGTTCTGTTTTATTCTCTATTGATTTCTCTATAAAAGACGGTTTCTATTAAATACGTTTTGTATGATTTTCGATTATTTTTATGATTTATGATTTTTATAATTATAATTGAATATTGTCTAATTGTACGAGATCATAATAAAACGTTACAAAATAATAGCTGTGTTTTTGTTCATAAATACTTTTACTTTATTCTATCACAAAAAAGATCTTGAAAGAATAATATAATAGATTCCTAACAATCTACAAATTCTCTTTTTGCAGAGTCTAACTTTTTCAGAAAGATTCAGATAGAACTTTGTGACAATCTCATAATATTCTTGATTCAACAATAGACGAATCTGAAAGAAATCTTATTCTACTCTTGCAAAAAGAGAATTTGTAGATTGTTAGGAATCTATTATATTATTCTTTCAAGATCCTTTTTGTGATAGAATGAAGTAAAAGTATTTATGAACAAAAACACAGCTATTATTTTGTAACGTTTTATTATGATTTCGTACAATTAGACAATATTCAATTATAATTATAAAAATCATAAATTATAAAAATAATATAACTGTTAGAGGGATCAAGATTATTTTATTCTAGACTTAAGAAATTTTCTATTTAAGATTAAAATATTCTTGTTTCAATATACTAAATATGATTGGCTCTATTTCGATCCCATTTTATGATAGATTGATAAGAGTAATAGCATTATATCTAGAAATCTTTTCTATGGGTGTGGCGTGAAATTGGCCACTTTCGCCCCTCTCTACAGGGATGGAAAGTCGAACTTTCCGTGGAAGTGTTGTAAAAAGATATTTATATTTAAAAAACCGAGATAGCACCATTAGTCTCGTTTTAAAGACCTGCACTGACTAAAGGATTCATTAGTTCATTATTGATTGCGCAACAACATAACCTCATTTCCAAATATTTGTTCATAATTTAAAAAAAGATTAAATTTAACAAAATATCACTAACAGTACTATACTGAACTTAACTTATACCGAATTTAACGCCACGCAAGTTAAGAAATGCGACAATTTTTCAAGATGACGCAAATTCACTGAAATTCATGACTGAACAATGAACATACGCAATGACGAATCCTCTAACCAAAGTTAAGTTCAATATGCCGCGCTATTAATATTTTTCACGACACCAACTTTTTTCAACATGCCTGCTATTTCTTTATTTTTTGAATTTTGAAAAAATGCTTGGATAACAGTAACTATTAATATGTTTAATAAAAAAAACTTTTACTTTTTATTTCAAATGTGATCTATGCGATCAAATATAATACGAACGTTTTCATGCACACCGCGGTGTAGCCACCTAAAATTGGAGCTCTGCAAATATTCGAATAACTTAAAAAAAATTTTAGGCTAAACATTTTTATTCAAGTATTTAATAATATTGTAGATATTAATATTGTATGTAAAAAAATCTAGAAAATGTACTCATTTTTCGGGAGTTCAAACAGTGTGCTTTCTTAAATAAAATTACAGTCAGAATAATCAAAAGCACCTGTAAGAATGCAACCATGAACGTAATTATACACTAAAATAGCAAATAGGTACTCAGGCTATAGTATATACACACACAGAATGTATTTGTATACCATATATCAAGCGCAAGAAATATATTCAACAATCTCAGTAAATAATTTTCTTTTCGATAATAAAATTCATATATTTTTCCAAGTCTCTCACAGTACGTAATTAACATGTCACGTGTCAAGTCAAAGAACTTTCTTCCTGCTCGTGCGATTTCTACCGATTAAAACAACCTGTTGAATAATACGCAATAGATTCTCGAGAGAAAAAAATTCATAGAATTGATTAACATACAAATATATATAAAATTACATGCGGTAATAGCAGATAATCCTCAACGTATCAAGTTAGTGTGTCAAGTTTCCCGAGAATGTGTTTTCGAAAGGCGTGACGCGGGGGGAGCGCGGCACGACGACGAGGGAAACACAATGTCCCGGAGCGGGACAAAGAACGGGCGCGCGGAGGACGGGGGAGAGGACACCGATTGTCGAGTGGGGGTAACGCGAGATGGAGGACCGAGAAGAGGAGGAAAAACGAAACCGTGGAATCTCCCGGGAGTGTGCACCTGGGAGTGCGTGGAGGAAAGAACTCGTGCGAGAGAGAGTAAGAGGTCGAATTCCCGACGGAGAATCTATCAGCCGCAGGCCGGAGAGGTGAGGCGGATGTGAGGCCGAGAGGTGTGTGGACCAGTGTGGACCGCCGCGCCGGCTCTCGCGCCGCGCCGCGGAGCCGGTGAGCGTGAGTGAGCGAAGGATGAGGAAGGCGCGGAGGAGGTAGAGGAGAAAGAACCTCCGCGCCGCCGATCTCCTCGCAGGCACGACGGGCTCTACGGCCGCGCCGGGGCCCGTGGAGCCCCGCGAGAGCGCGGAGGCTGCGGTTAGAAAGCGTTCGTGCCGAGGCCACGGCGGCGTCTCGCCTGCTGCTGCTGCTGCTGCATGCCATCTTCGTTCGCGCGCGGTGCCGCTGCCCGACTGTCCAGAATACCTACGCCCGGTGTCCGGACCGGAGCACGGTGTTGCGAGTGCCGCGAGTCCGACCGACCGACCGATCCGGTACCAGTTGACCGGCGTCGTACCAGTTGCCGCGCGCTCGCAGCCGCAGCCGCGGTCGCACTCGCAGTCCCGCGCTGCGCTCCGTCACCAGTTGACTCGGCGCTCGTGTTCGCGCGCGTGCTCGCAGGTGATCCATCGTAGCCGCTGACGGCTGAGATTGTTTTCTCGGAGAGACGTGCGCTTGAATACCTAAACCACGGCAGGAACCGCGGCGCCTCCGAGAAGAATAGGTACGTTATCGAATAGAACCGAACGCGACTTGGACGGCGAATGCTTGAGAGGCGTTAGCGAGAACGTTCAGAAGACTTAACCCAGCATGTCTCAAATCGGGAGATATAACGTCTTAAAGACATCTTAATGATGTCTTTAAAACGTCATTTTCCGATTTGAGACATTATGTTCGCTGGGAACCGACATTTTTCAGACGTCGTTCGGACGGACTTTTTATCCCGTGTCAGGACGAGGACCGTTATTGAAACTTTGTCGGAGACGACTCTCCCGTTCTACGCATCTCGCGCGATCCAGCGCTTGCGCGCGCGCGCGCGCGCGCGGTGGGATCGCTCGAACAGGTGCGTGTATCACGCGCGCCATCGGCTGCAGTTTAGAAAGTGCAATGAACCGTTTCCCCCTTTTTCGTGGTTTCCGTGTGGCGCACTTAACGCGCATACTCGCGCGCGAGAATGTGCGAAGGCGAGTATAATGGGCGCGGGTACTCGTGCGTACACTCGAGTTTCAAGCGCACATGACGCATCGTAAGAAGGCGGTCCGTGTGACCGTGTCGCAGCCTCAATGCCAACGCAACTCACACGTCCATTCATGGAAAGAGTAAATGATGCGAACATCTCGTCTATCGTCAATCTATACATCCGATCTCGAAAACCGAAGGTTTAGCCGGTTTAGCGCAACGATAATCTAATCTTTTCTTTTAACTATATAAGTAAATAATCTCGGGTTTGCCAAATATATACACGCACGTCTATTAAACTGCGAAGAAATCTTTTTACACTTAATATTAACAAACCATTGAATATATTGAATTAGATTATATAGCAACTGTGGTGAAAATTGCATTTTTACAATTTTTATCACACTCCCAGGAAATCATTGCATTTTCTCAAAACTGTACGAAAGAATTAACATACCCTCGATATATCTGCTACATAAATTTAAATCCACCTCGCGAAATTGGAACGTTCGCGTAATTATAATTACGGGGATTATCTCGCGAAACGAACGGATCGGACCGGAATAGATCAACAGGATATTTCGTTGTCTTTCAGATCGGCGAGAGGAGGTCACGCATCGGGTGGACGACGTAAGCGTCTCTCGGCGCCTTCTTTTCATTTCCCTCGAGGGGCCACGCCGACCTTTTAGAATTCTCCAATTCTCAGACGAGATCCGATCCGGGCCAAACGCAGGAAACACGCCGGTTGCGGCAGGTCGTGAAGAACGGATCCGAAGATGGCCTACATTATCTGGCCTTATCGATGAGAAGAACCACTCCAGCCGCGCCGTGCGAGCGACTTGACTAGAAAAGGAGAAATCCAGCCGTGGAAAGGAAAAAAATGGGTCAAGCGTGGTGCAAGGAGAGAACTTCCAAGGCCCAGGACTCCAAGTCTCCGTTGGATCGGGTTTTTGTACGATGCGCGCAACGGGTACGTATATACGAAAACATGTTTCACCTCTTGTTCAAGCAGCTCGTTAATCGATAATCAATCATGTGTGTATTTATCGATGACGCGCGAGTGATTCGCTAACAAGCTTTCCGCGCGCGAATGTAATTTATGCAAACGCTCTCGCGATATGAAGCCTCATGAATATTTTGTTCCAGTTTGAGAATCGCTCGCTTCATTGTTTTATTTTGCGACTTGGATTTTATAACAAATACGCTTTCCCCCTCCCCGTGTTCCGCTGATAATATTTATAACGCGTATTTACATATTTTATAGGTATAAATACATGTCAAAAATGTTCTTTAATATTGATTTCTTTCGGAGATTACATATCTTTGACAGGTCTTAAAACTAGATCGAAAATTAATGAATTTTTATTGTGGGTAAAATTATGTTTTATTAAAAAATAAAAATACATGCCTTGTAGAGTAGTCTTTTGAGAATATTTTCCGCAAATTTCAATAAAAAATAACAAAAATTGAAGTCCTGACAGCTATATTTTCCCGAAACAATGTTTTGAAAATCGATACCAGAAATATCTCGGAGACTTATAAGTGAATGCATGAAATTTTTTGCAGCCACTCTCAATATACAATAATCTAGTCCTTGTCATAGAATTTTTTTCGATTTATTGCTTAGTTTTTTATAAATAAAAAAATCGATTTTTGTAATAAAAAATTGCATTTTTTGAAAAATCAATATTTTCAGAATCAGCTATGATATTTTTGATATTTTTGTTGAAATTTTCTGGAGATATTCTCGAAAGACTACTCTACCAGACACGTTTTTTCTTTTTTTAATAAAACAATTTTACTCACAATAAAAATTTGTTAATTTTGACCCAGGTCCGTCAAAAGTACGTAACCCCTTTGAAGTCAGAATATAAACATTACAGTCAAAACAGGTGTATGAATATTTCAGCTTTTGACGTTGAATTCAGGGAATAGTCCAACTTCCGTGGCAAATAATCCAACTCGTGTGTGACTGTGCGATGACTATCGTATTCGTGGCGCGTCACGAGAAACATCTGTTTGCCATATAATTTTGCACGATCGTTACGCCGGTCGTCTCCGGTGTAAGCGATGAGAAGCGCGACGGTATGAAAATAAAAAGAGCATACGGAGAGGAGGCCGCTGGTTTCCACGTGCACTTGAAACAGATACGGAGATGCGCGTCCTCGTTATTATATAACGTATGTATACACACATACAGATGCTCTGCGCTCTGCGCACGGATTGCGCGAATCGGCGAACGCGTGCTAGGCGTGCGTGCCACGCTAATTTGGAATCTCGGGTATGCGGATGCGATCGCAATTACTAGCAACTACCTGCTTTTACTCCGCGATAGCGTAGAATCGATAAATTATATATTAAAGGGGCTAATATGCGCATTTTTCGCAGCGAAAAGTTGAGATTCGACGCAATCTTTCTCGTAACCTTTGAAAGACAACGCGCAGCTGCGGATTTGATGTAAATTTAATATCTTCTATCTCTTGAATAATAATTTGCAAACTTCATATTGTACACAGAAAAAAAATTAGTCTTTGATCGAGACGTATATATTCAAATAAACACAATCATTGTTTCATGTATAGAGTGTTCCAAGTCAATAAAGAGTACAATATGATTATTATGATGATATAATGATGTCTTCATCTTTTTTCTGATTTCTTCTTCTTGGTTGTAACATAATAAAATTGAATCAACATTATTTGTGTTCACGTAGAGAATATTGAATTTTAAAATAAGATCAAACTGTCTTCGTCGTTATAATATGAATATCCTTTAAAAGTAGATACTGTTGTTCTCTATCCAATATTTTTTGCTTTTCCACGAATAAAAATTATTTTTGAATAACAAGAATATATTTTTCTTTATTGAATCATATATAACGCTTTGATACAAATAATTTATTTTTGTTTAACGCTGTATAATCTCATTTTAAGATTTACATGTCAAAAATAAAGATATCCTTTAAATAAGAATTTTTTTCTGTGTATTATCGCTATTTTGTCAATCTTGCTTGTGTTTTGATCTCGTATTTATTTCAAATACTAATCTAACGATGTTTTCGCTTGCGCTCAAGGGCGAGCGGCAATATATTTGGTCGCGTTAAAAAGCGATCGTTTTAAAACGGCGCAGATGGTCTCATCGGTAGATTCGCGAGAGAGAATAACGCACGTTACTCACGCGTGGTATTACAGTCAATTAGACACGGCGTGATAAGTTCGGTGTTAAACGCGCCGCGCGCGTCAAGGATTTCTTGTGTAAGAAATGGCACAAGAGAATAAATCAGGTCGCGAGGTCGGATCGTTCGGATCGCTTCTTACCGTTTTTACTTTGTTCACATCGGAAAAATTACTCGCTAGAAAATTACCTTGCGGCCTTCGCGGCAAAAAAAAGAGGAAAAATCGCGATGTATAAACGCAAGTGTTATTCCCTCTATATACGAATATTTTCGTTTCCTCTCTCTCCGTTCTTTCGAATATTTCCACAACGTAACTTCTTATTGTTGTACCAAAAAAATTACGCGCAAATTACGCAGATCGCGCTAACGTAACAGTCGCGTTGTATCGCGTTCGATAATTGTATGTTTCTTCTACACGCTAACGTATTTCTCTTCCTGATACGCCCACGCGTACCGATTGACAAACAATCACCCCGCTCTCGCGCCATCGGAGACCGAATCGCGAATCATCGAGGTATTTTTAGACCCGATTAAATTGTGCCTTCGTATGACGTGGGTCACGAATGCACGTATTATTCATTCCAGTGTACTAATCGTGTGTATATATACGTCGCGTGCCGCTACGCGGCATTCCGGATTCGCGTCGTGTACGCCCGTGCTCACCGGTAAAATCGCGGAATTGATATGATATCTGTATTTGCACAATTGCGTTGTTCCTGCGCCGTAATACACCACGTACGTCTTAGTACGGGATCGAGAAATTGGAGCTCGAAGCCGTCGTACAAACGCGAAATGCCTCGCGCGCGCTCTTCACGGCTTATCTAAACACGAAGCCTCAACGACGAGGCAATTTAGTTAGAGACCGATAAGTATTCGCCGCAATGGGAACTTTGTCTCGACCGCACTTTTAGTTCGCTGTTATCTTTATCGAGGGTGAGTTAAGATTACCGGTGGAAATATGATTACCTGACCATTCCAGGGTGGGACTCCGACCAGCCCTAGTTTCCGGTCTTTGCCATGCACGTTATCGCACTCGACATTCCTACCTGGCGGGCATGACTTAAAAAATATGCTTTGCTGATTCACTTGCGTGTACATACATATGCGCATTTGGAGAACTGTATTGTCAAGTGTGTCTCAAGGCACAACATCGCAAGGAAAAAAAAGGAAGAGAGATAAAATTCTACTTTAACATTCTATTTGTTTCAGTTCAAAGAATAATTTTTAAGTCGTAAAAATATGTGGATATCTTCTCAGTTGCCGTCTTATATTCTTAAACAATTAAAATTTTTAAAATTTTCTAAACTTTTGGCTCATAAAATCCGCTTCCTGTCTAACAAGAAAAACTTAACGGATTTAATTATTCATATTATTCACAATTACTGCCGGCTTGTTCATAAAACTAGATTTATCTCAGATTTGATGAATACAACGTCTCGAAGAATACCTCGACGAGCTGACCTGGTTTGAATTGTTAATGATATGTTACTAATATCGCTCTCTTATGTATGAGCTCGTCGAAATGGAAAACGCAATGTCCTTAGCGACGCACGCTTGTGTAGCGTTGCGTATGTGTGCGTACACCATGTATAGGCGAGAGCTCGTAGAACTATGTGAATACAATTACGTTCGCGTGATGTACACTGTGTATTTGCGATTGAAGCGTCATGGTACCTAGTACCGATCTAACAGCAGAATGGAGAGTTACGTAAAATGCGAAACTGTATTCTTTTATGACAGTGCTACCAGTGGTTTTGTTTTGTATGCTAGCGAAACAAACGGTATTTGCATATCAGTAGACTTTTCTTTCGGCTTCTTATGAGTCCATATATGAATAAACAATGAATCAGAGCTCAAAACATACATATCTGTTCCAAAAATAGACTCTTCTCAGTGATATACAAAGTTACCTTCGCTAAAATATAGCGGTAAAATGTATGAATTTTTATGCACAGGCTTTAATGAGATTATTACAACATCCTGTAGAGTATACTGTCCAATTAAAAGTTGGCACTAAAGACTATAAATTTTCTTACGTAAATTTATGATGCGGAAGTATGTAAATATTAGCAACATTAATTCTGACAAAGCGCCAAGTTGATCAGTCAATGCAAATAAAGCTGCCAGTTTTAATTTAGTGTCTTTAATTTAAAAAATTTTGATTGTTGAGATGATCGATAGCAGATAAATTATTTATATTACGCAGCAAAGCAAATTACAGAGCCAACTTTTATATTTTGTTACATTATTTTAAAAAAAGTATTATGAATAAGTTTCTGCTTTCATATTATATGAAAAATATGCTATAGAAACTGTGTATTATATCGCTAAATTATAATCAAACCAAGTGAATTCGTTAGATACTAAATACAATTTAATCTTGAAAATTTCGAATTCGTTAGATAATCCTACGACCGAAAAAGACAATCACGCCTCGGCGACGCAATCGCAGCTTCACGCAGGTAGACGTTGGCCGATCGACCTACGCTACTATATTATTAATAGATAGTGAAAGTTACATTAGATATTTGTGCAGGAACCCAGAAAATTGCCCACTGTCACGAAGATATAATAAAACTTTGGTAACAACCGGTGCCGTAATGCGCGCAGATTTCACGCTAGGGTCTCAACTTTTTGCCGCATTGACATTTGCCGAAACAACTGTGTCGTGCAAAATGCATTTACAATTGCGATAGAGGATCTCCCCTTCTAACGTACTAAACTCACCCGCTAAACTCGCTAGATTCACTTTGTTTCGTGGGAAATTCATGCCTTTTTTCGCATGCACGCATCACGTGATTCGATTCCCGGCGCCAAAAGTTACGCAAGAGTTCTGGAAATTCTTTACGATCGAAAATTTAATATACAGAACGAGATTTATTTTGCAACGACGACGAGTCTAATGCGCGGTTCTACTCTAAATCTTGTGGTTTCGCCACTAATGTATTAGAGCAATTGCGATAGTCATTACAAAAGAGAGGATCACTCTATAAATTTGAGTAAATGCGGGCACTTATAAAGTAGGAGCGAATTTTTTACTCAAATTTTTAGAGTGTCATAACTCACTCCTACACAGAAAAAAAAGGAAGTGTTAAATCAGGACTTACATACTTGTATATAAGAATCTATAATCTTGAAATGAGATGTAAATTGCGTTAAACGAAGAAATCTTGTTTGAATGAAAGTATTTATACATAGTTTAATCAAGAAAAAAAAGTTGAAATAAAAAGTTGAAATTCTTATGAGAAGATTATAGATTCTTGCTTATGTACATAAGTATATATAAGTCTTGATTTAACACTTCTTTTTTTCTGCAGTGTATGAACATTAATCTATTGCAATCGAAAAGAGTGCCTTTCCACTCAAATAAAGTGCGATTTCACTCCAACTTATAGAGCGCATTTTTACTCTTTCTTAAAGTGAAGAGTCACACAAAATGATCACAGGCTTAATTTTCACTTTTCGTTACACTTGCATTTCACTCGTTTTGAGTGATATTTCACTCTTCAATTTTTAGAAAATATGATTGCAATTTTCTAAACAAATATAAAGATAAGTTTCAAGTTGTATCGTTGTTATACTGTTGCAAGAACGAACGGTGTTCACGACGGCGTCATCGGCGTCATCGACCACACACTTTTGCGAGTGGTCGGACGGCAGTCCCGGGGGGTACCGGGCGAATGCGTTTCGCGAACAACATTTCGCTGAAACAACAGTCCGCTCCCGGACAGTGGTGGCGACCCGAGTTTTGGTTCGGGACGTAACTTAATCGGCGAAATAACTTTTGCTCACCGACTCGCCCGGCCCGGGTGACGTTTCGCGCGCGAGAAGTTTCCCGACAAATTTGCAATGTAAACCGCGCCCGGAGGGAACGGCCGCGCGACACGTGTACGATTTCCAAAGGGCTGTTCGCCAGAGCATACGTGAAATATACCTTACATACGGTGGAAGGGTAACGCCGCCACCTCGCCGTGTACCCGCGCGAGATCGATGCAAGGACACTCTTCTCGTCCCGTTTAATCTCGTTAACGCCCTATTATTGCCGCGGCACTTACAACGTATCTATATTACGCCGCAGCTATATTCCCCCTCTCCACCCCCCCTGGCTCGTTTACTCGCGATTAACCTGTCATGGGCCGAGTTTTAATTCGTTGCTCGAGTTTATCGTAGCAGAAATTGCGGAAGGCTCGCTTCCTTACAGAGCCCCGGGTAACTAACGGATTGCGTACTACAAAGTTCAAATTATGCGTACAAATCGTGCAATTTGAGTTAGGTGAAAGCGAGGAAAGAGCTTTTCACGTTTCTCGTTAACGATTTCGTAGTTTAAAAGAAATTCATTCTTCTTTTTCGGGAAAATAGAAACTTATTTGTTACGACAGCTGTAAATAAAAAGGGCAAAAACCATACACGTCCGCTGGGTCCCTTCGTTCTCGCGAACCAACGGAATTAGCGAAAAAATGACGTTTGGTCGGAGTTCGTCTGACACGTTCGAATTGCCAAAATCATCGTGGCGTGAAGCGAACGACTTTCCTCGCTATGCACCGATTCCGATCGATGTTTTGTTCCGTTCGATTCTTTTTTTTCTCTCTCACGAATAGATCAAATAAAGACCAAATTGGCCTGGTGTTCGAAATGTCATTATCCTATTCACGCCCAGTCGGAATAAAATATATCTCTTTTTCAGTAACTCTGAAAGTTACTGAAAGTTACTAAAAGGCCAAATATCATAGAATTTGTTCTGCGGAATTTTGTTTAAAAAGAGATATTTCGCTTTCGTGTGACGTCGAACGTACATTCGCGCGACGTATCGTTGATAGGGTAACTGGAGGGAATATGCGAGTATGGGGAATATGCCACTCCCCATATAGGAATTGCCCGTAGTGGCAAGGAAGCCAAGGCTTGGCCGAAGCTATGGCGCTCAATCATTGGCCAAGAATCTATCAGCCAATACTGGCCCATCATTGGCAATTTACTGGTTGTTGAATAGTCAGGCGTTACAACGAAGGCCGACGTAGGGCAGTCAACTGTCGGCCAGAGTTCTGTCAGCCAGTACTCGACCAATAATGGCAAATAACTGACTGCCTATCTATATAGAATAGCTAGGCGTTGTGACGAAGCCCTACGCTTGGCCAACGTAAGGCAGCCAACTGTCGGCCAGAGTTCGTCAGCCAGTACTCGACCAACAGTGGTAAATAACTGACTGCCTACCTATAGAATAGCCAGGCGTTGTGACGAAGCCCTACGGTTGGCCAATGGTTGGCACCCGCACATCGGCCAATATTCTGTCAGACAGTACTGAACCATCACTAGCAAATGACTATGCTAATGTCGAATCATCCGATAGATGGCATTTGATAGGATCCGTTTCTCCTGTTTAAAATACGACAACGATAGTATAAGAATGATGTAGAAATGACGGAACTGCACAACTTATATCAGTTGTATCGTGGAGTCCACTTTTATAATAAAATGTGACACACTTTTGGATTAATGTTAACTTTAATGTAATATTATTTTTGAAGACTAATAATAATTAAATAAACAATATATATATATATATATATATAAACGTATGTATTTTATAACAAAACTCGTTTCTTAATTAATTATCAACCAGTCTGAAATCTGGCAACCAGTACTGGCGCAGTACTGAGCCGATAGTAAATCCTATACTGGGGCAGTACAAGTAGACAACGGCTGGGCCAGTACTGTCTGCCAGTATTGGACCGGAGTTATCATCCATGGTTGCACCAGTATTGGTTCGGTAGGGTTACCAGTACTGTGCCAGTATACTAACTGTGGGAAACAGTACTGGCTTAGTACTGGGCCGGTCATAAAATCCTATATGGGTCGTTATGTTTAACAAAGCTACGGCTAGGAGCGTTGTTGTAAATACTGTGAAATTGTTAAAAATATTATATCTGACGTTTTGCCCAAGTTTTACTTACTTACTGTCAGTATTATAGTTTTTATAGGGTAAGTACAGTATGACAAGTATGACAACGCGCTTTTTAGAATTTTCTTAGTGATATATATAAGATATTCTTCAAGCATTATACTATTTTTAACTCGATCAGCTTGTCGTTCTATTAATATTGGTTAGGATGAAAGTTTCAGTACGTCGCCGATTCGTTTTACTGGCAATTGTATAATACAGGCTCATTTTAATATAAAACTGCATCTTGGGAGAATATGCCACTTAGATAGGGATAAAATGCCAGTACTGTTTACAGCTTCCTAACCCACTAGCAGGAGTGCTAGTAGGTTAGGAAGCTGCAAACAGTACCTATAAATAAATATTTTGTCGTATAAATATTGAAAAAATATTGAAAAAATGATGAAAAAATATTGAAAAATGTTGAATAAACACATTTATTTCATGCGCTAAGAATATTATAGGCTACGTACTTAATATTTTGCAAAATTGCATTCCGAATAATTTAGACTACTTGTAGCACACAGAGTATTATTGAAATGCAAAAAAAGTAATAAAAATATTCTTTTACATGTTTTTAGACAAGAATGCCCTTCTAAAGTTAAATTACTATACATGTTTGTACATATACATGTATGTGGTATATAATCCCATACTATGTAACATATTACCCACATAGGTGGGTAATATGCCACTTTGCAACACTTTTGTATTTCTTTCTTTTTAATAGTAAACAATCAAAATATTTCATTAAAAGCATATATAAATAACAGATAAAAGAAGGAAAAAGAAGACCAGTATGCAAAGATACCTCAAAAAGAAAGAGAAATAGGAAAAAAATCATATTTTTCTTAAGTGTGGCATATTCCCCCGAGTTACCCTACATATAGGAAATAAATTGTCCAGCGTGCTAAGAACGACACGATACGTCACATGCGAGTCATCTGAGATATCTCGTAGCCGAAGGCCGATCGTAAAGACGACGAAACGGTATTGAGCTCGACCGGTGCTTACTTACACCTCTCTCGCACGCCATCGTGTTTTCGCGTCCCGCGAGGATACAAAAGGGTATTATGCAACGTGATTCGCATAGCGGATGGCCGCCGATTGTGTAATCCTTCGACAAGAGTGTCAGGGACCAAGTCGTGTTTCCGTTAAGCTTATTGCTCGTGTCGTCTTCCCGGGACACTTCGCTAAATTGAAAGATAACGCGCGCGTTTGGAAACTGTTCCCATTACTTGTACGCGAATCACTTGTCGAGTTTGTCAATATATTCTATATAGAATGTAATATATTTTTGTATGGAATAGATTGTCGTAATTTGTCTAACAAACTAATGCTTCTAATTTCGCCAACGCTTATTATGCTGCTAATTTCGTTAATAGTTTCTAATTCTATTGAGGAATAAGTGTAGCGAGCTAGCACTAATTGAATAGAGAACGCTAATTGGATACTAATTGCACTCAATTTTAGTTCTAATCTTCAACTTGCAACGCGTATATTAGGAGATACTTTTAAAATTGCGCTCGTCTAAAATTTCTTGACGAAACGCCTTCTTGCTTCTAAGCAAGTTTCACGCAATATTTTAATGAAATCGCCATTTTTCAAAGTCAAATCTCTCCCGAGCAATATCTCGCAACGAAGAATTCCATTTGCTCCGAAAGAATTATGAGAGTCATCCTCCAACATTTTAGAACGCCGCGAGATTTCTGAATTGTAAGAGTAAGCCGAAAGGAAAAAAAAATTGATGCAGCTACTTTATCTACGAGATTTACGACGGCGATTTTTAATCAGCCGGTCGCGCAAAAATGGATTTTTGCGGTCACAAACTTTTTGAAAAAGGATTTCTGGGGCACGATTCACACAGAGGTCGCGTTCTATGGTTTTCGGTCGAGTAAACGAGCCGATGAGCCAGGTAATGCGAATTAGCTTAATCGGCTCCCCATGCGATCGAATCGACGATCCTTCATCCACCTCGCATCTCGACGCCCTGCCTGGAGAATTACCCTCGCATTCTCTCTCAACCTAAGGGCGCGTCGAAGTAATTACGCTGTTAATGACTTATTAATCCTCGATGGTGCTACCTTTAAGCCAACGAAATAGAATCATTAGAATGATCCTGCTCGATCTCATGCAATTATTTCATGCTTCATTGTTGATATTATAAATCTCATTATTTTTCGCTTTAAAATAATTGTTTATAATAGAATCCAAAATCTGAATAAGAGATGTTTCTAATTTTTTTTATTGTATTTTACGAGGTAAACTCATCGTCAGAATGTTGCTTGATTAGTAATCGAAATAACACGAAAAGTGTTTTCTTTTCTTCATGAAAATCTTCATAAAAATGTAGTTCAGATAATAACGTGTTCAGATTCATTCATGAATTTTTCAAATCGCTTTGTTGTTTTTACTTTGAGATCTTTTTTCGTAAGAATACTTCATATACATATTTTTATTTTCCTCATGGTATTTTTCTCTTCATTTAAACTTTCCTAGAAATGTAGAACGACAAGTATAACATTCACGCTTACCTCTGTTGCAGATTTATCCAGGTTTAAAGGAGGAAGGATCGGTCTTGGGAGGCGCCACGCAGAGAGTTACGAGGTACGCGCGCACTTGTTTTCTCTTCTTCTTTCTTCTTTTCTTCTTCAAACTTTGCTCATGCATTTCGCGATTACGAATCGCGAAAAGCAGCATGCGAGCTTTATCGGGCATGGTGTAATAGGATTTCAGTGTCGCCTTTTAAGAGTCACCTCGTTCTATACAGTTTCGCTGACGGTTATTGCCAAGAGCGCGCATCATCGTTGCTGTTAATTGCGCGAGAACGTGGGTCGGAGATAATCACTTAGGCGACCCGGGGATTATAATTCGCGCGACCATATTAATTCCGGAGAGAATCTGAATCGATGGAAAGTGACGTGCGGTAAAGCTCGCTCCTTCCTGGTGATCCAAAAATTGCGTTATACGTTTAATGTGATTAATGCCGTCGTACGTACCGCCATCGCGCACACAGGAAGTCACGTTACAAAAGAATTTATGAAAGGAGGTCCGCTAATTTAAGTTGAACAATGGACTTGGTGGCTTATTGGCTTAATGGGCAAGTAATCGCGTTACTCGTCGTCCACTTTCCGCCAATCTTGGAACGCTCGGGTACGAAAGCCATATTATGGATACAATTGGACATCATCGGACGCGAGTTACGAAGCGTGTATCAGTCAATTATTCCTCCGACGATACGACATTAAAGAAATGTAGATATTTTACAATTAAAGTAAACGGCGCTATCTTTTCGACACGCAATAGATCGTGGAACGCGGTACCGCGATCGTGTTATGATCCGTCGATCGCGCAATAAATCGCGCGATATATCGCACGTAAGGATGGAAGAACGCAATTTCCTGATGCGACGGCAACAGCCTCGGAGTGAAATCTAAACGACCCAGCGCGTAAACGTCATCGTCGAAGGTGAACCTAACTTTACAATGAATTGAGGAGAGGTGGCGCGGGCTCGACCTTAAATGGTCACGCTGTTGTGTCAGGCGAATGGCGAACGCTGCGTCGCGCCCGATAACGCAATTTTATTTCTGCCTCGCCACTTTTCGTAATTGAATCATCCGGCGCTCACAAGCGTTACAATCGATTCATCTTCTCTATCTTGAGAAAAATCGAAACATTTTAGACACTCGACAATTTTTTTTCTTAAGACCGCGAGACCGGGTTGTTTATACCTTAAACTTTTGTACACCAGTCTGCAATTTGAAATTAAAAAATAATAATAATTGCGGTTTAATAAACGACTTTAATTAATTTCTTTGTACTGATGTCAAAAAAGAATTTTCTTTCTTTTCAAATAGAGAAATAAAAACTAAATAAAAATAGTCTTTGAAGCATTCTTTTTTATAAAGTAAAATGTCCTACAATAGATTTGATACGCAGTTAAATGTTAAAATACTCTAAAATAGAGAATCGTATCCTATCAGCAGAATGCAAATGTTCAAAATAATAAAAAAAAGTTGGGCGGAATAATTTATCTCATCGTCCCATTTCGTTTCCTTGCAAATAATATATATATCTACTTTAAAATTATTGATAATACGCGATACTCGGTTCGGCTGAATTTTAGATTATCGTAATGCGTCGATTGCGAGAGGGAGAGGAATCGAATTTTCGACAGTGGAATATTTTCGGAGTCCGGACACGTTACATGTAAAATGTGTGGCGCGTTGCGGGCAGAACGGTGGTCCCCCCCGGTGGTTCTCTCGTTACCGTGGAAAAGGATCTACGCCATGTGACAGCTTTATCCTATATTCAGACAGCTTTTAGGCTGTGTGACAGTGAATCCACACGGCGATGATCGAGCGTGGGTCGGCCGCTTTAGTTTGCTCTCGTCCTACGCCTCGTTCCATCGATTCCTTTTTAGGGTCAGTAGACCATTTCTGGACCTACTCGCAAGTGCGAAAGTCTAAAAACTACCTACTGCTGTGTGTCTGCGAAAGCAGAGAAAATCCAATATTATCGAATTTCACATATTTATACCACCGAAAATAAACTGTATAGAAAGGAATAAGTTAAATTGAAACTTTTGATTACAAAAATTCGACGAAAGAGCGATTTTAAATATGTGTAATTTTAAATCTATTTAAGTAAGCAGAGAATCTGTTTTCTATGTAATAAATATTAATATGCTTGAGATTTTTATCCATTTTTGTTTATATAATTTATTTTTTTTACATAATTTCAACTTACACATTTCTCTCTAAAAAGAAGAAGATTAATTTGTACACTCTTTTGCTTCTTAATAACGTAATTTCTACAGCAATATCGTCATAATGCATAGTAATACTTTTAAAATCCCCCGATAATATCATATACATTAATCTCAGTAATCTACCTAGAAATCTGAATGAGAACGTGCGGCAAGTGACCTGCTTCTTATGCATATTTTAAAAGAATTTTAAAAGAACTATAATACTATACTAGACTTTACTACTGCTCAATTATGTACCTGTTCGAAGGAATCTACTTTCTCTACGATCTCTTTTTTTTTAGTGGTGCGGTGCGGCTACATCAATTAAATTTTTTTTGCCTTGCTGGGGGAACGATTAGATTGATCGATAAGTTTGCCGTAATAGTAACGATCAGGTGATTGGCTCGCTACCTCGCACACGGCGAGTTAATATTTCTAATTTATTGTCGTCAAACATATCATGTAGTTACACAAGCATTCTTCTAGCATCATGTTACAATCTATAGTATGTATTATACATGAGTAATATATCTGAGTATATTCGTATAAGTGTGCAGTGTGTGCATGCACCGAGCAAAGGCGAGCTTATCAAAAATTCTTTACAAATTTCAGACAGATACAAGATTTCGTAATTCGTGTAATTCTTTTAATGTTAGATAATATTATTCATTAAAATATTGTAACTTAACCCGGAGTCGGGCGCCTGAGGTAAATTTTATCCCTCAGTATCAAAAAAATATAGCTCACGCGCGTCACAGTAATTTTAATGTGCTTCTTTCGTTTTTTAAATATTTTTTCCTTAATTTAAAATATGCAATTAAAAATATGCAATATATAATTAATAATAATAACTTTTTAATTGAGATGTAAAAATCACCCCAGGTGACCATTTATGCAAAGAAATTAAGTTAGCCCGTTCTCGGGTTAAATCGATACATTTGTTCCATATTTCATTTTTGTATAATTAATAAATCATAACTTCCATCAATGTAAATAGAAATATTTCAATTAATTAACATGTTGCAGTGTGTTTTTGCTTGAAATATTTTTAATAAAAAATTATTTTTTAGTTATATCTCGAGAAATTAGAGATAATATAAGTATATATATAATAATTTTTGAGTAAAAATTATTTTCCACTGCGTAGCGCGATAATGTTAATTGTCAATTTCAATCTGCGCAAGTTATTGATGGCGAAAGTTTATTTCGCCGATAAAATCTATTAATAACACGTCCCGTGTAACGAGTGATACGAGTGCACGTTGTAAAATTATGTAGTAATTTCACAACAGTTTCGTAACCGGTAAGATATTCTTCATAGCGCACCGTTAGGATGCCTGATGTTGAATCAGTGTTTATCATCAGACCGTAATTAACAACGCAGATAGTAATGTTTATTTTCACATTAAAGCCGGCAGAGGTGAAATTAAACGATGAAAAATCGCGTGTTTAACGTAATAACCTTTTATCGTTTGATCGCTCCGCCAATTATTAACAGAAAAATTACGGAAGGGTGTATCCTGGATTAAGGATAAATCATCACGTCGAATCGAATCTATTGACGTGATGCAAACCGAACGTTAAAAATCGCCGATTGAAACGTGTATTGACACAATAATCACGTTTATAACACGCATATTTTATGAATCTATTCTGATAAAACACGCACACAACGGAGATATGCTTATAATAATCCGCTCGTCGGCACGAACTGTTCCAACAATGTGAATTTTAATTCATTTGAGCCCGCAAGAACAACGAGGATGATCATTTCGCGTAAATTATTCGCGCACGCCGTGGCATAAATTACGATGCACCGGCTCGTATATATATGCGCGGGTTAACATAGTAAATAAACTGCACGTGTCACACGCTGTTACGACCCGGTACAGAACGAGCAATCATGTCCACATGTATTGATATCCATTAAGTGTAGGATAGAATATCGATCAATTGGTTATGCGTATAGTATTTCCTAAATGTTAAAACCAGAAACAAAATTTATTTTTTATTTCCATTAGTTTTTATCTTGTTTTAAGTGATCATATTAGAAGAAAACGTATTGTTTTATCCTCATAGACATGACTTATTATTATTTCTTGCACAATAAAAATTGTAAATTAAATTAAAAAAGCATCGCTTCTCTTATAGAGAAAAGCTCCAGTTTTTTAACCAAGAGCATGCTGATATTATTTTTATGTTATTTAGTATCTTCTTGTTTTAATAATTTATTAGTAATTTCTTTCTTTTTTAAGAAAAACTTGTTATAACTCATTTAGCGATTGTACGTTGGAGGAATTTAATATTTTATCATGTTGCTCCATATTGTGATGCTAGTTCAATGTAAGTAAATCACTGATAAAAGATGCCCTGGCGAGAGACGAACGGAATTCTTCCTTCTTTGTAGATATTTTGAAATCGTTCGCGTGCACCGTGGGTATTTTGTACACGAAGTTGAAAGGCACTCTCTCGTGCGCGCGAGCAGGAGACTGTATGAGAGAAATTCCGGTAATGTTTCGCGTCCCGAAAGAGTTATAGCTCAAGGGACGCGAAGAAACACGAAATGCATTTGCGATAAACCGTACAAGCTTACGTAGCGCCCGCGCCGTAGCGATTCCGAATTATCTCGGTGCACCGAGCTGTAATTTTTGATGGACACAAATTGTTTCGAAAGTGGTACAGAATTAACAGTCGACTGCTTCGCGTATTCGTGACATTTGCGAAAGAATGCGAATTTATCTCGTACCGCTTTTCTCTCTCTCCGCAGATATACTCCTGCTTCGCAAGAAGCTACAGTCGAAATTCGAATATGCCTCTAAACTAGGGCTGGTGATTTGCTTCGAAGGCTTCGACATTAAAATCTTCGAAGATCGAAGTTTCGAAGGTTTGAAACTTTGAACTTTCGAAATTTCAATACTTTAACCTTTGAAGCTTCAAAGAATCAAAATTATACAATTATTAATTTAATATAATAGTAATAGTCCATAGACCACAATCCACTATAGGCACACATTTATAAAATTATATGACAAAATCCAAATAAAATTTCTAATGTTGCAATTATGTCGCAAAGATATTTTTCGAAGCTTCGAGGACACCTTAAACTTCGAAGGTTCAAAGTTAACTTCGAAGCTGTCGAAGAACAGCCCTACTCTAAACGATACAGAACAGTTCAGTTTGTACTCCCCGTTTATATAAAACGTCCCGCCGAGTAAAACGGCCTCCCCCTAGTTTCTCAAAAATACGCAGTGCTGCCGTCTGGCGACTCAGTAGATTAGGTTGCTCACATATCACAGACGTGCCTCGTGCATTTTGGCATTAATAACAAACTTCGTACGGACTCAAAACGCAATTTTGCGCAATTTTCCTACTTTCGTTACGTCTGATCTAAGGTAAGTCCAAGCTTTATTAAGTGTTCTTCTCTTTTCCATGCGATGTTCCTAGTCGCTTATATTTTTTTAAATATCTGTAGTGATCCTGTAAGCCGAATATTTTCAGAAATTTTTTATTTAAAGTTAAGTAAACATTTTGTTTAGACTTTGTTGATAGAGTTGCAATTGTGGGTAAAACGGCCAAGCTGTAGTAAAGATAAAGAGAACGACGTCGAATGTCTTTACTACCCCTACTTCTTAATTATTCACGTCTATGTATCGCTGGTCTATATCGCTAGATATTCCCGTGCGCATCGCGATGGGTTTCCACACAAACTTAATGCAGAATACTCGCACGATGATCGATTACACGTATCAAATTCGCTCGCGGCTGTCATATATTTACATTCCGAGCTATAGAAGAGCGTTAGCGCGTTATAGCAGCGGGGGCAGCTCAACTTAATCTTTTCTGTGCAGTTCCGAAATAGGATACGCCGGTTCACCGCCGAGGGAAGCGCTCACAAGGGGACGGAGCATAGACTCCGTGGACAGGCCCTTTCATCCTAGCGACTGGGTGGACGTCAATCTCGAAGTGCCCAGCCCGCCTAGAGCGAGCTCGACTCTCACCAACTCGTTCGTCGACACTAGTCTGCGTCTCGCCGCCACACCTACGTTCAGCTGTAAGCTCGACAATTTATCGTCAGATTGATGTACAGCGATCGGTGGATCGTTACCGGGTTTCGTATCGAGTACGAAAGCGCGCGCGATTCGGACCGAGACGAAATAAAATTATGGCGGAATCGAAAAAAATGTATTAAGAAAGATGAAAGGTATCTAATTAAAAATTTTTAATGAACGCGACTCTCGGGAAAATAGTCGCAGTTAAGAGAATTACAGACACGAGATTGAATGTATAGAAACGTCACGTGATGTCACGTAAAATTGCTGGTCGCCCGTGCGAATATCGCTGCATCGCTGCATCGCTTCCCATCGTCTCGGTACGGAACGCAATTTCTATTTCAAGTGCCCGGTTATAAGCCGTAACAAGAGTGCGCGCCGCAGGGACTGGCTCTCGCAAATTTAAAGCGTCGTCTACAATACATGGAGTAAGCGTGGAGTAAGAAGTAAGAGTAGGCGTAAGAAGGCTATTTTCGGTTTAAAAGAGCTGGCGTAAGGGCGTAAGCGAAATAAATTAATTTTATTTCTTACTCCTACTCTTACTCTTACACTTACGCTTGGCCAATCAGGACACAACAGACTATAAATGCTTACTCCTGCCTGCTCTTACTCCTTACTCCATGCTTACTCCGTTATTGTAGACGACGCTTAACCGTCTCTTCCGTTTCTTGTCCGAGCGTAAGACATAAGCCCGCATAATTTATCGCTGTACTACGTATAGATCTTTAACGAGTCGCGTTAACGCTGCGACGATGGCGCGGGTAACGGCCGCCGATATTGTTGGGCATTATTAAAGTCGTTAAAGTCATTCAATCTGTATGCCGCGAGCGTATCGTTGTATCGGATAGAGGAGTAGATGTATAACGAGCGCCGCGCGGTAACCGCGTTTATTCGGATAAATGTAACGCCGCAGGTTCCAATCTGAAGGACGTCACTCCGGTGCCACCTCCGAGGCGAAAAAAAAGGAACAGGAGCAGGCCCTTGCCGCCGAAACCGGACGAGATTCCTGAGAACGTGACCAATAATTTGAGACGCGGCGATACGTGCGAGGAACCGTTATACTTGTCGGTCAGATCGCCGAAGACGGTTAGCAGCGACCAGAACGGTGACGTCGAGGCGCGGGGAGCGGGGAAGACCTGCACGGAAGATCCGAAGCATGACAGTCGAAGGTTGAAAGAGATTTACGAACATAAGGCGAGTTAGTTCATCGTAATTGATGTTCCTCAAAGTTATTCAAGAGTTGGCGAATCAACGTCACGTCATCATTTTGATACAGCGCAATTTGAAACGGCGCTTGTTGGCCCATTCACGTCTTCACTAATTTATCTTGATGTTATATCGAATTTTAATCGGCATAGAATTCGTATCGACATAGATAAATCAAACGCGGATGCGTAATATATAACACACATATCTAATATTATCGTATTATTAAATGTTATCGAGCTTAAATTGTCACATTATTTGATAGGACAAGGAAACAATTTTACAATCAAAAAAGATGATTTTTAAAACGTCTTGTATGACTTGTAATAAATAACAAGTAAACAAATTTAAAATTTAAAAACATCAAGAGAAAGACACTAATATAAAACATATCTCTTCTGGAAATTGAAAGATATTGAAAATAAAACATATTGTGCAAATTAAGCTTTAAAAATTAAACGAAGTAATCAAATATTATTCAAATTATCTAATTTAGCGACTGTGTTTTGCCTACTTCCTTTATTTATAAATTTATGAAGAAAACTATACATTCTGCAATGTGAAATTTTATTTTATGTTTAATTTCATTATGTTTAGAATCATATTGATAAATTAATTCGTTTCTGTACGGCGCCGTCCAATTTATGCGAAGAAAATAAAAAGCGAAAAATAAATGCAGCGTACTATTAGAAATTGCGCTAATCTCGTTCGAATTTCTCGTTCTATTCAACTTCGATAACGAAAGTAATGACTTCCCTCGGCAGGTTAACGGCACCGGAAGGATAATATCTAGCGAGGTGGTTTCCGGCAAGAGAACGCCCGGCGACAAGAAAACTTCGAGGACTTCGGAGTCGGGCCACCATCACCGGAAAGCTCTCGAGAATGAAGAATACGAGAGATGCGCCCGGAATCAATCGATCAAGGACACTTCGGCTCCTAATCGCCAGGACAGACGGAAGTCGAAGGAGCTCGAGAGGCGGATCAGGGATTCCTCGAGAGACGACGACAGACCGGAAACAAATACAAGGACGAAGAACTACAGCACCGTTAGCTTGCCGAATTACGATGAGCTGGACGTGTCTAGGCATCCCCCGAGAAGCACGGCGAACGACGAGGGAGGTGTGGGGGAGAAAATGAAGTCGAGGAGACCCGTCAGATGCAGTACGGTCTCGCTTCCGGCCGAATCTTTCCTGTCGCCCTTTTCCGAGGTTCAGTACAATCATTCCCCACCATTTTATTTCATTGATCGAACGCAAAAATTTTGAAACGTCGTGATGTCTATGAAGAAAAAAAATGTGCAATTGCGAAGACTGTTATCGTCACACACAATTACATTTTTTTAAATTGTTATACAATCATCATCGTATAAAACAATCGTTCAAATTTTCTTTGCACTTGGAATAAAGTTCCTCGCGAAAATTCCTCCAAGAGATTTTTCTTGGTAAAGTTACGTTTTCTATATTTTTCCTCATTTCTCTTTCCGTCAACTTTTTAATTTGATTCGTTTCGCCGTATTGGCGTACCAAGAGAGTTACGGAACTAAGACGATGATTACACTCGTGTTATTTGTCGATTGTAGAAAACCAGCGTGTGCTTGGAGGACTACATCCCGCGACGTGGCAGCATCGAGCACCTGTCGCTATATCAGGTGCTGGGCAAGTTGGACTCGAGCGAGAACGAGGTCACCGACGGCGGATTCATAAAGTACGATCCGAGTAAATTGGAGGATTGGGACCTCAGTGACATCAGTAATTGCGACTCGAACCAACGTCTCTCTGTCGAGGTACGTTTACAAAGCGAGCCGCGTTGAAATCGATATTAAGCTGACGCCCCGTTAGCGCTGGTATTCCTCATGAAACTAATCGCATTAAGAAACGTATATATTCGCTCTCTCGAAAATAGAGTAGATTTATGTCCGCGAATTTTATTTTTCACCGTGGAACATCGCGCTCTAATTGTAAGTAGGAAATAATTAATTTTTCTGTCATATCCTAGATAGATTTGCACTAAAACTACCAAGGGGTGTCAAAATGTTCCGTTTGACATTTTATAATAATTTATTATTCATTTTTGAAACGTCTTAATTTCTGAAATTTTCCCTGACTTTTTATCAAAATTACATAGATGATTAATTTTATTAATTTGTTTTCTCTTTTCTTTTCTGAGATTTCTTCGGTAGAAATAAATATAGATTGATCTCCGGTAGTTCTAGTGTTAATATCATTTCTACGCTACGTAATACAACTGATTCAAATATTTCCACATAAAGTGATAAAACACATATTATTCAAGTATATTTTAAATGTGGATTACAGAATACGCCGCGGATTGAAATCCATAACGTCGAGTCTGCGGAAAGTGGACTTCCTGATGGTATAGACGTCGTCGACCACTCGCGAAACGTCGAAGCCGGGGAAGTCGAGACGACTGAGATGAAAATCTCGTGCGTTCAAGATATGATTTCGTCGTTGCAGAAACCCGAATCTTTCGGCAAGACAGCATCGCCGATAGACGAAGGTAGAGACTCGAAGTATCCTGACGAATGGCTAACAGATCAAAACAGGTATCAAAATCAATTAAGATGTCTTTCACGCAAAAATGTACATTTCAGAGGATTGACTATACTACTGTAACGTACCTATGGTCAATTTGTTTCAGATCGTTAAGGTACTTCGATCCTCCCAAGATGTCGGAAATCTGTCAAGTATCACCGATTTGCGAGTTAGCGACCTCGCCAGTTCGTAGGGAGCCTTTTTTTCTAAACGAGGAACTTCATCGCTCGGCTTTTGGTAAATATTTACGATAATTAAATATAACGATTGAAAAATCGAACATATATACATATTTAAAAATACGGGTTCGTAATATGTTAAAAGATTTCAATTAATATACTAAATGTCCATTCTAAAGTTTGTTGACTTGAAATTAACGTTAAAAATTGATTTACGTTGTAATTTAACAGTTTAAAAATCTTTGTGATTTAATTAAATTAAATAGTTAGATTCTAACTTTTCTTCGATGAATGTCTTTGATCATAAAATCCTCTTAACTTCTCAATATTTTATCGCAATCTACTCGTTCTAAAGTTCCATAGAAAATGATTCGTAACGAATCTCAATCCGGGAAAAAAGTGACGATGAGTGAAATTCTTCTCCCTATTTACAAGAAATTGTCGGCTATGTAAACCGAATATATGTCCGACCGCAGCTTCCGCGTGCCCTTCCCATCCCATACACTTATTCGCTCTTGGATTCTATCCCGGTCGGGTAATCGTCTGGAGTGTAGAAGGTATCCAACTATTCGTGTACGTGACTAGTTAAACCGCGGACGTTCCATTTGGCAGATACGATCGAAGGGTCCTGCAGGAACGGCGCCGTCATCCGGGAATCCGATCGATCCGACCAATCGAGGCTGATGTTCGGCCGTAGCCTGTCGAACGAGAGCGAGCCGTACGACGATCCGTACGAGTCGAAGGAGTTGCGTGCGGCACATTCCGACGTAACGAACAAGTTAATCAGAACGATATCGGAGGAGTCGCTGCCGCGGGAGATGCTGGAGGGGGTCGACGAGGAGATGGTCGACTTCTTCGACGAGAAGCTGGCCAAGGACGCGACGAACAAATTGAAGAAGGATTGCCAGGATCAGCTGGTAAAGACGCCACCGCCGAGCCCGGAGCCAAAGATCAAAGCCCAAATCCTGGATAACGATCATTCGGCCTTGCTTAAGGTTCTGAATGACGAGGCGGCCGACGGAAGTAATCTCAGCTCGATGACGCCGAGCCTCACCGAGCTCGAAGCAGCGCTTTCGGATATGTTGGAGAGGGAGGATCAGCCCGACGAAATTATGAAACGAGAGAACGCGAGCGAGGAATGCAAATCGACGCTCGTCGTGGAGAAGCTTCTCGAGCCGGAAATCGTACCCGTGGAGAAGCGCAACGCAATCGACAGAAGCGTGTCGGATCAATGTCGTGCAATTAATGATGACATTCTAGTCGGCGGTACGCCTGAGAATAAGACAGATCGGTTGTTTTTGGAACAGCTCCACGGAGACTCGACGTCGACACCGAAGAAAAGAAAGGTGTCCTTCTGCACCTGGGAAGAGAAGGTCATGCTAGACGTCGATTTGAAAAATGACGAGGCATCGCCGCGTAACGAAGTGCCAGAAAATTTAGACGAGGCGACGACTCCTAATTTGAAAGATTCTGTCGTTAAGTCGGAACTAGGATCGAGCTCTGACTTTTTCGAAACCGTAGCAGATGATACGAAGGATAGCGCGAGCTCTGTGGGAGAAACATCTGAGAAACCTACCAGATTGTTACAAAATTTGGAAGACGTAACGGAGGATTTGTTGCAACAAATCCCTACGCCGCCACGAAGGAAGAATAAAAGTTTGGGTATTACGAAAGAGTCAGTCAGGAGTATAGACAATTATCACGAAAATCCTGATCCTGGTCCCAATGACAGACTCATTTAATAATTTCAGATTACATGATGTCGTAATCCGCTGTTGTGTGATCGTGCGCGATAACATGATCCTACAATTTTTGTGCCACATAAATTGTTAATATTAATTGTTAATATTGTTTAATACATTAATTCATTATCGCTATAAGCTAATAACCATGTAATTAATAATAATAAAAAAAGAAAAAAGTATAACATATACATTGCTGTTTTTTTTCCAATGTCTTTTATACGTTTAACGAAAATATCACTACAGTTGCATTACTATACATATGGGAGATTCTTTGCCAAATCAGTTGATCGCCGACCCTGACTTCTTTCGATTTTGTTCTTAATTTTTTATTACAATCAGGTAACTAAAATAAGTATTCCTAATTCTTTTTTTTTTCAAATTTTTATCTCAAGTCATATTCGAGATATAGATATTCAAGGTTTTGAAATCCATCTTCTCCGAAAATATTCAAATAGCCGTGACTTTACTTCTATTTATCGGATCGTAAAAAAAATCGGTTACGAAATTAGTTGAAAAGAAATGTACTTTTTGAAAAAAAAACTTCAAAAATGCTATGTTTTAGTTTTTACAGTTAATTTTTTATGTTCAAAAATTAAAAGTTCGATCTTCAAGATGTATGATACCTATAGTTATTTGTCAATCCGAAGGAAGTTGCAGACTTGCTCGAGCAGCAAGTCATTTTACTGTACCACCTACATCATCACAGAGTTTCTTTCCGTGTGCAGTGACAAAAAAATGCCATTCCGTTGGCACTCCAATGTTGTTCGTAGTAGTAACTTTTGGCAAAGTGTTTAAAGTTTTTGTACTGCTGCGGGGCCCCATCCGAAAAATAATACAATTTTGCTGCCTTTTCTGATATGGTTTTTATGATTTGATTGATTATATTTGAATAGACATAGACGGTTACAACGTCATGAGTTAAACAGCCAAAAATTATAACTAAACTTTTGTGTATAATTACGCTATTTTTTGTAGTAAATATACTGTAAATCCAAATGTGTTATTTTGATATCAATTAAAGGTTAAAGCTCTCCAAGAAAAATAAAGAATATAAAAACAAGGCAAACGAAAGCCAATACGCACGTTGGTCGGGCGATGGTTATAATAATCAAAAATTAATCAAATAAAAATTAATCAATAAAATGTTGGATTCCCTTTCCTTGAAAGACCTAAGTCGATTGCTACAGACGATTCCGAGTCTCGACATCGAACTCGCGAAACTCATGTTCGACCGTTAGACACCGTGCCGTCGTGAGATCCCGACGACGGGCAGAGGCACCGTACGGTAAACCGGGCTCATGCGACGACCGGCCCGCGAGGACCGGCCGCCTAGTAGTGTGTCACATTGTTTTGAGCCTTTCGACTCATGAGACTCCTAGAGATATCATGCCACCTTTGACTAGAGAGGATACGGCCTTAGAGGCATAATCCAACGGATGGCAGCTTCGCACCACCGGCAGCTCGACCGAGTGCGTGAATCGAATGTCCGAACCTGCGGTTCCTCTCGTACTGAGCAGGATTACTATCGCAATGACTGGTTGGGTCTAATCAACCAAATCTTAAAGAATTATATATAAAATAGGGGTAGAAAAGACTAAAAAATATAATAAAATTAGAAATAGATCGATATCTCCAAATTTGCGGAAGTTAGAACAACCACAAACATTTCTACCAAAATTTTAAATTTTATTTAAAAAGAACCGCTTTACCAATCATCGCCAAATTTAATCCCAACCTTCCTTACATGATACTCTATCGATTAAAAAAAAATACATCCCGATATCTAAAAAATTACGGAAGTTATACCATAAACAAAAAAAAATACACACACACATACATACATTACACACAGACATTTTGTTCAAAAGTGATTTTTCGACATTTTAGAACATAACACATTGGCATCGAAAACTCAATAAACAATTTTTACTTCGGTCTTTTCTACCCCTATTTCATATATAATTCTTTTAAATTCGGTTGATTAGACTTAGCTTTATATGCGATCAAAGGTTCATATACGAAGTTTATGAAAACAAAGCTTTCTCTATGAGGAAGCAAAAGAAAGTTCTTAGTCTAAATTAAAAAGTCTTTAGTCTAATGTTTTTGCTAAGGAAACTTGAAATTTATTTAATAAACGGAAAATTTGTAATTATAATTTATTGTAACTTGTATAAAATTTAACCTTATCTTTAATATTATCATTATCTTTAATTATCTTTAATATTATCACAAAAATTACGCGCATAATGCGACGAAAGTAGGTAAATTATAGGTTCCGAAAACAAGCAGTATACTTTATACGGTGTGATATAACAATCAAGCATAGAAGATACAAGATTTTCCTCACTGTTGATAAGCAATGCTTTTATTTTTCCTCTGGTGCTATGTAGGGAAACTTGGATTTGAAAAATATTTTGCATGTAGCGCAAAAGAAATCGAGTTGTTCCGTTAGATCACATGGAGAGGCAAATATTTTCCTATACGAACGTAACAGCGAGAAAAAATAACCAGATCTCTGCGAATTCTTAGCAAATGTACACGCCCTATATTGATGCTGCATATTTTTCTCGACTATTTTCCTACATACATTAATTAAGTGCAATCAAATAATCTAAGGCCGGTATTCACAGTCGGACCTTATTTCAAGACCGTCTTAAGTAATGTCTTAAGATACTGATACGGCTCTGTGATTGGTTCATAACATCTTAAGATTGTACTTAAGATGGTCTGAAGTATAAGAACCGACTATGAATACCGGCATAAAAAGGTTATATAAGATAACTCTCTGTTTCTAATAAAGCTGTCTGTCTTGCTGAATTTTTGTAATAAATTCGTTATGTGAAAGATTATGTAAAACCAATTATTATGTCTTCAAAACATTATAATAATATTTTTATAAAAATCTTTTCGCTATTAAGGTAAGAGGAGCTCAAATTTCGTCCCCTAATCACTTTTTTGTACCTGGAGACCGTATGAAATGATGTAAGAGCTCCAAAATTTGACATTAATTGTTAAATATCCCTTTACCTGGAAACCAAGCCAAATCGCCTGTATAATCTATTGTTAGTACCTAAAAAAAATTAATTTAAAAATACCTACTTTCGGCAAAACCAAAAAAAGTGTTCCTAATTTCGTCTCCATAGATACTAAATGTCGAAAAAAATAAAAACCGAAAAAAATAAAATATTATTTTTGTGTGAATTTTACATACAACTCTTCACCTTGGCAAACCACGCGCCGTTACTTTCGGACATAACGCAGTCTTAACCAAAGCTAGAAATGTATTAGCACATAATTAAATTGATGTCAATTTAATTACACTGTAACATATACAAGAAAATTAGAAATATGTAAACGAATATGAGAAATACGGGATATATAAAATAGGATACATAGAGTATAAAGAAAATGTTACGAAAAATAACATCCCAGCCACACAGTTGAAAAATTTGTGTTAAATATAATTTAACATAAATCACATGTCCCAATCAGTCTACTCAAATTTTTGTGTTAATTTAACATAATATAGATGTGTTAAATAATAACACCAATATTATATGTTAATATTTAACAGAAAAGAAATGTAATTTTGATCGTAGTTTGAAGTTAATTGTGTGTACGATTAACATAACTTTTATGTTGAATCTTACGTTGAATCATCTATCCCTACTTTCGTTATAGAGTAAAATCAACATTCTTTTTCCACATTAAATAAATAAATTAAATTTTAACACATTTAATAAATACGTTCAAATTTTGTTACTTTAACATATTTTTTGAATTATTTCATTAATTTTACATTTTATATTTGTTCAGTTTAATTAACATAGCAGACATATGTTAAATCTACACATGTATGTGTTGATTACTTTACACAAAAACTAACCTTGTGAACGCTTGTGAACAAAGCGCGGGTAGACGACCAACCAAGAAGTGCAATTTTTTAACGCCCATCGCCCATCCGAACGCCCCACCGACATTTCTTCAATATTTCTAGGGCGAGCGCAGTGATGAAGCTTAATCTTCTCGTACGCGATCTTCTGGTATAAGCACGAGATTGTTGTTGTTCGGGGAATATTCCCCGAGGACCAGGGACAGGGCAGAAATTAACTCGGAAATTAACGTCGCTTGTGAACAAAGCGCGGGACGATTGATGCCGCTGATTTTTGCGGCCACGAGACGCCCTCGAGTCCATCGCCAGTCGCCCAAGAAAAATATCTGTCCAACATGGAGAATAATCCAGCGGCGACGCGAGCGATGTTTAAGGGCGAATGGCACTTTTTACATCAGACGATTCCTGCATGGGGAAGCGATTCGCACGATTCCTTGAGCCTAACGCATCTACGGATCGAACCAAGTTCACAATACCGTGGACACTCACATACAGGAACACGTTATGTAAACAATTACACTTTTCCGAGTTTAGATTACACTCTCCCGAGTTTGGATTGATCATTTTCAATTTGACCGTGGTTGAATCGATCCTACTGGGGAGCAAGGGGCCATTTTTACAAATAAAGGTCTTTGCATAGGTGCATAACCATTTGCATAAAGGCCATCGCACACAAAATGCATAGCTTGGCATAAGCGTAGCATAAGACCGCTAAACCAATGAGCATCTTATGTAAATCAATATGGCGACTTTATGCTGGATGCTCATTGGTTTAGCGGTTTTATGCTACGCTTATGCCAAGCTATGCATTTTGTGTGCAATGGCCTTAAAGAAACGGATTGGTCTATTTCCTTATGCACATGCATATACTTACTTGACAACCATGCAGACAATTGTCTTCAACTTTGGCATGGACGACAGATTCCCATAGACGAATATCCTCTATAAATTTGAACTAATTCTTATCATATTGATTTGAGCAACTATTGCATTCTCCTTAACGACAGTGTCGGTATCGTTACGCAGATATTGGGAACTTTCCAGCAAGCGACACAAGTCGACACAAGTGTCGTTTTGTCTTTGTTACTCATTGCCAAAAAAGAAAAATAGAACGACGTTTGTGTCGACTTGTGTCGCTTGTTGGAAAGCTTTTACTATATATGGTAAAAAAGCTGCACAACGAAACTTTTAAAAGAAGTTACAGAGTCTCGCCACCAATCCTGTTGATTTGGTGCGTGTCGAAATAACGTATCAATAGGCCTGTTCTCTCTAGCTGAACTACTTCTTTCACGGTTCATCTTTCCTCTTTTTCTTTTCACATTGGAGAAAAAAGGAGAAAAGGTGAACTACACTACAGTAAAAAATTTGGTGTATTTTTGTTTAAAAAAAAGTTATTGTTAAAATTTGTGTTAAAAATGTAACGTACTTATGTGTTAATTTAACTAATTTTGATTATGTTATCTGTTTATTTATGTTAAATTCATATTTAAGTAAATCAAATGTTAAAATAACACATTTTATATTTAATCGTAAGATCAACATAAAAATAATGTAGTTTTGTTAAAAAAAATATTCTTTTTATTTATATTTAACATTATATACAGATGTCTATTGTATAATCAAAAATCTTAAATTAACATGTTTTTCAGTTATATTTAACATTATATGTATAAATGTTTAGGTAAATATTTTCCTTTACACAGCCAGCTCCGATGACCTTGACCTTGACATAAGTTGTCAAAGACATGACCCTGAGTAACTTTTCCTTATAACTTAGTCGTCGCTCATTGCTTATTTAAAAGTTATAAACAAAAAAGTGTGAGAAATTTACAAGTTTGTGTCAGTGCTAAAGGAAGTAATTTGCTGATATATGTATATAGACAGTGCACATGTGAGCGGGGCAGGGACTACCGTCCCCCCCCCCACAAGCAAGGGTGGGTGGTGGTGGACCTCGGTTCACGTGGAAAGTTGAAAACCTGAACTATCCAATGTCAAACCTTGTTTTGCCCTATATGCAGGCCGGGATGGAGTGGGGTGACTTTCGCTTCGATCTACCTCATCCCACCTCTGTTTACAGAGCGAAACAAGGTCTATCATTGTACGGTTCGGGTTTTCAACTTTCCACGCGAACCGAGGTCCAGCCCCACCCACCCCTGCCTGCTGCCTGCCTGCGGTAGCCCCTCCATCGCTTACATGTGTATTGTCTACACACACATCAGCACACATGTCAGCAAATTACTTCCGTTAGTTGACACAAATTCTTATATTTTTTAAACTTTTTTTGTTCATTACTTTTGAATAAGTGATGAGCGACGATTAGGTTATAAGGAAAAGTTACTCAGAGTCATGTCCTTGACAACATACGTCAAGGTCAAGGTCATCAGGGCTGGCTGTGTAAAAGGAAATATTTACCGAATATCTAGATTTTTAAATGCTTTTCTGAAAATCAACTCTATATGACTATTTTTTGCAAAGTTACAAATATTTGACACATTCTTCACTTTCTACATTGGTTTAAATGTTTAATTCTTTGCTTTAATTTTGCTGTTTATTTTGTCTAATATTAATGTATCCGAATTTTGGTATTGTTTTCTCTCCCTTGTGCTAAGGAAAGGAAACGTTTTAAATCATTTTACTGTTAGGTGAACAGAGAGAAATGTTTTATTAACAAAGTTCCGACAACTCTTAAAAGAACGTTTATCAGAACACCATCATGCTGATTCGACAAGAGTTGTCAGTTTTTAATCTTTACGACCGGCATGCAGGGCATGATCCGCAAGGAGAAGTTACCAAAGAAGAAAAAACAAGGAAAAAGCGGATCGCGGAAGAAGTGAAAGACAAAGTTTCTTATTACGGAAAAGCTTTGTGCGAAGACTTCAGTGGTACACCTTAATCTCGTTTCACGTTTGAGGAATTAAGTTTTTGTAATGTACTGTACGTATAGCGAGCTATATTTGGCGGCAAAGTACCTAATGATTGTCATTGCATGGGCGTTATGTGCAAAGTTTAGAAAAGATAAAACAAAAAATTACACAATAATTTTCATTATATTTCAAAAATCTAAATACGTAAAATAAAAAAAATTTACATTTTCCTTTATATATTCCTAAAAAATATTTGAAACATTTATTTTTAATAACGTATAGTTGCACTTCTCCATTTGCTTCGTTATATTTTATTTTAAAGACACATAACAATAGCAAAAATATTAGTACTAAATAAAATAATGAAATATGCAATAGACGAGCTAACAGATTATACTAAAATGTTTCAGAGCTCCACTTTTAAATCCTTCGTACGTTTCATTGCGTTTCTGTTGTTATTAATGTCGTTGCACTCCTGATACAAGTTAACACCGATGGTTCGAGCTCCTTTAATATCGAGGGAACTCTATCCGCGAGGAAGATTGATTTTTCGTCTGCGTCATTATTTTATCGGTCGCCTGTCGAACCGTGTTTTTAAGGCGTACCGTTCTCCTTTCCGCTACGAGCAGATATCCGCTTACTCATTACCTTTTTAATTATCTCCGGCCGACGGATCCCTTCTATCGTAGTGCGTTTAACGGACCGTCCTTAATCGCTTTAAGGGCTCGTAATGTTACCGAGAAACAGGGAAAGCTCTTCAGATCATGATACAAGATTGTGTACGTGCGTAATGTACAGTTTTATAAAGTTAAAAGCACTTTTTGACGATGTAATTTGGATACGTTATCGATCGGCAATTGGCGAATACCTACTTGATAAATATTTTGATAAAGGAATCTGCGCTTCAATTCTGCAAAATCTTCAAATAACTTTTCTGACCATTAATATATATCTTAAAATTTTTATCTAATAGACGAAAAATCGATTCGCGTAAATTTTTTTCAATAGTGTAGGTATATTAAAAATAATTACAGACTTATACGATAATAAAGAATAAGAAGAGCAGATAAAAATAAAATATTTACTAATCGCGCGTTGATGATACGTCGAGGCAAAAGTCGAGACGTCCTAATCCGTACTTTTAGGAATTCCATGCCACGAGTTCCACGAGCGGTTTGGAAAAGTTTAAAGCTTCCGGGAGACGACAAATCTGGGAAAACTGTGGTCCGATCGCTCTTCGTGTTCCCGGAGTATTCCCGATGCGGTTTGAAATTAGCACGAACGGATTATAAGACCTGGCTCTGTTCGTGACACTTCTATTAGTGGCGTGGAAAGAAGAAAATTCCGCTCTCTCTCTCACTCTCTTTCATTTCCCTTCTTCTTTCATCACAAAGTCAGTACGCGTGCGGCCCGTTTCCTTTTGACGTGATGCATTTTGCAAGAACTCATTTTCGTTGGGCTTCTCTAGAGATTCGTGTTCCCTGAGATAATGCAATAAGCCACTAACTTGAGTTTTTTTTTTAATATTTTTACATTAGGGACGAGTGAAGAAAGAATGTGCAAGAAAGGCGAAAATCTCGAATAAAAGCTTGCAATGAAAGACTCGATCTTTGTAACGAACAAAAAATATTTACAACAGATTAAAGCATTATTCTACGTTCAGAATTAATGTTAGGTCAACGTTAGGTGACCAGGAAAAACGGTAAATATCCAATCGGAGTTTGTGCAAGTGGCCTAGCGAGAGAAAAAGAGAGCGCTGCTCTCGAAATACAGTTTGGAAGCCGTCGTAAAATATTTTTTGCAGCGACTTACGGCGGACGCGCACGGCCAACACGATACGCGCCAAAGTCAATTGCCGCGATAAGGACGAGACAATGTGACACTTTGTCGGAAGGACTTAAGCTTAATCTTCAATGAGGTAAGTCCGTCTTAGAATGTACTTAGAGTAAGGTGCGCGCGGTGGACTCTCCGCTCCAACTAAGGACTCCCCGAGTAGATATCTCTTCCGAGGTATCTAGTATCGCAACATTACCCTATGCAATAGCCCATGTTTCTGAGCACGCTATGAAGTAATGGCAGACAGTTATACAATTTGCAGTTTTTAATCTTCGCGATAAGCATATGCTCGCGCGCGGAGCATGATCCTTAAAGAGAGAATTAAGTTGCTAAAGAAGTGAAACAAGAAAATGCGGATCGCGGAAGAAGCGAAAGACAAAGTTTCCTGTTATGGAAAAGCTTTACGCGAAAACTTCTCTCGCATCCCAATCTCATTCACTTTTGAGGAATTAAGCAATCTTGCAATACCGTACAGCGATCATCGCTACAAGTTATTTAATATTTATTATTGTATAAATACTAACTGATGCTTACATATAAGCTTTAGAAAAAACAAAAGATGAAGAATTACGAAATGTGACGCTTATTTGATTCCAAAAATTTAAGGGCTTCAAATTCATTCTCCTTTATACATTGATAAAAAATATTTGAAACACTTGTTTTAAATAATATATAGTTTTATTCTTTCCTTTGTTTATACTTCAATTGTCTTATATTTCAAATTAAAAACATTAGAATATGGCAAGACCGTTTCTTCCAAACTGCATTTAAAAATAAAGGAGTTTGAAAAGAGAAAAAGCTCACTACGAAAGGGACGTATTATATCTGGCAGAATATGTAGGTCAGATTTTTAGTCGAGATATCATTTAAGAGGAAGCATAAATCGATATTACAGCTGAATGATTGAATTGTTCGGAGCGCCGATCGGAAATCACTTATTAGAATAGCACTATTGAACTGAAGCCAGATTCGATATAATCAAGAGCATAGATTTAAGGTATTAAAACTTGGCGGACAAGAATTTTCAGAATACCGCCTGAACGGATGTTTCTCCCTCTTTCCTCCCCTGTTATCATGACGTGCTCGATAGGGACTTTGAATCTTCGTGCGGCATATCCTGCCGAGATATACGTCGCGCATAAAAGGGGTTAAGCGAGCAAGCACAAGTCAGCTTTAAGCAGTCGGATTTATGGACTCCGACAACTATTTAGATAGGTGGAATGGAGAAAGAGAGAGGGAGAGAGAGAGAGAGAGAGAAAGCGAGAAGGTGAACCCCTGGGATCTCGGTTTTTGTCCCAGTAGTAGGCGTCGGTGATCCTCCTACTTGGCGCGTATACTTGGGGCACGAACAAGCAGTCGCGGAGACGGACGGGGATATCCGCGGCCTCGGAAAATATTCGGCACGGATGGCGACGGAAGGGAATCCGCTCGATCCGGGTCTAGTGCGACGCCCCGGCGCGGTATTTCGGGCGCTTAATTAGTTTTTCGTCCGCGGATAATCCGCGACCGCGGCGATTTGTCATCCGGGCCCCGAAGTTTACGCTCACGGAGAGAATTAAAGCACGAAAACCGGGGGAGGAGGGAAGGGTAAGTAGGAGCGAGAAGAGCTAGAGAGAGAAAAAGAGAGAGAGGGAGGGAGAGAGGACATGGTGGTTCCGGCCAACGAGATTAGGGCGATATTTAAACGAGGAGCAGTAGTCCCCGGAACCCCGAGGCTTCTGTCGTAAGACCCGACTCAAGGGAAGTTCGCGGAGGATTCGTTTTATCGTTCGCCGTATAATTTGAGGATGTCGCCGGCCAAGAAACTACCGAAGTGGCTTAAATCTTTAGGCCGCGTGCTGGATCCCCGATAAGGGAACTTGCGAGTTCCTGTTTACCGGTCACTCGAGTACATTTATCTGTTCCATCCTGATGATGTATTCCCATACGAATACAATTTAGAGAACAAAACAGCCGCTCGATTAATCTCCTAAAATGATTAAATGACGATCCACGCGGTGAACAACATGACCTGGATTTAATTATAATCGCTATGATTGTGCGCGAGTTATTGCTATTATAATTGCTGATTATCGGAAATTGCAATAGATTAAAGACGCTGGGACGAGGCTTTGGGAGACAGCCCGTTATACGTATTATCCATTTTACTACTTTATTGCGCAAATAGCTAGAATTCTATACGAACCAAACTACTTTAATAAGCTTTGATGATATAATACGAATCATGTATAAAGGCTTGATATTTTGCAGTTCGCCTACATATCCGTAAAGCAAAGAAAAGGAAAAGGCGCGGATGCGCCTTTAGTAGCTTCCAAGTATTAAACTGCTCGTAAAAGAGCTTTTACGCGATCAGACTTTCGCAATGAAACTTTGGGTCTCGAAATCGATCGAGCCACGTCGCTGTAAAGGGTCCTCGTAAAGTTTTCTCCAAATAATTTCGTAAAATAGTGGATCCTTTTTTTTTCATAAGAGAATCTCGTTTATGAGACTGCGAAGAGTTCGGCGAAAGATAAAATTTCATTTCGGAACGTCGCCCGAAATTTTATATAAAATGCTTTTTTACATAATTCTCAAATTGCAATAACTGCGTTATTATTTTAACTTTGCCTTTACTTTACATGTGACTGGAATAAAAATATAAAATCGGAATATAGCACCGCTTCATTAAGGAAAGAGCAAATCGTTTACATCGTTTATTATGCTTTTTAATAGGATTGCAGCGGGAGTATTAAAATGTATGATATTTAATTTAAAGTAAATATATGAGAACCATCTCAAAATTAAAGTAGATCATCGAACGTATCGATCGCCACGAGTATATCGATGGTAACATCTTGCGAGCGAATTGGCTGATTCTGAATCTCATAAGCAGGCGATTTATATAAGTGCGGATGGGCAATAAATTTAAAAGACAGCGGCAAGAGAGAAAGAGAGAGAGAATACCTTACTTAACAGAGCATTGCAGAAAAGTCTGAAAAACTCAACGATGACAGAGGGCTTTGGAAAAATCTAACCCGGCACACGCGAAGAAAAAGCGGAGCGCGAGTAGAAAAAGGGAGAGAGAGAGAGAGAGAGAAAGGGGCTGGAAGAGGAGGTAGCGAGCGGAACGGGCGCTGCCGTGAACCAAGGCAGTTATGACTTTTTTCTCAAGTCGACCCTCGCCGAGGCAGCCGCCCTCTCCTCTTCTACCGGGGTTTCCTCTTATGCGAATACCGCATTAAGGGACGCACTCAAACTTTTATGGCGGCTCGTGGTGACTGACTTCTCGATATACACTCGGCAATGTCGCCGCTCGCGTTTTACCGACTTTTCTCTCTCTTTCCCTCGTCCTCGATTACGAGCGACGCTTTAATTGGACAATATCCACCCCGCGAGAGAGAGGGAGAGAGAGAGGGAGAGAGAGGGGGGAGAGGGGGAAAAGGGGGTGGGGGGAGGGGGGAGGGGGAGGGGGGGAGGGGGACAGAGAGAGAGAGAGAGAGAGAGAGAGAGAGAGAGAGAGAGAGAGAGAGAGAGAGAGAGAGATTCACTCGCGACACTCGAAGAAATAACGAGCAACCCGCGTTAATTAGAACATTACTTTAATTTCGTGGACGACGGATAGGAGACGAATTTTCGTAACACGAGGAACGGACCCGCATAAAGGGAAAAACATATTTATGTATAATAACATATTCTGCGTACTTCTATGACGTGGACATCTAATTACGTATATTTGCAATTCAATTTCTTTCTCTTTCACAGATATCGTACAGAGTGTTCGGTGAAAGATGCACTTGATGTACGTAAACATATATTTCATCAAAAACTGAAATAATTGATTTTTCATAAAAATGTCAAAATACAGATTGCTTTGATCAACTGAAAAAATCACGTTTTATAAAACTTTATTTTTTGGTTAATTCTGGTTGTCTTAATACAGTAGCTGTTCTAATAGGAAAATATTTACTTTAAATATAAATAACTGCAAGAAAAATAATATTATAAAATTTTAAGAGTCACAAAACGAGAATAGTCACTAGTCCAATTAAATTTTGGCGAAGAAAAGATATTTTAGTATTCAACAAGAAGTATTTTGTCCCGTTCGCCAAATGTGTTTATTATCGAACAACCTGTGCTCCCGTACAATATTTCATTAGCATTATGAGTCTGTCGATGCGATATGTTTTTGCTCGCTATTTATTAAAGCACCTGTGTTTAAATGCAAAATTAAATGATCGCGTGTTTTGCTGATATACAACGTTTTGAATCAGCAGCCGGAGTTTTGCGGCTTCCTTCAATGTATTCCAGCGATTTGTATTCAGCGATATATCGCATTTCATGAAGTTTCGCTTAAATTAACACGCGTCGGGATCGCGTTCTCAAGTTATCTCGCGTTACCCCGAAAGAACCTCATCCGTAATTTAACTCCGCAATAATCCCCCCGCGGTTTCCTAATCATCGCGACGAACGAACAAAACCGGGGGGGGGGGGGAGAGGATTGTCAGCTCTCAATGTTTCAGACTATTGATTTAAATGTAGAAAATTGTTAGTCCGGGAGCACGTTCCACCCGGGCGTTACGTGCCGAATCGGGTGACGAGCGGGGGAGGGAGGGGTGGCGCGGGGACGCGGCACAAGTGTCAAATTAATCACCTCGTAATACGCACTTAATACCGGCACGATCGATCGGAGCCGGATGAAAAGTGGGACAAGAACCCTATTCCCCCGCGAGCTGTCAATCGGCAAACACTGTAGCTAGTATTAAATCGGCCCCCGATACTAAAGCTGGCGGTAGAAACCGTCACGATTCCATGTTAACTGTGTTAACTCACTATATACTTCTCTATACGACCTCGTTTATTAAATTTATTGAATCATCGCGGTGGATTTAATTGGGCAACTTTGTTCGTTTTCTCTTGATGGACGTATAAAGAACTTTTCCTCGACATTGTTATGAATTAAGCGAGCGTCTTGAACATTTCGAATACTCGAAAATTTCACTCGATAATAACCGCCAGTTGCAATTTCTCTTGCCTACTCTCTAAATCTCATAGAGTGGTTTTGCCACCTATATGTTAGAGTGATTGCGATAGTCACTCCAAGAGCTTGTCACTCTAATTTGAGACTCAAATTGCGGACACTCATAAGTTAAGAGTGAATTTTTTCACTCATATTTTTAAAGCGACTACTCAACCGGAGTGATACGATTTCACTTTTAAAGCTATATAGTGAACCATGATTCACTAAAATTCGACTGAAAATGACTCTAATAGAATGAAATTTTCCATTCAAAAATGTTGAGTGACATAATCTACTGCACTCGAAAAGAGTGTCCTTTCAGTCAAATGGAGTGCGATTTCGCTCCAACTTATAACTCTTTCTTAGATTGGCGAATCACTCGAAGTGCACAGGCTCAATTTTCACTTTTCGTTACACTTACATTTCATTTTTTTACGTGATATTTTTAAGTGATATTTCATTCTTTGACTTTTAGAGAGTACAATACACTTTGCGATTCAACAATATTTGTGATTGTCTGTGATGCCTTAATATTACGACTGTTGCATTAATCGATAAATAGCTGCCGAAATAATGTGCTCGTAAGCCGCGGCGGGATTACACGGCGACTCTAATTTCACGGCGTATCGATCAATTTACACGTGTATAAATATTCCCGTCCGGCCGTAAAATAGTATCACAATAAACATCACAATAAATTTAAATGCGGCGTATATTTCTATTCAAGCGGCTCGTAAATTTATTTCCTCGCGTACGACGCAAATTTGGAGCGCCGTTTAAATATGCTTTATGAACACGGGGCGCGGCCGGCTGGCCGGCCGGCCGCGGATTTTATCTCCGCGCTTGCGAGGAAAGTATGCGCCACGAGCGCCCGCCGTAATTGCAGAAAATTTTCTGCTGTTACCGGTGCAAAACGATAAAATGATATCGCGCGGAATAAAGTTCGCGCGCGGCGTCTGGCGATGACATTACTAACGTATGTATGTCCGGCATTGCCTTGTAAACACGCAGTTAGCCGGTGCATTTTATTCCGCGTATGCACATTATGCGTTTTTTCAATCTCTGCCGTTTTCGCCTACACGCCGAAATCACCACCGAAAAGATAGTCACGCTTACGGTCGATTGTATATTTGTGCGAAACGTTCTTTCTTTCCTTCACGTCGCGGAATAACCGTGGACGCGTTAACAATCGAAAAAATTCAATCCAGTCCTGACTCGACTCCTCTCTCGCGCGCTCGTAGTTTTCTGTGAAAATGTCGCTAAGTAAAGTAATTACGAAATTCGTTTGCCGACGAGGATATTCACGCTCCGTCGCGTTTTATTTCGAGGGAACATCGCGCAGCATCCGAAAGGATTCGTTAAAACGAGATATTGATTCTGCACAGGCTGGAAATGCAAAACATTAAAAGCGGGTTCGTCTCCTACCTACCGCGGGGATCTCTAAAATTCCGCGGCACGTCCTCAACCCCTTCTCTTTCCTCTTTAACAGCCCACCTTTTTGTTCCGTTACTCGCCATCCATAATGCATTATTCAATGCTTGGCGCTTGTCTCTCGTTGCCGTTTCTGCGGCCGATCTCGCGATCTGCCTAAATTATTGCGGACCGCCAAGTCGCCCTCGTCCCGGACCAATTAGAGATTAACAATCAATTCATTTGCTTTTTTTTTATTTGTCTTTACAAGTTCTTATTTTTCCGCCTTTCGTGCTAATTGACCTGAACGCGAAGATTCGAATGTTACGCGTCGTTTGCGTAGAAATTTGAAAGAAGCTCGCCATGAAAAGTAGCACCGTGCACCACTTTTGCGATTCATTGAGTTCACATTCATCGTCTGCGCTATCACAGCTGTGTACTTACAAAGTGAATCAGATAAAAGAGATGTGGTAAGGATTTGTTCGGAATAGGCCGGCGAGAGACATTTCTCAACATTCGAATAGGAGGCTCTCAGTTCTGCTACTGTGTTCCAGTTAATCGTCGACCAGAATAAAGACGAAAGGAAGAAGGATATAATGCGCGAAGAGCGGAGAGAAAGGCGACATAATGGTCGCCAGAGAGACACTGAGAAAGTGAGAGAGAGAGAAAGAGAAAGAAGAATGACACCAAGGAGTGTTAGCAGTTATCCGGCAGAAGTGCATTAGCTTTTGTTTGTCGCCCGAAAGGGACGGACCGTGAGTAGACTGGAACTGGATCTCGTGTGTCGTGAATGGGGGTTGTCCTTGCTCCCTTTTGCCGTCTACCCTTATCCATTTTATCCTTCGCTCCCCGTCGCGCTGTTGATTCTCGCAAAAGCGAACGGGGAGCGGTATCTATATAACCCCGCTGCCTGGATGCTGTTCTTCCCAGCATTGGTTCACCCGCCGATATTACATATCGTCGATAAGTTTCCGCTAGATTTCTCAAGAAGCTCATTAGCCGTTTCAAAATGTTGCCTATTCGTTAATAGTTATTATTCCGACGTAGCGGAATTTTAATTCGAGATTCAATTATAAAAATATGGCAAAACAAATTTAATTAAAAAATGCTACAGAAGATTGAATGCAATAATTTCGGCACATCCTTCAATCGCAATATCCGCTTCAAACCTCACATATTATTTACGTTTTAATTGTTTGCGCTGCATTAACCCTTTGTAACTCCGTGTAACATTACTGTTACAAACCGATAAAGTTTCCATCAACATTCTAAATCATGAATTTATCAGTTGTAAATCGATTTAAAATAGTTGTCATATTTTTTATTTTTGATAACATGAGTTACAAAGGGTTAACATTCCCAGACAGCACCATGTCCAAAATCGAGACATAAGACATATCTTTAAGACGTCTTATGTTCCGATTTTATATATGCTGTCTAGGATTTTTGGTTCACCACCCATCGTTTTAACATAATTGTAAAGCGAATCGACATATATTGCGGCCGCATAATTAGCTTCTGTTCGTGAACACGTGGCTACGAGCAACGCGCATGCAACACGTCCACCGGTCGTAGACATCGCGCTCGGGCGGGCAGGAAGAGCGTATACCTACTCGGGGAAACGGAGGGGGCCAGGGATCTAGAGAACTTCGGAATTCCGTGTCCTCCGTCGCATACTTGGTCCTAAGTTATGCCCTCATAAACTCGCGCGCGGACATACCTACGCGTCTCCGTACAGTTCTCGTGCGCCTCGCCAAGTCGTATCTGTTGCCGTCCACGCGAAACCGAGAAGCACGTTATGTGGGTTACGGCGAGGCTGGTAGGTAGGTACATCTATCGTGGAACTTTGCCTGCATGGACGCGAATCAGGGGAAGTGTATGCTACTTATGTGTTGAACGGCGCCGCGCGCGAGTTCGCTCAATACACTTCCAATATAATCCGTTTAACGTGCGTCACGAACGCGCTATCGACACAGGCGTGTACACAGGAACTCCGTACAAATCTATTTTTTTTCTCATATGAGTTAAATATTGATACACTGAAGAAAATCTGATTGTCTCAGATAAATTTGCAAGTAACTGCAAAAGTCGATTTTGTAAGCTTCTTATCTTTAAATCATAATCATTATTTCTCTTCTTATAATATTACAAAATTTGAGTTAAAAAACTTTTTAACCCTTTAGGGGCCCGTGTACATAATTAGGTACATTAAAAAAAAACTAAAAAACCTATAAAAATTATTTAAAAAACTAAAAAAACTAAAAAACTTTCATCAGAGACGTCTTTTAAGACTATCTTATAAATTATAACATTTTACGGGATTGATGTGTGGCCCCTAAAGAGTTAAGCATCACTCTTTGTTAAATGGAAAGATGACGTAGATTAAAAAATTTATCTCCAGCCCGAATTGAACACACCAGATTAATTAATGTCAATTTTCTGGGGATATGTTTTGCATATTGGATGCCGCGTTGCTCTCGCGTGCTTCGACGAGAAGGAAAATTAATTTATTTCACGTGTATTTCACTACAAAGCATAACGGGATTTATTATGCGACGAATGCTAATGTAAAATTAGCGAATGCCGCGAGTGTGTTTTCCGCATATATTTAAGATATGATTATACAATTCCGCCCCCCCCCCTCCGGTATAAACATGACTCGTTTACGGAGTATAGCGTGCTTTATTCACCTAACCCACGTAAGTGCATCCGTTTACGCGAATGCGAGAGATTTGTGAGACATAAAGACCTATTTCCGGTGAGAATTTTTATCGTGGGAACGTAGGCGTTACTTCGCCATATGGCCGCAAATCCTGTACATTTCTTGTCACTTTAGCACGGGAAAGAAGGGTGGATATCTTCTTTATGGCGGAACTATATGTATTTTTCCGCACGAACTCGATGCCCCACAGCGCTTAAAGAATATTATTGTCAACGCAAGAAGAAGGAAGACATCTATAATACATTTCGCGTATTCAATTTTATTCTCAAATTTTCTTTAGTTATGTAATATTGTTAGATATAAATTTTACTTTTTCGTTTTTAAAAATTATAAAAAAGAAGATACTGAATCGCATGAATTAGAAGCGATATTAAAAAATGCCATCTAAACATAATTTTTAAACAAACAAACAAAACGCCCGTTCAATGTGTGCATAATAAATAAGATAAAAAATATATTTTATTATATCTGCACTTTGCACATGTTATGAGAATTACATTACAGATTCGCATCAACGACTACATGATTATTGTACAAATTTTCAATATTTTAAACAATTATTACTATCGCAATACTTCTAAAGACTAGAAGAACCTTGAATTAGAGATGAAGAAGATAAAAAATCTTTATATAAAAAGAAGCATACTCTTAAGTGATAGAATAAAAACACAACGCAAAAAAAAGAAACAAGACTAATTTTGTCTCGTTAGACCTCGTACCACGCAGCGGAACGACGGCGACGGCGATTTCCCCCGTGGAAAAACGTGGCATTTCAGAGAATTGCCGGACTATCAGGGAGTTAATACTCAATTATTACAGTTGCGTGTTCTACTCGGCGGTCTCGAGGCCGGCGTCCCCCGTAGGCAATAAGTATCTCCCTTTCTTTTTTTTTTTCGCCTCGCGATCCCCCGGCCTTTTTTCCTTTTGTCGAGATCCCCTCGAGAAAACGTCGACGGGACCGAATACTTTCCCCGGGGAGAGAGCGTTACGTCAGGAATGCGGAATATTTTCCCCGCGTTTCGCGCCGCCGCCGCGCGCGCGGAGCACGTCGAGTCAGTCAGGTGGAGGAAGGTAGGAAATTATTGGCACGGTCTGGAGTTGACTGGATGTTAATTACTCTATCACTCCACCCACGATCCGCCGGTCTGGCCCCCTCCTCCCCCCTCCCCCCGGTCGGCTCTCCAGCCATCCAGCCGATCTCTCTTCCTCCCCCCCTCCCCCTTCCCCCTCGCCGGGTTAGCGGCAGCAACCTCCTCTCTCTCGGCTTCGTGTGCCGCGCGCTCATAATTATGACAGCCCTACCTCATAATAAGGTAATTTAAACGCATGACTTAGGAGGCAGAGCGCGAATATAGACGTGACGTGTTTCTACCGTAGTTTCGTCTGTTTCACCGAACCACGAATTTGCACTCTTTACGGTCCGCGATTATTACGATAGCTCGCTAATGTCAGCGACAAATTTTTTTCTCCTTGAAATTATACCGCTTTTGTACTAATTAGGCAGCGACACCTAATTGCACGCATAAACTATACTGTAAAGAAAAAGAATCACTTGCTCGATTAAAAAAGAAAACGTTGGTTCCTCTTTTAACTTGGTTCCTCGAGTTAGCCGCGGTTTTCAGACCACTTAAATACTTAATGTTCAAGATTATGTAAATCTTAAGAAGGTAAGAGATTTACAAATAAATTAAAAATGTTAAATACATCTACTGGTAAATACTTTATCTGTAGTGAGATATTAGGCTCGCGAAAATATATATGGACTTTCAAATGTCCTGTATACGTAAATATTTAATAAATAATACTTAATATAACAATAATGAAACTAATGAGAGTTTCAAGAAGCGTGAAGATTATCTCGATAATCTTCAAATAATATTTTCTTTAATAGAGAGAAAATGTTTTTTTATATTCTTAAATATTATTTCTATAATGAGAAAAGAAAAATATAAAATTACATATTACGGAATAAGACGCCGTGACGATATTCTCGTTTTCCAGAAGTTGATTCTTGTCGCGATCGATCGCGATGCTCCTGCCCTTCTTTAAATCGTGCCTGGAAAGTTCCCAGATCTCAAGACGAAAGAAAAATGTTTAGTTTGCCTAATGATTGAACTCTTGATGCAAGCGACGGTAATCGGTTAATTACGGATGTAAAAACTATTACGGAAATATCAACGTTAGGTTAACGTCTGATACGAAGATCTAACTTTTCCTATGCGATCTAATTTTTCCAAAATATTTGTGAAAATTACAGAAATTAAGTGGACGAGTCAGTTATCTGAAAATATGTCATACTATGGCGAGTAAGTACAGTAAGATAAATAAGAAAATTTTTTAGTATTTAGAAGAACAGAAAAAATACAGCATTTCTTAGAAAAAAATTGTTATTAGCTATAAATAAAAAACATCTTATGTATTCTTAATATATGTCGCAGGGATTTCGTGTAATTCGTTTTTTTAACTTTTAGAGAATCCTCAAGAAATCGAGATATTGTGCAATGAATAAAAATTATACAATCTTACTTGATTTTGCAAAATCCTAGGTTCTGTTAGTAAAATTGTAAATTAAAATTTTTATTAATTTATATTTATAAATTGTATTTGTACTTATATATTAATAACTTTTATTTAATACCACAATATCCCGGTTTTTTGTAGATTTCCTACAGATTTTGGAAAAAAAAGAATTACACAATAGACATCCCTGCGATATATATACCGTCGAGATTACTACTTTTTCATTGCTGATATAGATAAAATTACATTGCTAATTATTCACATTACTCAATTTGTAGCGATAAGAGTTGACTCTTATCAATTGCATAATGCGGGTTTTTGCTCTTCTCTGAAAAATTCAACTTTCCACGATTATTTACAAGTTAATGACCCACAGTATATACATTTATATAACATTGCACACGCGTAAGGCACAGCGGATTTTAAACCTGAGAGATAGAATTTCTTCGTCGCGGCGTTTTTTCGGCTAGTTTCTAAATAACGAGCGAAGTCGACAATTCCGCGTTATCCGAGCGTTGCCGCGTACAGGAAAGAAATATAGGAGGAGAAAAGTATGGTGTACACGCGGGGACGTGGAAACGCGCTTTTTCCTTCGCGCGAAAAACGCACCTCTCGGCCACGAGAGTCACTCCGGAAATTGTGAAACGAGCGGTCGGTGTTCCTCCGTCCTTCGTTCACCTCACATCTTCTCCTTTTCGCCCTTCATCCGTTTTCCTCTCCCCCCCCCCCCTCCCCTCGTTCGCGCACTCGTTTTCTCCCTTCCTCGTCGCTTCCGTCTATCATCTGACGCTCGTTGCACGCGCAGTTTGGTGCTCTTTACGATCAATTACGAGGCCGTAGATTCTCAGACAACCAGCTAAAGTGTGCAGGGACGATATTTCGAAATGGAAGGGAAACGTTGAGATTGTCGACTACGGACTCTTTCGTTTTATACTATTTTTCACTGCGAGAATACTCTCTCCTCGCGCCGCCGCCGCCGCCGCCGCCGCGCCGTGTGTTTCGCTCCACGACGCTCACTCTTTATCTCCTTTCTTCCCTTTTTCTCCACCTACCCTCGTGGGTATACTCTTTACGAGAAGACGTGTGCACGATGAGAAAAGTAAGACCCGAACGTATATTAAACGGGAACAACGCGGGACGGTCGATCGGTTATCGGCGAAAAATATTGCGGATCGACGTTTCTCTATCACGCGAATCGACATTCGCGGCTGTAATTCGCGAACGCGGAACGGAGTAATCACTTTCTTATTTTCATTTGTCTTCTTTCACATCATTCTTGGGAGCGATCGACGGTGAAGATTCGCACGCGCGCGCGCGCGAACAAATTTCGAACGGTGGAGACGATGACGCGCGGACGTGCGGGACGACCGTATAATTTCAATTTACATTGGTTCTCCTCATTCGAAATAGATTGGAAAGAGACTGCTCAAATAGTAGTCTGTGAATCGTGTAATATAGAAACGGAAGAGAGAACGCTCGCACCGCGAAAACGTTCGCACGCGACGCGGACGGCGCGATCGTTACCCAGTCGATTTCTCGTTCTATCGTAGCCTTAATTACGTAGCCGCAAATATTCCGCGATACGACATCCGTAGCCGTTCTTAGAGGAAAAGCGAGGAACGTACATTTTACCGCCGGAACGTTATACTTCGTTCGACAAACCTCGTTAAGGGGATGCTGTATTGGCAGTAATTACCGTCATTTTTTTGGACACACAAAACTTTGAATTGGCTTTACGGAATTGAAAAAACTTTTTTACAGAATTAAAGTACACACAAAAATGGAGAGTGCTGCAGTCGATTTTACATCAAAAACAAAAAAAAATAAAAATTTGGGCACATAGACCTGTCACTAACGACAATATTTGCTTAATACAAAAATATTGCAGTTTATATATACAAAATGAGATTACAGCACCTTTAGGGAAAACATTTAAAAACAATATCGTGCAATTAGAACTAAGATAAAAGCCTAGAAAAGAAGTTATACGTGTCCAACTTTTATATATGCAAAAGCACATGCAAGTTGATATGATGAGTAGTATTGCGTGTAGCGAGAGATGGCGCAGCAATCGGACAAGGGCAGATGTCAGTTCGTTAGACAAAGACAGATATAGGCCACAAATATAGAAAACAAAATTAGAAATGTTGACATTATTGACATCGAGGAAGTTTGGCCGTCACTCCAGCATCCTCTTAAGATGATCCTGGTCAGGGTCCAGGACAATTACCGACAAAAACAGTCAGGGCTCATTCTTTGAAACGGGCGTATAGATTGCGTATAGATAACGGGTTTATAGATTGCAAAATCCTTTTACAGGAGTAAAGTATAGGTACTAATAAAGAGTGGGAATTTAACAAATCAGTGATAATTGAAAAAAAATGTAAAAATGCTGTCACCTCATAACCATATTTTCTAATATAAACAGTTGTATAGGTTATATGTACGAAATGAAATGTTTTCACTCTTCAGAATACGTGCACAAACAATAACGTACCGTTAAAATTGAGATTGAAAGCCTGGAAAAAAAATTAGGGCTTCGAAGAAATCGTGTATATTTTTGTGGAAAATGGTAGGCTAGTAAGCAGAGATGGCGCAGCAATCGAACAAGGACAGATGTCATTTCGTTAGACAAAGACAGTGTCAAGATAATGTCAACATTTCTATAATCTTGTTTTCTATATTATATATCTATATTTGTCCTTATCCGATTGCTGCGCCATCTCTCGCTACACGCAATACTGCTTATCCTATCAACCTGCATGTGCTTTTGCACATATAAAAGTTAGATATACTAAACTTTTTTTCTAGGCTTTTAATCTTAGTTCTAATTGCACCATATTGTTCTTAAACGTTTTCTTTAAGGCGTTTGTATCTCATTTTGTATATATAAACTGCAGTATTTTTGTATTAAGCAAATATTGTTGTCAGTGATAGCTCTGTGCCCAAATTTTTAATTTTTTTTTTGTTTTTGATGTAAAATCGACCTGAGCGCTCTACATTTTTGTGCGTACTTAAATTCTGTAAAAATTTTGCAATTCCGTAAAACCAATTAAAAGTTTAATGCATCTAACTAAATGTCGGTAACGACTGCCACTATAGAATCCCCTCGAGCTGCGTCTCCATTGCCGCGCGCTATCCCTCCACGCGTCTCTCTCGCGTCTTTGCGCGAGAAATATACCGAGGCCGCGGTTACATAACTCCATTTAGTAATTAGTAATTAACGTAGTCAATGCACCAAACGAATTATCATATACGCGAGATCGGAACCGAGGCATGAATAATCGCTCGAGAGGTGAGTAATTGCGAGCACACTTCAATTAACTCTCCCGTGACTTCCATTAAAGGTATCTAACCGCTCTATTAGAGACGCACGCTGAACTCGACATCGACCCCCACGAGGTATCAAAGTGCTTTAAGCATTTCGCATAGGAAATTACCGGATCGCACACGATGTCCGTTAAATCATGACACATGCTCTCTGAAAGTCGAAGAATGAAATGTCACTCGAAACGAGTGAAATGCAAGTATAACGAAAAGTAAAAATTGAGCCTGTGCATTTCGAATAATTCGTCACTTTAAGAAAGAGTTATAAGTTGAAGTAAAATCACATTCCATTTGAGTGAAATCGCACTCTTTTCGAGTAGATCAGTGTCCATAGGAGTGAATTATGTCACTCTACAATTTTCGACTGGAAAATTTCACTCTGTTAGAGTTAATCTTTAGTAAATTATGATTATAGTTTTAGAGTGAGATCGTATCACTTCGGTAGAATAGCCACTCTAAAAACTTGACTGAAAAATTTACTCCTACCTTATGAGTGCCCGCATTTACTCAAAGTAGAGTGACAACCCTCTCTTTTGGAGTGACTATCGCAGTCACTCTAATATATTAGTGGCAAAATATCACTCTATGAGATTTAGAGAGTGACGTTGTGTGGGAAAACGGATCGACGGATTCTCAACTTTTTACGATCTCGTGCAATTTATATTTCTTTTCCTTTGCTCGGCGTTAACAGAACGAGTCAAGCGAGAGCACGTTACTTTTATCGGCCACCTCGCAAAATCTGAACGTCTCTAGTATTCGTGGCACTTTTTAGATACATGAGCGGCGAGAAGTAAACCGTCGCGCACATCCCGAGAAGATAAAGTCGAGTCGGTCATTTTTTTTCTCGCCCGCGCTGACGCTTTTTCTCCAACGGGCCGCGCGGGAACGATTCGGGTTGGCGCGACGAGGAAGGAAAGTGGACCGCGCTGTGTGTTGGTCAAACTAATAAAAGACGGCTTACCGCTCCGCGAGACTGGCCATCCCGCACAGCTTGCGGGAACCTGTGACTTTTGCCCCCAGGGTCGAAGACAAAAGGAAGACGGCTGCCGCTCCGCCGAGCGAAGAGGGTCATACGAGCCGCGTTGCGGTGCTGCTGCTGCTGCTGGGTGGACACGGGAGAAAAGTCGCGTTGAGAATACTCGGAAAGAGATCACGTGCGTCGAGCGGATGGACGACAAGTGGCAGGCGACAGACAGAGAGTCGCGTGACAGGCTGAAAATTATTTTTCGCACGCCCGAGTCGCGATGGAGGCGCCTTTGCTCGTATTCTACGTTTAAATGATTGGAATATTCAAGTTATCTCGATCAAATGTTTTTTACCGTCGTAAATTAACGCCGTGAGAATTATCGCTTTTATCGCGATGGTCAAGGATGATTGAAAAATTTGCACATTAATACTGATTTACGACCGGCAACGAGATAACCGTACCGGTGTATCGCGATTGTCATATAAAAGTGTCGCAAGAAACAGAACGTAGGAAAAGGGGTCGCGCGCGATCCGTTTATCGGATGCAATTGCCGTTATTTATGCTTGTAAACGTAATTAACTTATCTGGAATGTTCACTACCGTATATACCGGATATATCGCGTAAGTTATGGCTTTATTGTCGGCTGCTTTTTTTTGCTCTCTGTAAAGTGCTCAATTCGCGGATATTCGTAGCTTTAGCATTATCGCGCCCGTTATGCTTTATTAGCGCACATACAAACGCCCACCGAGCAATTTTAAAGCCGTTGTTCATTAAACATCGTTTTACATGTACATTTTGTTTTAATAATAAATTGTGCGGACTAAATTGCTAAACGTTGACTTTTAAATAAAAAAAAATGCGTTATAAAGAAATGCTCTTAAGCTAAGTTCACAAAATTGTTTTAAAAAATCACAACACGATAAAACTAATATAATCCCATAACAAATATTACGTAAACAAAATTCTTTCAATAAAAAGGATATGAATTGCGCGAGATATTCTGTTAGTTTTTATATACCCTATGATCATACACTTCCGGCAGATGATGACCGAACTTTAGAGGACGGAAAAATATCCAGGAAAATAGCCGGTCGTTACGGCCGACACCGAGGTTAACAGGCTGGCATAACTTAGAGGGCTTTAACAACGCACAACCGGCGGACACGATGCCGCTGAATCTAATAAAAGTTGGTCAGCGTGAAACCGCGGTTTTAACGAGAGTCAGGGATCTCCGCGCGTCCACCGAAGGCGGCCGGTTCCAGATTATTAAAAGTGAAACGGCCTTAATAAACAAGCCGACAGAAGGCCCCGTCGACCGTCGGTCGAAACTGCGACTTCGACTACTACGTTCCCCATCCGCTTCGCTCCGAAAAGCGAAAAGCGTTCGACAATTACATCCCGTCGACTTTTATCTTCACTCCGTGCACTTTTTTTAGCACTCCAGGACTAATGTGAATTGACAAATTGACGCAGCTATCTTGAATATGACAACGTTTGTTTTACAATCTTATCGTTGCGTCGAATCTGGGGCACGCGAAATCGAAAAAGTAAAAACGTATTACGTGAACGCCAGGACGGAAAAACCAGTTCGTTCAATCATTCGACGTTATTGCACCGTTAGCTCGGCGACAGAAAAGGTAATATCATCTTCTTACGGTATTTCACGCTGGCTCCGGTCCAGCTTGTTGATAAATCAGAACAAGTCGACGGAGAAAAGTGCGGGCAGGTAGCAATTTTATTCGTGCATAAAATTCTACTCTCCTGCGGTCTCCCGCTTTTTTTTTCCTGCGGGGAAACCCCCCCGCAAGAATACCGCATATCCGAGGCACATAATTTCTCACAGAGCAGAGATTCGCCCTCGCGAATAGACGCCATCCGCAAAGTCCGTCTATATCCGCGTGTTGGTTAGATATGATTTTTTCGCCGGCGGCAAGGCGAGATAATAGTGGCCACCGAAACGAACGAAAGCATAATTCTGTCCGATAAAAAGCTTTTATTACCGGCAATTAGGATAAGCTGGCGGATACACCCGCTCGTTCCCTCGCGACGCCGCTGTTCTCTACTCCTCGCCCCTTTTGCGCTTTCCGTCAATGTTCTTTTGAGATCCTTGAGAAAGAAGCTTAAAGATCATTTCACCCGATAATAACGTCTTTCAAAATGTCCAAATAAATCCAGTGTTGTACACATGACAATAATGAGAATTACTAAGTTATGTTAATTTAACAGGAAGCAAATATGTTAATAAATAACTAACACAAGTAATACATGAAAAATTAACACAAAATTGTAACATATGGACCGCTATCTGGAAGCAAAGTTCATGTTCAATTAACATATTTATAATGTTAAATTTAATTACAATAAAATATTATTTTTTCTGCTTTTCTTACAGAAAATAGGAGAGAGCAATATCTCTTTATAATATATAACATAAGAAAATGTTGATTTAACAATTGGAAAGCCTTATAGAAAGAAAAGTAACATAACTTATCGGTTTATTTTAACGTATAAAATATGTTACTAAATTCATGCATATAAATTGTGTTATTTTAGCACTTAGAAAGTTGGTGAATACTTAACCCGGAAAAGTCAAAAGACAATGACAATATGTTACATTAACACAAGTGTATGTTACAAAATTTAAAACATACATGGACAGATTTTAACACAAATACAAAACGTTTTTTATCGTGTACTCATTTATTGTGACCTGATACAAAGATCTGGTATTTTTAATGGTATGAAATTTAGAAAGTATTACCGTCGGCGTCGTCTTTTCATTTCCCTCATCACCCAGAATCATACAAGAAGTCGGTTGGCCCGGCTTCACCACGTCGCGACGCGTCAGCCCGTTAATCTGCAAAGTGCAGTCGTATTATAATCGATCCACGAAATAGCTACACTTCGTCCCGCGCGGTGAACCATAATCCGTTGTGGACAAGGCGCTCGAAGATGGGATCTCCCGTTTGCGTCTCTCGCTCCCCGCGATCGTCTCGTCGTGTTGCACGGAGTGCATTGCGAAGCGTCGTCCTCGAAACGCTGCCACGCCGTTCACCATACGCGTCCCGCAATAATACTTTTGGCTCCGTTCCCGCGGAGTGCGCGAACTGCCATTCACGACAAACCACCACCCCCCCCCCCCCCCCGCTCCCCCTGGCGATACTCGCGTCTTTCGTTTGCTGCACGAGGAGCACGAGTTTCGCGGAAAGTGGTTGGAAATTTTATAAACGTGATCTCCGCTAAGCAGGCCTTACCAGACTAATTATGAGGTGGCGGCGTACACGTAATAGCTCTGCGGTGGGTTACACTGAAGTACTGTACCGTGATAATAATCCGCATTCCACAAAATTTGGACAATTACGTGAATTACGTGATCTCGAACAATAGCTGTAATTTAATCCAGATTTTAATCTACGTGTTGGATTATTGTTCTATTATTCAATCTACTACGCTGATATAATATCGCTGTTTATTATCGCGAAGAAGTAGCTGGAACTTAAGAGAAACAAAATTACATTTTTCCGCAATCCTCCGCGACAGTTTTATCTCAATAAGCCTGATTGCAATCTTTCTCTTCTGGTAAAACGATTGAGAACGACGAGACCGGTAGTCGAGAGATTCGGTGGATCTGCTCATTTGATAAGCAACGTGCTAATTTCGCCTCCGTGGAAATTAAACGGGATTCTCGGATGACGGGCGAGCGAGAGCGTAGTTACAAACGAATCTCTACAAATGACGCTTTCCACCTCGCCGTACGTTCTTCCAGGCCTTATTACGCCAGCCTCTTCGTCTCCCTCGTTGGCCGCCTAAGCGTCGAGACCCCGGCACCGGGGATGAAACTGGAGGGAGGAGAGTCGCGCAGTTATCGTTTGGCAAGGGCGCCAACCGCATCACCACTTTGACACGATGGCTACGTGCGGGCCTAATGGCTAGGTGAGTATGATAGCGGCGGACGCCCGGGCTTGATGGTTGAAACACACGGGAGCGGGGGGGATGAAACACGACCGCGAAACGGGAAGGTCCTTCCTGTGGATCCTGCGCAATCTCGTGTTTTAGAAAACGCGTAATCCTCGTTGTCCTCTTTTGCATATCGCGACTTGTATCACTTGCCACGAATGGGGGGGGGGGGGAGGGTGCAGGGAGGGAGAGACCCTTTTCCGAGAAAGACGCCGCTTGTAAACCGCCGGCAGTGTCGGACACTTTAAGTACGTCTAATAGCGCGGGAAATTGTCGTACGCCGAAACGCGGGACGGTTATTCGCCGTGCCGGTTGACGACGCTCGCGGTCGTTTTCGGCACACTTTTGGCAGAAGTTTTCGAGTTAAACGCATTTAAAACTGTCAGATACGAGCGAGCTTGGAGTCTCTTTGAGAATGTCTGTGATAGAGGGGAAAATGGGTACTTGTACTCTTCATAAAAGCTTTTACGCAGCGGTTCGCGACTTTCGTTAAACGCCGACGACTCGCGAAACGTCGATCTTCTCATTTTTAATTTGAAATAAGAATTCTTACGAAAGAATATCGAAAGGAGTCATTATTTATCGTAACTTTCTAATTTTCAACCCTCGTGTCTCTCGGTGTAATTAAGCGCGGGATTAAAACTCTATTAAAATCAAGTCTACTCCAAATTAAATAAAGAATAAAAGTTTCCTTATTTGCATTCCTCGAAGTTCAATTCGCGGGGAGACCTTGATTTTTCAACAGCTTGTTACAAAAGCTATTCACGTCTCGACATTCGCTATCGGCACGGCTTATTCAAAGACGAATCTCAGTTTCTTTCAGCCCCCCCTCTATTCGTTTCTCTATTCAGAAAGTATTAATGACGGTTAATTTATTCGCGACGTCGAGTAATACCGGCCCGCCCGCGCCCGGCGCCCGCGCGAAATAGCCATGCAGAGATCCTGCACTTTCGGCAAAACGGTCGCCTCTTCGTCGCATTCGAGACGGGAGCTTAATGCGGATATGAGTGGATAAACGACGCGGAGGTATTCGTCGTTATAGCGAACGGGTACGGTACCCAAGCAAACCGCAACCTCGTAACTTCATTTGCCCCCGTAATACCGCTGGCCACCGTTGTAACTCCTGCAGCCACCGTGATGGCCGAATATATTCGCCGCCGCGCGTATCTTAAGCTGGTTTAGAGAGATAGCCTAAGCTATTCATGCATTGTTCCCGCTGATGGTTTATTGATATTACGTGTAGTATGCAGGCGATTATGCAGAGGGGGGGGGGATTAAGAAGCGGGAGGCGCTTCATCTGTGCAACGTGTTAATCGGACACTCCGTGAAATTAGTTCTCGTTAACGGCTCGCCGGGAGTCGACCTCGGAAGCGAGACTAAGAGCGAGAATTTGCGAGACAGGCAATCTGGATATATAATCTAATAAGATATATAATCTAATGCAAGCATGGTAGCGCGACAGAGTCTTCGGGTGTTGGCAAACTCTATGTATAAATCCTGAACTTCCGGTGACGCAAAGAGGTGGCGATCCATCTCCCAAGAGTTAAATTTCGATAACGCGAGGAGATTTCAGATTACTTTATCCGGATTCCGGAGCATCTGCCCGGAATTAGGACACGTTCGGATTCGGAGCTGAAGCGTGATTTATTTCTCGGTCCAAGAGTCTTCTGCAGGAGTGTCGTTATGTCCGCGTTTTACGTGTGCCGCGACGGCGCGTTTAAAGGGGATATATTTTGTAGAACCGTACCTGCAACCAGAGGGATGCTGATCGTCTTTCTCGGAAAGACATCGTCGAGCTGATTTCCCAGAATTGATACATGTCTTCTACGCCAGCAACGTCTCTGCAAGATCGTGCCGCTTTCTGTTCTCGAAAGCCAACGTTTCGTTCGCGGAAAAAGCATGCACGTTGGTTTGATAAACTCACTTTGACAAACTCACTTTAATAAATCGAGCAATTTATTTTGTTCGCGAGATGACATTCTCTGAGAAAAGATTCGCATTTATGCCAACATTTCGAGGACCTGTCGCTCATTCGCGTGTAACTGCTTGGTTATAAAGAGATCAAATATGTACTAAAAGATCACAAATATTTTCAGTAAGACATTGAAAATTATTTCAACCGTCCCAGATTAATCAATTATGTCTGACAATGAATAGAATTTAATCATAAGCGGAAGGCATCAAATTTTCGCAAAATTGATTCAAGTATAGCATAATGTTTTTAATAATATTATTTTTAAACAGACTCGATACGTAGTCATTGTGCGAAAGACATTAAAGGAAGACTCATCTAGAAGAATAAAAGAATTAATTTTTTAATTTTGATATTTTTTTTAAGTGTGATATTTTAAAAATATTTTCTTAAAGTTTCAAATAAAATTTAAAAAAATAAAGTTATAACGTTTTAACGAAGCAGATGCACAGCATTATATACACATACATGTATAATTACATAGATTAAACACAGTAGGGTCCCAATAATTTTTGAAAAAGTTGCAAATAAGAAAAAATACCTACGGGATAAGGTTTTGCATATACCTATTTGTGTGTAAAATTCTATACATTTAGAATTAAATATCTTCAAAACGGAACGGTAAAAGTCAATGAAAAGTTGTTCTACATATTGTTGATATAATTAACTTTCGCATTATGTATATACATATTATAAACTTGTTGATATAATTAACTTTCGTATTATGTACATATTACAAACTTGTCTTATATTTCATCAAACGCACCAGCCTCCTATCCAACTTTTTTTAATAATAAAAACGTAACATTGAAAATTATTCTTTAAAAATGTAATTAAGCCGAATTAATCGGGAAATAAAATTGTCGTTATAATGAATATCTTATGCGAAGCAAAATAACTATGTTTTTTAAAGAGAGAATGAGATACATGCCACGAAGATAAGATAGACAGATCAAGTTAAGGCTAAAGTAATACGATAGCTAGCTACCGCGCAATCAAACTGTTTGCGAAACGAAGCACTACTCTCACGCGCTATGAAGCCGAAAGTACACTTTCCATGTGTCGGAGAATTTATACTTAAACTTGGGCTCCCGTTCCTATCCTATCTGTTGCCGTGCTGCGCACTGTTCGTTTACAGTTTCCAGTCGGACACGTAAATCTATTCGCATAGTTGAATTCCGCTGAGCGCATGAAGACCAGTTTGTTACAGATTCGGTGCAATTGCAGCGAGATACTATCATAGTGTTCTTCGGAGAAATAATACAATTCTTACGCTATTAAACAGAATGCTACGTTACTATCACAACAGAAAGAAAACAAAGCGGTTGATTCTGTTTATAAAAGCAATTTTTAGAGATCCTGAAGAAAGATAAAGCCATGAAAGTTAGAAATTCAAAAAAATAATCTTAAAAAAGATGAGAAACGATTATCGCACGCATTTAAAGACGGGATCAAATAAAAGAAAAGCAGCAAAATTAACCGAGAAGTTTCTTGCCAAGAATATATATTTACACTTACTTAAATCTCTCGGTTGCGAGAAATTAAAGACTACGCGTCGATCGTTAATTATTAAATGTGTAATAATACGAAAAGTGCGCGACGTTGAAACAGCAAGAACGAGATGTCATCAGTTTTTGCCGTTTTAGAAAATAAATTTTCGATGGAAATATACGTATGAAAATCCTGGGGGATGGCTAGTCAGCGAGATCGCGCGAATACTTCGATTGCCGCGGCATTCCGTCCGTTTCCCATCCCACGCGCCACGCTGCTCCATGAAAAATCCTTTGAAACAATCGACGCGTAAAAAATCCGCGGGACGCGTTTCCCAATGGCTCGTGAAAACGAAGTGACCATACGATCGAGTCGTCGTTTAAACGGATTGAAAAAAAAATGTCGAAAGAACTGAAAACCCTTTTAATGAAGATTTATCCCGACGTCGAACACGTTATTTAATACCGTATTATCGCATTTTATTCGCATTACTATTTTGCGGGGCGGGAGGGAAGAAGGGAGGGAAGGTGGGAGGAAACGACGAAATCCGATTTGGAGTATAAAGTTAAAAATAATCCGATAACACGGATAATGACGGATCGCAAACATATCATGGCGCTACCCCGAATCGATCGGCGATTATATTCGCGCGCGTGGAACGATCATTATAAATGTAACTCGGTCGTTTCGTCACCACCGCCGCGATACTCCTAAACATATTTGCTGTGCACACGCCGGTGGCATCGATTACGTTATGATCGCTGAAAAGGGTCCGACGAAGAGGGGAAGCGGAGGCGGGGGGACACACTTCCATTAATTCGACATCGGCCTCGTTAATTACGCGGTAATAAGCGACGACGGTGAAACGAAATGTAGACAATCAATTTGTTCTGACCGCTTAGCCGTTTGCAGTGTCCGAAAGATCGTTACTGTTAACGTATTGCACGGATAATAGGCTCGTTCCGCTGGATACCGGCATGCACGTGCAAATGCCATTTGCACGTTTGTCTCGTATTATTGGAAAATCATTGATTAAGTAGACACCGCGATGTTATGCTACCCTTGATAATCCGCGTCGAGAAAATTTATTATCTTTGGATGATGAAAAGGAAGGAAAGTCGTCTATTTTGCATTCGCTAATTCTTAAAACTCGAGCTACGAGTTAAGCTAACGAGAAAGTGAAATATTTCATATGTATTGACGAACCTCGCTTCGTCCTTTCGTCAGGTGGAAGAGCAGCGTAACGTTCCGCGTTTAGCCGGACATCTTTACATACTTACAAAATTTCATGCTATAGTCAAAGTAAAAAAAAAACAATTTTATTTTATTTGTTTCGAGTAGGGGAGACCGGGGCGAAGTCGTCACTATTTTTTCGGTGCCGATTTTTAACAACAAAACATATAATTTTAGTGAAAAGTGGTATACTGTTGTAAAGAGTGAACCATTGGCTACAAAATTTATACGGACATTTTTGGTCTACGTCGCTTTGTTCAACTGGTATAGAGTGAAAACGACAAAGGTGCAAAAATTGAAATGTCAAAATTGCCGGGGCGGAGTCATCACTCCATTCTCGGACTAAAATTTAAATAAAAATTTATAATTCCGATCATGAAAAATAATAGGATACATTTTATTAATTATTTTTTAATAGAAAAATAGAAACATTAATTAAAAACACGATGGCGGAAAATAATTACAAGCAAAGCGCACACATTTATGTGCCCTATGCTCGCACGTTTCTCGTCAGCTCTATTCTGTCATCTCTGAGCACACGCAGCACATATTATCCAAGTCTTCGCTGGAATCCGACCACTGCTATTTCTTTGACTTTGATTTTTGCCGGAAGCCTCCATGATATGGCTTGGTGACGACTTCGTCCCAGATACAAGTTTCAAGTTTGGTCGCTCATAAAATATTAGAAATCAATGAAAATAAAAAAACTTCACTGGATTCGTGTTCAGCATGCATTACTTTTTAGATAGATATAACAACAAAAACATAAAAAATACGTAAAACTTACGAAAAAAATTTTGTTTGTCACTCAAAAATCACAAAATGTGGCCTCAAACGGCCCTCCTTCGCGCGATTTGTCGGCCGATTGGAAAGCCGAAGAGGGGTTCAAATACGAGTCGTTGCATGACAACAAACACAATCTAGCAACATTACATTTATGAAATATCGCAATGGTTCATAGTGGTACTACTGGTTCATTGTTGGACTACCTACCCTACTTAAAAATGTTTGGTTTTCATAAACTTCACTTTTATATACATAAAATATATAATATTGTTACGAATATTAACAAATAAATACAATTTTTCTATTAAAATACACAATTTTTTCACCCTCAAAAACGACCTCCGTCAACTTGTAATAGTATATTGTGCACCAAGGGGCGAAAGTAGCGTTTTTCAGACGAGTGTGAAGTTTGCCGCCCGAGCCGAAGGCGAGGGCGGCTAATCACACGAGTCTGAAAAAGCTTTCGCCCCGAGGTGCACACGATATTTTTCACAATACCTTTACGGAAAGTTCGACTTCCATGCCTAGAGAGAGGCGAAAGTGGTCAATTTCAAGCCAGGCTTACTTTCCTCCCTAAGGCGGAAAGTGGTTACTTTCCTCCCTAGGGCGGAAAGTGATTACTTTCCACCCGCTAAACAGGGAGAAAAGTTGTTACTTTCCTCGCTAAACAGGGAGGAAAATGGTTACTTTCCGCCTGCTATGCCGCCTTGGCGTGAAATTGACCGCTTTCGCCCCTCTCTACAGGTATGGAAAGTTGAACTTTCCGTGGAGGTGTTGTGAAAAATAATTACCTTTTTTTAAGGCTGCACTATGAGACTATTTTTTTTTTTAGTATAGGTACATCTTGAGAGTATCAAGATAAATTTTTAGCTAAAAATATTAAAAACTCAAAAAAATATAATTTTTTATGCAAAACCCGTTTTTAAAAAATTTATTTTTTTTCGCGAATTTTTTTGACTATGTTAATAATTTTAACTACACTTTTAAACTACATCAGCTTATTCTATGATGTTTAAAGTATATCTTAAAATTTTTATAAGCTAATCAGATCAATATATTTAAAATGGTAGCAGATCAAAAAGTACACAGGGTCATTTTGACCCAGAGTGTTCTTCGTGATAAAAAAAATAGGTATGTTTTCCAAGGGTTAATATATTTATTTATAAGAACTATAATATATATTACATAACAATTTTTTCACGAATTATTATAGGTAATTTCACTGTTTACGAAAATATTTAATAAAAATTAATGTCAATTAAAAAAAATTAAGCAAAATTAGAAAAAAAAGAAAACTTAAAATAACATAAGCAATAAGAAGTGCCGTTTTCGGTCGAAGCGGATCTTGGTGCTTAATAATATTTCACAATATCAATCATTATTAAATAAATTTTTCAGTTTTTTAAACTGCGTGCTAATATGGACTTTGTCGGACTTAAAACGCAATTGTGCAAATTGAAACTAGAAATAATATCTCATATTAATTTGATTGTCAAGTAAAATAATATACTAGAAGAACAGTTATGCAAACTTATGGGTAGATCCGAGTATATGTTCATATATGATTATCTTTAACTTTATAAATATACTTTTACATGATCAGACATGATAATATACAAGCATATAAGACCATAATATATGGCTATATAAGGTTATACTTAAAGAGGTTTTATGGAATATATGATCATATATTTTCATACATAGCCATATAATATTGTCCAAGATTATATTTCCATTTTTTATATGACCATATATTTTCATACATAGCCATATAATAACAAATAAGAGGTATTTTTTCCTGGGTATATAATCACATATGCTCATTAATGGCCATATAATATTGTTTAAGATTATATTTTCTATTTCTTATATGATCATATATATAATCATATATCTACTAATATAAACTAATATGAACTAAAATGAACAAATAAGAGGTATTTTTTCCCGGGATACTTGACACAAGTCTTAGGAAAGGTTATCATATTGTGCTCAAAACAAGAATTTATTCTTCCTTCAAGAATATTATATATTAATTAAGTACATACTTCTCTTCCGTAGACTCTACATAGTTAAGAAAACTGAATTCTTGTATTAATTAAATATTCTTGTTTGAAGCATCAGACTTGCTAAGATCCAGAATATGCAATGTTTTGAATAAATGCAATGCTTGTGATGACTTTGTGGTATAAATTTACGGATATATAAATTTATAAAATACTTGGAACTTGAAATATTTACTTGCTAGTATGTACTTTTCTGTGTGTACTTGCGGATGATTTAAAAGTCTGACAAGCACGAACGTGTCTGAATCCGATTCGGAGTATTTGTGCACACGCACGTCGCCACACATCTTTACGCATGTTCTGACAAACGTACAGCACAATTAATCGCCCTTTTTTCGAGCGTCGCGCTCGAAAAAGTTGCAAAATTAAAATTCCGCAATCTGCCAACGCCGTTCGCGTTGATGACTGTACATTAGGTGGTTACACGCGAGTACCTGCCGCGAGTACAAGCTGCAACAAGCGCGCGCACGCTGCAATTTATGCAATTGTGTTCTGTTTTCGGTTTCCGCCATTGAACGCAAGCGCTTTAAATTTCAAACGGTTTAACCGCGAAGGGATGGGGAAAAAGGAATGAAAAATGGACAGCGCGGCTTAGCATAAAAAATTAAATAAATATTCGGCGGCAATCGTTCCGTCGGGCTTTTATGATTCTAATTACCATATTGACATTACGTGCGATCACGTAGTATCGGAAAGAAATAGCGCGCCCACGTTGGCTGTTTTACGTTCTATCGCGGGAGAAACGATACATTACGTTTAGACCTGACGAGATTAATGCCCGCCATCACAATAGAATGCAAAATTTACTATTCACGCCGAAGTATCGTCGAACTCGGCGTAATTTGCATTCGGCCGTGCGAGATTCCAAAAAATGGAAGCGCCACGACATTAGTTTTTATTTTCTCGCAAAAAGCGGGATTGCAGATAACGTACTGTGTGTGTGCTCTTCAATTAAACGGCGGCATATATAACAACGGCATCGAATACGTCCGGGAAAACTTTTATCCGCACTAGAGTTGCGTGGGAACGTTTTGAAGAGAGAGAGAGAGAGAGAGAGAGAGAGAGAGAGAGAGAGAGAGAGAGAGAGAGAGAGAGAGAATAAAAAAATGTGCAAATTAGAGACTTGCACATTGCTTTCTCACCATTTTTTTCGCTCATAAAGCTTCCTGTATGAGAAAGCCAATCTATTATATGCTAATAATTTTGCAAATTCTTTTTTGTTATATAACCTTTATAGAAAATAGATAATAAATAAAGAAACTTAATTTGAATGAAAATTTGACATTTTCTCGATATAATAAATATAATATTGTTTAATATATTGAGATTAATATTAGTCGGTAAACCCCACTTACAATATTACAAAATATTTATAAAAAATTTCAAAATTAAAAAACTTTTAAATTCAAAATTTTATAAAAAATAAACCCTTTCACCAATTCTCATCAAATTCAAAACCAATTCTTCAATAATATTCTATTCATTTAAAAAAAATTAGCCCAATATATCTCAAATTTGCGGAAGTTATAGAATTCTCACAGATATTTTTTGAAAAATTAAACCTTAAAATACCTTAAAATCTAAAATACTGTATGAATTTTTATAAAAATTACAGTAAGTAAAAGTGTTGTATTAATTTACTTGTGTGCCAAAATGCAACGCTGTAGCTCAAGCAGTTCGTGAGTTATAAACATTTGAAATTTCTGGGGAATCTGTACAACCATACACATACACACATATGGGACAGTCGAAAAATATAATTTTTCGACGTTTAGAACATTCTAAATATATTTAAAAAACTGAAAAAAAATTTATCACAAAAACAAAGCTTCCTCTATGAGGAAGCAAAAATAGAGAAATCTTTCGCGTTGATGTTCACGCGCAGATGCCTAAAGACGCCAAAATGAAACTTTGGCGTCGTCTTTATCCCTCGATTAATTACGGCCTCACTGAGGATATCAAAAACACAATCGTCCCTTTTGAAAATGCGACGGGACGTATCGGAAATAATTCATCTTCCTTCTCTACCACTCGTTCCTTCTCGTTCGTCGGCGTGATGTTTTACGAAGTAACGCTCGTCGTATATCTGTCTCTACCGCTGCTGCACATATTTATCGTCGCAAACGTCTTTAACCTTTATCCGGACAGCCTATTTCCCAAACTTGAACGCGTTGGCGTTGCCTCTTTTCCAGAACGGTCGTACCGCGAAAGGATATTGCACGTACGTCGACATATTTTCCTACCACAAAATTGTAGAAATATCGATATATGTGAGATATGTTTATGTGGCTATTTTCTGTTTTACGAAGATTACTGCGAAAGAAAGTTGTTTTGTGCAACATACCTACTCTAAAATAAATATGTAATCTTAACAAATATATCTAACAATAAGAAGAATACAAAATTTTTTAATATTTTGAAAACTTTCAGAACTTTTTTTGTACACGTGCGATCTTTTACGTTTTTCATGCTCGCTATTGTTAAATTCTAAACCAATTTTCTCCATTATATAGCAATGATATATTGTAACATTCGCAGATTCTTTAATGTAGAATCTATGTTACATGAATAAAATCTACATTTATATACACGTATAATTTTTTATCAATATACACAATTTTAGGAATTATACTCATCCCGAAATCTGATAGAATAAAAAGCAATATTTCCATTTTTCGATTTGTTTTTTTTTAGCGATATATCGCCCCGCGTGCACGCTGCGGAATCGACGAAAGCCGCAGAAAGATTAAACGTAAAACACTCGACGCAAAGTTTGGGCGCGGGCATTCCCGCCCGCGCTCCTCAATTAATTACCGAGCGGGGAAATCGAAAATGCAGAAAGCCGAATCGTTTGCTCGGCTTCATCCGTCAAACGTTCCGAAAAGTTTTATTATCAAGACCGTAGTTAATGCAGTTTAAACCTCGCTCGCTCCACACCGGGGGGTGGCCGCAAAAGTTTCACCATCAAGCTAACTATTACAAGCTAGAAAACGAGATCCTCCGAGGAGCCGTTCGCGGCTCTTGGATAGGAGAGCGCGGGACGGGAGGGACGGGAATAGAGCGCCGTCGTTGTTGATTCCTTTACTTAGGAGGAGGACTTTTATCACACCCGCGACGACTCGAATAGTGAACAATTATATTAAAGTCCCCGTTTACGGACGCGCAATTTGCACGGATAAGAGAGAGGGAGAAAGAGAGAGAGAGAAAAGGGAATTTGCGCTTTGTAGATTTGTTAAAACCGGGCTCCGTCTCTTGTTTGTATGCGTTTAGTGACGGTTCCGGTAGAACGGAAGATTACTTTCCGTTCGTCGTTTGAGTCAAGGAAGCCGGATATACCGCGGTTCTTATCTATACGATATTTTTGTCGCCGATGCGCGCTCCTAAATCAATATCGCATTATCAGGCGAATGTTATATATTGAATAGGTAATATCACGGTACGTCAATCAAATTACGTGTGGATCGCGCTACGCGAGCCAATCGAGCGGAGAACTGCATGGCAGTCGAAATTATCGCGTCGCCGCCCACGGATTTATCGAAATTTGTTGCACCGGCTGCGCTTTATTAATTTCGTTTTCGATGCCGAAGCGTGCCGGCTTGGCGAGTGTGGAATTACGCTTCCTTGTTCAACCTTTTTTTTGCGCGCGCTTTGTGAATCGCGCTGGTTATTTCTATTAAAATCATGATGGAAATAAAAATCAAACAGGCGAAAAGCTGAAACCGGATATAAATTTACGTAGGCAATTAATAACTGCCTACGCAAGTTTTCCCTAGCAAATTGTTGTTCTAGTGATAATTGTATTGTAATTAATAGCAATATCTGACTTTTAAAGCAAAATTGTTTCATCTCGGCTGCAAGCTCTGCTAAAAAAAGATCGAAACTAAAGCAAGATATTGGTTCACGTTTTTCTACTGTTTGAAATTCTAGTAATATCATTTATTAAAGAAAAGCTCATTTAAAATATCAATTGTGTAATTAATTGTAAGAGTTTTAATTGCCCTACTTGCGCGCTGAATAATTAACGCGATTATGAGATTTTCTGCTACATCTATACAGTGTCAGCTCATGAAAAGTAAATATAAAAATTTGCTTTCGAACAAGTCAGTCTAGATATCTAGGTAACGTAAACGAGTATAGCAGGCGGACGAAAATACGCAAAGATTGCCGTCGCATCAGCTGTCAGGAGTAACGTGTCAAGCCAACTCAACTTAATCATTAAGTAAATAAGCTTAGCGTTTAGCGCGCGTGAACTTAGCGGCAACTTTACTCAATAAATTAGAGTCTGTGTTCCAGATACGAGGCGTGAAGTTTCCGCTTCGCGCGAGACATTCTCAACGAGTAGTTACTTCGTCAAAGACGATAAGTAGATTTATGATTGGGCGAAGGCCGCGCGCTCGTAAATAACGAGAACGTGTGACGAAACGCAAACTAGACTAGCAACACACAATGCGTCTAGTCGTCGTTCAGCGGGCGTCTGTCGGAGCACGCCAAAAATTGCCAAACTCGTGTCCGAGCATCGTCGATATGGTGTTATACCTATCTATTCCCTCGCCGGCGAGAATGTTAGAGCGATCGAATACGCGATGAACCCGTACACTTCTCTTCTAGGTCCACTCGATTTTTATTTCCGCCGTCGTCGTCGTCGTCGTCATCGGTCCTCGTCGACGCGTACGCATCCTCGAGCGGCGATTTATCGCACGCGTGTTTACCTCCGAACAGCCGCCCAACACTCACACTAATACCACCCGCACGCCCGCGCGCGCGCGCAAGCGCGTGTCTGTGCACGCCGCACGCCCGTGTCGCCAACACCGCGCTCTTACGTGTGGACACGTGGCGCACGCACATATCCACCCACTCAACCACCCATCCGTGCACGCTTCCACGATTTTCGAGTGGTGGCACGTACATACATACATACATACATACACATATATATATATATATATATCTATATATATATATATATATATATATATATATATATATATATATATATATATATATATATATTTGTGTGTGTGTAAGTGTGTGTGTGTGTATACATATATACGAGGCAACGCTGAGATACGGCGAGGGTGGATTTCCTGCGGGCATGCGTACAACTCGCGGAATGACGGCAGTAGGGTGGAAATCGCGGAGGTTCGAGGGTACGAACGAGGGTGACACCCTGCAGTCTGACGCGGGACTTCGACCCCCGTGCTTCGACGGGGATGAGAAGTGGCGATCTCTCTCTCTCTCTCTCTCTCTCTCTCTCTCTCTCTCTCGGTCTCTCTCGGGCCTGCAAACCAGAGAACGACCGCGAGCGGAATTCGGTGCGCGAGTTTCACGACGGAAATTCAGAAGGATAGACCGAAACGCGGATGTCTTGGGGTTGCACTCTTCCCGCATTTTCCCGTTGGAATAATTACGGTCGATTAGGATGCACTCGATAAGAACACTTCGACAAGGAAGACGAACCTCTGTGACCGAATAATTTTATTTCCGCGGTAAAAGCTAGAAAAGCTTACGTGTAACGCGATTTTCTCTCGCGCGGTGAGAATAGTCTGCGAATTGAAACTTCGGCAGGTGAAATTTCGCGGTTTTATTTCCCTTTCCTCGTTTTACGATCCTTCCGAATTATCGCGGTTTCGCGAGGAAAATGCTAAATAAAGAAAATAAAAGGCAAGGCAACGCGCGAAAGGATCATCGTATTTCTTTCTGTTCGATCGCGCGAGGTGTACGCGAAATTTCATTTCGGCAGAGAAGCGCATCGGAGCGGAAAGGCCTGTCGATCGCGCATCGACACACGCATCGGGACACACCGTCGAAATATAAATTGGAGTACGTTGATCTCGGGGAAAGTGGTCATCGCCTTTATCGCGAGTGTTGTCGTTAATTAACATAGGAAAACGGAAGCAAAAGGGGGAAGGCAGGAGACCGATACAGGAATGTCGCAGAAGGAGGAGCCGGCGGCGGCGGCGACGGCAGCGGCGGCGGCGGCGGGAGGAGGGGGCGGGGGGAAGGCAGAGTCAGTCACGGTAAGTCGATTACTTCGTGGTCGATGATCAAACGTCGCTTTCATTAGCCACGGTCTCGGTTGCTGCGGTTAAACATTCCCGACACTCTAGCCCGAGACCAACCTTGAATCAAAGATTCCATTACACGGCAGAATTAAACGCTCGTTGATGCGCGAGTCCGCTTTTTTTTTATCCTTTACTTATCTCGTAACGCTCCGCGAGCGTTACGTGTCCCGGTATTTCATAACGTGCAGATAGTTGATGCCGCGTCATGCCGAAAGACGAAGCTCGGATTGAATGACGTTTTTATCTAAAACGTCAGATAAAAAGTTTTTTTTTATTTATTATTATTATTATTTTTTTTTTTAAGAGAGAAACTGGCGATACGGGATATGAACAAATCGATACGAAATCCGCTTTCGTCGCAACTGTAAATTAACTTTCCTCGTGTTGCGATTGCATTTTGCATTTGACGCGCAATATTTCGCCGGAAACGCCGCAAGAATCGTGCGCGTGATCGGTCACGGAAGTGTTCCGAGCGTAGAATCTTGGACTTTAAAGCGTCGAAAGAAAAACGTTTCGTTTCGTTTCGCGCTATTGATTTAACGCGTAACTTCGCGCAGTTTCCGAGGATCGCGACTGAAATCGCTCGATTATCCGTCATCCCGAATACTTACTTGGGCAAATGTAACGGCGCGCGGCGCGGCGGCGACAGTGAAACTTCCGCGGGGAGGAATCCGGTCGACTCTCCGACGCCCGCCGTCGGTCGGCGTCGAGGCGACTCGTATCGACTTTCACCACTGGGAGAAAGAAAGCGCATCCTTTCTTTATCTGCAACTTCCTCCATCTCCCCCGCCGGCACTTTATTCGGGATCAAAGCCTTTCTATTCGACGATTGCGAGCACTCGGGGCGGGGTGTAACTTTACGTCTCACCGAGCTTTCACCGTGCGCCCGTGAGAGTCCCAAACGTAATTTCGGTCGTCTTACGGCGGCGAACGGCGGCACGAACTGTATCTCGATCCGTATTACGTAACGACTCTTAATGCGCTGTAACTTTGCGACTAACGCGTAGGATTCCGGCGAGGATTTATGGAAGCTGGAACTTCAGGCTAATTTGTGACGTTACGTGCGAGTACGAGTTACGTGCTCGCCTGAGAATCTTGATTCGCGCGTCCAGATTATTCTTTTTACCCGTAGAGATATAAATTAAACGAAATTTACGGCGAAATAATTACTGTCTTATAAAGGTCGAAACGATAACAAAATGCGGGAATACGCGGTAACGCAAAAATGTGGGATAGCTCCATGTAACGCTGGACACATTCGTAACTTTCACGTGACTCTGTGCGTGGAGCAATATAAATTCAAAGAAAAATTTATTGTGTGCGCGGGGGATATAAAAAGGTACGTTTTTATAGCCGTGTACATTCCATTTCCTCGCAACAAAATGCTTATTTATTTAAAAATATCTCTTGTATCTGATATAAATAACGAAAGTCAACGTATCACGTTTTCAGGGAAAGTGAAAACAAATAAAAGTATATATATCCTAAGCCGGGATGTATTTTTAAATATTAGTCAGATTTAAACAGAGATAATTAATAAATTATCTTTTACATCAAATTAGAAAAATTCTATTGATATTACATACACACATAATATTAAAATATATTTATATATATTATATTATATCTTATAATATATATATATATATATATATATATATATATATATATATATATATATATATATATATATATATATATATATATATATATATACATATTATAAAAATGATATACATCCATTCGTAATTGTAACAAACGTAAAAATATACTTCTTTTACCAAGCACGCGAGAGATGTTGTATAATAACTTCTAATGCAATTCCACGTCCAACTAACACGAACCGAACTTCGCAGCGGGCGATAGTTTGGCGAAATTTGTGACTGTTACGAGGTTGTACAAGCCGCTCGGTCAAAAGCTTAATTCGATTCTCGCGGCTCGAAGAACCTGTTCTTTGCGAGATGCGCTCTTCCCCCTCCCACCTGCCCACCCATCGATCGTTTCGCCGAGAGAACGTCTTCGTCGGCTCTTTGTCGTCGTCTCGTCCATCTCCGAGGAGCGGCGAAACGCTCGCGGAAGCGCTTTCTCGCGCGCCATCGAATTTCGAGGAGTACGATTTACGACAGTAATTCCGATCGCTCCGTGCGCGCCGCGTAATAACTTCGCATCTCGACGTAATATCAGCAGGCGAACAGTTTCATCTCGAGATTTGTAAAACCGTTGTCAACTATCTATCTGCGCGAACATATCTTACGATAGCAATTGCATTTTAACGTGCACCAAATATCCTACATCTCTCTTTATCCTTTCTCTTCTCCTTAGTTGCTAGCAACTTGAGAAAGATATTTAAAAAGGATTTGCCCATTAAATCCTTTCTAAATATCATCCACTGAAAAATAATTCGATAAAAGTAGAACATCTCGTATATCATATTTCCTTAATATACAGTCTTAAGCTATCCCTTTTTTGCATCTTACGCGACTTGAATTTCTCGAAGTAATTTTTTTTCCGATTTATGCATTCACATTATGTGTGAAACGATGCATCCCACGATTAATTGCGACGCATTAACGTTTTATAGCCGATTCCACGAAGTTTCTTACCAAGGATTTGGTATCGCAACCTTTCGATCTGCTTGGCGAAGTAGCTGGGGATGCGACTTTACGCCTCAACGGGTTACCAACCCCCGAAAATCGTCAAGCACAATTTCACTTGATGAAAGTCACCGCTAAACGCGTGACAGGAGGTAATTTTTAACGTGAGCGGGCCATTACAAAACGAGCGATTTTGTTCCGTAACGTAAAATTCCCCGCGTGAGGAATACAGGGATACTATGTCGTTGGAAATTTTGTTCGTGCCGAACTGGAAAGACACTTTGACCGTTTTTTTATGTACAAAATGATAAAATAATGTTAAAAATGTTTTTAAAAGCCAAGTATAAATTAAGATGCAAATTTAAATTTTAAATGCTAGGTACATCGAATGTTCAGAGATTGGATTTATTTTTTATCAAAAGTTTATGTTTGCAATAATTTATTAGTAAAAGCGGATATAACGCAGTCTCATAAAACAATTTCATAAAAATATATTACCGTGTAATATATTTATGAGTTCGTGTAATTTTTTCTTTTGTATCGCTAATATAAACGGAATGTTGCTGCTTGAAAAATAACTACATTCTTTTAGCGTAAAGTGTTATCCATCATCATAAATTTCTGCCAATTCGAAGAATAAGAGTAAAAAGAAGAAGAGTAAAGAAACGATATAATTTCTACATGAACTACAAGTTTGACAAAGACATAAAACTATCATTGTCGACTAACGATTTTGCAAGAAATATGGCTCTTTAGCATATATTATGTATCGTATATTCGTAGGATGATAAAAAAGTATTTGATGTCGTAAAAGTGAAGTTAGAACGTTAAACACAATCGTCCACGAGGCAGTTGCCATCCACTTCGCTTCGCTACAAATTTGGTTAGTTCACCGCAAAATGGTTAAATTCCTCGTTTAAAAGTCTCTCGTGCACATTTCCTCGCTGTTTGGCTGTTGGGCAAAGGGTTGTTATCGTACCCTCTCGATCTACCCTTGCAAAACTAGCTGCGGATGTAACTTCGCGCTTCATCGAACTTCCCTCCAAAGGGCGCGAGTCCCCGACGTAATTTCAGTCGGAAACGACCACGTCTTAATACGTATTATATAGTGACTTTTAACGCTGGCGAAACGTACAACCACGAGAGAAAGTTTTAGTCAATATGTAAAGTGCCACCGGTACAGGAAACTACGATCTGTATAACTAAGAAGTTAAATTGAACTACGTCACACAGTATGTTATAGGAAGACTTGTTTGTTTTTTTACTTTCGGACTCGACACTTCAATTAATTTTTAATAAAAAACGTTTTAGATTCATACAAGTCTAGGCTGATTGAATAAATGCAATCTAGATTAGTTAAAATTATAAACTCGTGTCGTTAATTAGAAATTATCTGATATTATCAAATTAGGATATATCTGATATTTGTATAAAGTACGATTGTTAATCACTTTTGCATTCCCGTCTTGTTTTGCAACGTCTTCTTTAAACTTTAGTGGCCAATAAAACCTTCATTTTTACAATTTTGCTTTTACCAATTTAAAATATTCAATTCCTCAATGTGTTTTTCAAAAGTTGGTCGACAAATTAATTCAGAAATTGGAAAAAAACGTAGCTGATAGATTTGAAAAGTTTCGCATAGTTTCCTATATTTTGTGGCGATAAAATGAAACGATAAGAGCGATAAAACTCTTGAAATTATGCGTACTTCTAATTAGAACATTATCGTACAGTTGTAAGATATGCAGACAAATATGTAAATGACGAACGGGTAATTTAACATGGTCAAAGTACTAACTGTTTGAAACGTTGAATTTAACCCGCACACCATAAACATTTACGAATGTCCAATTCCGCGTTATAATATTCTCGTCGGTTAATTACGGTATTACAGTACATTTTAACCTCCGTGTCCGTGTAATTTTGCTTTTATTGTTGTTCCTCTTTAAAAACTTGCGCGATAAATACGGAGTAAAATATATTTGCACGTATTTAAGGACGCGGAGACTTCACGTAACTTCATACTTCAACAGTCATAGTGTGTTTGATGGTTTGATGTATAACGGGGGTGAAAACATGAGAGATGAGACAAGGATCGAAGTTCCCGAATGTTTCGATACTTGGAGTTTACACAACATGTTGTACATTTTAAAAGCGTTCTTAAATCTTACATTCCCCGACATAAGTGCGGGGAAAATATCGTAAACAAATTTTTGCCTGAAAATATAAAGCGTCCTTACATACGTGCAAAGATATTTATAACATGAACGTCAGCAATGTCCATGCAAAGCATGATGGTATTTTATGTACTTAAAAAGTGCATGACGGAAATATGGATCGGAGGAACTCGAAATTATTCCTCGAAAATTGGACGTAATGCGACTGACTTCGCAAAGCGATTATTCAGGAATATAAGAAGAACTCCGCCAAGTACAAACTTCGTCCACACAATACTTCTTAGGAAGCGTCACGTAAATTTATTCCTCAAAATCCGCAGCCAGTAGACCGTACGGCTGATCCCAACAGTTTAATATAGATCGTTGGCCCACTTTTTTTACCTTCGTTCGAGACTCGATGGCGCGTGGCGGGCATCAACGATCGCGAAGATAAGAGCGAAGTTTCGTGACTTCTTGTGTTTGTGTAATTTATATATTCGTATATATACGTTCGCAATTTTACCTTTATAAAGTTTCCGCGGTGCACGAGGAGCGCCGGGATCCCGCCCGAGAGCAGCCCGGAATGCAGTTAATTGAGGGAAGATGAAGGATTCCGCAAAATTTCCTCTCACGTATCACACACACACACACACACACATACCTACCCAAGCTCGTAACCAAGTATACCGCGCGAGTTCTCGAAGTTAAAAGTTATTAATTTAAAACGTAATCAGTCTTTACTTTGTTACAAGTCGATTGTTTCTTTCCATATCTCGACGCGTGCGCTCCCGCAGCGCGCAGCGTCCGCGAAACTTCACATTCCGCGGATATTATATTGATCTCCGCGGGGAAAACTCAGACGTTCCGTGAGAAAATATTTTGATAGCACAATTTTCGTTCCAAATTAGCAATGTAAACTAGAACGTTTCCAGTGCTGCTCGGGGCGTATACCTCTTGTAATCACAGCTTCGCAAGAGAAATTGCGCGTCTCTCTTTGGAAAAAGGATCGAGAGAGCCGCGCGCGTCTTTTCGAAAGCCCTCCGCACAATGCCGGCGTGCGAAGGGTTAAAAAGATGCAGTTCCCGCCGCGTTATCATATTTCTCCCGCGGATATTATTTGTTGCGCCAGTCCCGCGTGTGCGCGACGCGGTCTCATAAAATACGTGTGACACGCTAAAATAACGACTGCACTCTTGCAGGTCATTGTGTGAACGCTTTGTGTACGACCGGCTGACGCGAATACTTTTTGTTGCGCGGATGTTTTATATGTAGCGCTCTTTGCGCACACCCCTATCAGCCGACGGATTCATATGAGTCGTTAAATTGCAATCCGCGCGCTTACAAAAAGCGAGAAGCGAGCGTACGATCACATTATACCGAACATTCTTATTTCCGTGCTGTTTCCGAAAAACTTTACAGCCGGGACATGCGAGTCCTCGGCGCATTTCTTTCCGCGAAAAAGCAAAAGTCTTCTAAGTCTATTTTGTTCAAAAACCATATTTAAGGATGTATGGGTGATATCTCAAAAGCATTACCAAAAATCTAAAAATTTCATAGATTGTTCTATTATTACGTCTAAGTATCTGTGTAAAATTTCAGCACAATTCTCTTACTGGTTTAAAAGTTATTGTAATTAAGGATGTATTAGAGGTATTTCAAATATATTCAAAAAGTGCTGTAAATTGTTTCTAAATTAAATTAAAAATACTCTGTAAAATTTTGAAGTTATTTAAGAGTTATTTAAGTTTAAAGTTGATAAAATTAACATATTATCCTTTATAGAGAATCGACACTTTGCTGTAAATATAAATAAAATATAAATAAACCATTAAGATATTTCTTAAACTTTTTTTATGTGTAAAACATACATCATTGATATTGTATTTTAAATTTCAAAATTTTTTGCCACAAAATTTTTTTTTTAATTGTTTAAACAATACTAATTATTTAAATAACAAAAAATCATACTCAAACTGTTAACGGTAATCCCTTCTAACATATAAAAAATTTTGAGTTGTTTGACATACATGCATAGTCTTCTTTTATTGAAAATTTAACTTTTAGCAAGGACTGTACGACACATACATCCTTAATATCTGATGCAAATATTGTATTTGAGATATTAGTGAAAATTGCGAGCTTTTAAGTCTTGTCCTTCTTTAATTCGTATTGTTTAACGAATATTCAAGTCTTAGACATTAATTTTGAAACTTTGAAAATAGTATCATCTACATATTTCGCACTAAAAATAACGTCAAAGTCCTTCGTGCTTTTACAACGAAAGAAGATTAATAGAATTTCGAATCTCTATTTTGCACCGACAAGAAATAGCACTTACCGTTTACTTTCGGCGTTTCGAATTCCACGCGAACTTAGCAATCTCGATGAGACGCAAGAAAGGATCGATTTATCAAAGTCAGCAATGAGATAATTGCGGCGAATTCATCGTGGCTAACGCAAGGAGATGCACGCGGCAGCGACGCTGTCGAATCGCACTTGACCCGCAAAATCTGATTTTCGCAAATTCGCTCCGTAGGTATCTATACCAGAGACGGAGATACCTGACACGGAAGAACCCACGAAATTCGATTTTCGAGATTTGTGTACAGGTCATCCGAGCTAAAAGCGTGAGCTGCCGAGTTAGCGAATAAGCGCGCGGGAGGAAAGGGACACAATTGGGAAGGATATCTCTGAATGTGAATCCTACCTATTATCCCTAGACAAGAACAAATATGTATTTGCTGAAACGCTGTGGTGTTATAGGTCCTTTCAGAGCCAACAGAGAGCCAGTAAGTTGAAGCGCGCGATAAGCTGTTGGAGATATTGTGCAATATATCTTTCTTGTTAACAGCAGCAAGCGGTTTATTTAATATTAGCCAGTTTGACAACACAAGTATAATTTAATGATACAAACTTAAAAAATGTTGTTTTTAAAATATGCTATGTATGTGTTAAAATATTATTCAAAAAATATACAAATGTTGAAAAAAAGTTGCAAAATACTGCCGATATTCAGTAATTACTTTAGTGGATGAAAATTCGACGCGTTACGCCCGAATGGGCTTGTGCTCGAAGTCGAAGTTATCGTTTAATCTAAAACGAATATTATATCATACCTTACCGAAAGTTCGCAACTCACTTTAAACTGTAATTTTCAGACTGACAGACATTGTAGCGTAAACTATACGTGACATACGTTGCAGCCACGGTTAATACCCGAAATTAAATACGAATTTGCTAGGAGTTTAATTATGCGAACTACTAAACACTCTCGACCCGTCGCGTCGCGTTGCGTCGTGCCGGTGCACACGTCACTAAATCGTCGGCTATACGAAGCATATTAATTTACGTAGGGATCGACCGCATGATTTTGATCCAGCAATTACGTAGATTCATCCTGTCACTCGTATACCGGCTCGCATCGCCGACTCTCGGGAATCGTTAACCACTCCGAAACTACAAGTATATACCTATGCAAAATTCACCGCGCTGCGCGCGCGTCCCCTTAGCATTTTCTCTCTTTTCCACAGAAATTCTTGTCGAGGCGCTCTCGAGGATGCTCGACTCCACCACTGAAAAATAGGCCAATTAAGGCAGAATGGGAATAGAAAGGATTGTGCGTCATTAGCGTATAATATCCTTCAGAATTTACCGCGTTAATGAAGCACGATTTTATTCCTAGTTTATGTTCGATTACGTTTTTATTGTAGTCAACTTGCTTCGAGAAAAGAGAGAGAGAGAGAGCTTTTTAAACGAATAATGATAATTAGTAAGCCGTGATATAAATTAAAGCTGACGCAGAAATTAGAGTTCAAATTAACGCGGCTGTAGCACTCTATAGCGTAAAGTTTTTAGGAGAAATTTCCATTTAAAAAGCACACGCAAAGATATTAGGAAATATCATACCGCAATGATTGCAAAGCGGAGGAGTAAATAAAAAGCGAATATGACGATGCGACTAGCGAAATCCAATCGACAGAGGTCCCTTGTCGATCCCAATAATTTGGTTCGCTACCGAATGTGTCCTCACGTGTATATCGTTTCAACGATATGATTGCCGAAATCCATGTTATATATCTTTAATATGTAACTACTATATAAACTTTATCATTTGCATTATGTTGACGATGTTAATTTTACGAGATAAATTTAAAAATATTGTAGATTGCCAAACTTTGCGAACGTATTCGTCGGCTAGAATTTAAATAATGTCAAATAAAGAATTCAACGTAACAAAAAATACATGTAGACGTAACGGGAATTATTCATGAAAGATCCCTCGTGAAACTAAAGTAAAAAGATATTTTGCAGACTCACTGATATATTTACCTTCTTGTGATATTTTTCATCTATGGTGTCATACTTTGATATCCGATATTGATATCAGATATAATCTAATATCTGATCTTCATATGTGATGTAAAATTATTAAAATTCCATTAACCTGCCAAATAAAATGAGGAATCACACCTACATCGTTATCCATTAATTAACATTATAATGTAATCAGAAACCTTTATACGTGACTACACATTCGTTATACAGGGTGTCCAAGTTTAAAGTGTCCAAGTTTACAGTGCTATATCTCGTGAACCAATGATTTTATTGAAAAATGTTTCAGACAAAAGTTGCATGGTTTGGAGGGAAACATATAATTCAGATATGAGTCATGTCGTAGTAAATGTCATCGTTTCCAAAAAATTTTTAAGGTGACTAATTTTTTAAATAAAACTTGATTCTTTCTTTGAGACAAAAATTGTGTAGATCTCGTCGAGACGTTTTCAAAACACTATAATAAAGCTCTCTTTTGTTAAGAATTTCCTGAGATATTTTAAAATTAATACTTATACATCTACATTTCAATCTACTTTTTTTCTTTTTCTTTTAGTTTAACTTATCTTTTACTCATATTTTTCTTTAACTACTCATCGCATATCGTTCGTAAAAACATATGCGTATGTGCGTTAATTTAATTTGATTATCGAGACGGTTGTCAATCGACTGCCAATTTGTCTAAATATGTGCATATATGTATCAGGCTGTATCAAACAGTTGATTTTTTTTTTGTTCAGAAGGACTATCAAAAGCAAGGAAGAGTTTAGAAGTGGCGCGAGCTTGCGTAATCGATCACGACGGCCTCAGCACTTTGGAGAATTAAATTCCGTCACACAGAAGCGGAGACGTACATAAGCGTCTCGTACGAATACTAAACTTTTCCTTTCTGTCCTGTGAGGCGAAAAGAAACTCGTCCTTGGTATCGACATCTTTCAACGATAAATCACCGTGGATATAAAGAACTTAATGCGCCTCACCATTTCGAACGCAATTTTATTCTCATTAATACGGACCGTTGTTTATAATCTCTCTTAAAACGACACTTGGTAAAAACTGTGCAGTGAAATGTGAAATACTGATAATTTTGAAATTTGAAAGCTAAAGTTTGTTATATTGCAAAATTTGCTTTTAAAAATTACCCTCCGTATAATTAAATCCTAAATTAAAACTGTTAAAATAAAATCTATAAAATTGTTCAAAAATTTTGAAAATTATTATTTACGTTCAAAGAAACTAACTATATTGACCTATTAAAGAAGCTGTAACTGAAAGAAAGTTATATGCAATCGTTAACAGAAGATATATCTCAAACAATTGGCAATAAATACATAGATAAAAATAATTTGGCATAATTTTTCTGTGTAATTTATTACATTTTCTATTATCGACGATCTATCGCTGACAGCGAGAGATTTGATAAATGAAAGTGCCCACTTTAGGGCGCTAATTACTGGCACAATTACTCGGTAGATGCCGTTAATCAGATCACATCGCAAAAGGCGAGACGAAAATATAATTTTTCTTTGCGAACGATAACGAACGTGCATTAGTTGCGTAATTTAATACACTTTGTGCTAACAATTATTTTATCAAATTTTGTTAAAATCAGAATGTTTCTACGAAATATACGAGATAATAGGCATTTGAGCGTGTATTTATTTCATAAAGAGTTGGACTTAATTATATAATGTGGTATTATCGCTTTTTTAAATGTTGATTAAATATATTGCAAAATTTACTTTAATTTAACCAAAATTGGAAGTGGAAAATTATTCTAGAAACATATTTAGAAATGCATTATGCTTTAATTATATATAATTTGATATAATATGTCAGTTAATGTCACAGTTATTATTTCATTATTTTAAGAATTTTATTTCTAATTTTTTTCTTTTGCTAAAAAGGTATATAATAAAAAAGGCTGATTTTTGGGCTGAGTTTGATCCTTGATTATATAATTACGTTTAATTGTATACACCTCTTTAAAATAATCCTGCGTCGTATGTATAAAATCGATAAAAAAAACTCGCGTTTATTAAACGCCAGTACATCGCATCACGAAATTCTCAGCATGTCGACGCAATTTGATTCTCTGACCAATACGAACGCTATTTCGCATGTTTCCTCAAATCTCCGTTTTGATACGACATCTCGTACACCTGTACGATTACGGTTACGAGTTTTTTTTCCCAGAATATAGCAGATATATAGTCACATGTGGGCGAACGACAATTTCCTGCAGCGGTAACACGGCTGCAGCTATTTTCGAGCGCGCGTATTGCAGAACGCAAAAAAAGCCTTTCTACCATTCGTATGCACCTAATTTCGCGGACCGCGATTCTGATCTGGTCCGTTGTAACGTCCGCTGTAATTGCGTAACCGTGGCAAAGAATTTTCCTCGGGGCGTTCTCTCTCGCCCGTTACACACACCGCGCCGAAGGAAACTCATGTACGTGCGCAGGATTTAACAATTATCGTTGTAATATCACGGTCGTAAAATATGTACGTGCGCTAGTCCGCGAAACTGGGTCGTGAAAGAAGAGACATACGAGACGTGAAATCAATGTCGAATTGTGTTCTTCCCGCCAGGCCTGCCCGATTAGCGTAGTGATAAAGCCTGCGCTTTTCTTATGCACCTCCTTATGCCCGTATCACACTATAGTGATTGGCGATTGCGTCTAAGGTTTGCGTCTACGTCTTCTGACCAATCAGAACGGAAATCGCGAATTGCAATCGCCCGCAGCTATACTTTCTGATTGGACAAGAGACGTAAACGCAAACGTAGACGAAATCGTTAATCGCTAGTGTGATACGGGCATTACACACGCGCGATTTATCGAACCCCTCCGCAAATTTCCTGCATTTCCCTAACGCCATGTTTTCGCCGTGCGCGCGCGCGATTATGCATATAACTTTTTCTTCGACGGATTATCGTACGACTACGGTATGCACGGTCACGTATCCGACGCAACAAGATCAACTGAAACGAGCTTGGAAAGAGCTTTACAAGAGAAGCGCATAATGCTTGAACAGAATGAGTTTCGAGAAAACGTGCCGGCGCGGAGCCGAGAGATCGATCGAGACGAGCGTGGGCGGTCAGGGAAATCATTAATATGTTTATCTCGCTTGAAATTTAACACGCGTAATTCTCGCGTATCTATAATAGCAGTTAGAGAAGCATGGTGAAAGAGACTCTTCTCAAGTTGGCCGAACTATACAACCGAATAGTGGTTTCAACGCGGTACGTTGTAAAACGTTAACTATACGACCCCGATAACCGCGTTTACCCGTGATTGTCACTCTGCTATGGTAGTCACGTACGTATGCGGAACCACGTATAGCAATTTTGCATGGGGATCCGATGGAACAAGATCAACGGGAATGAGTTTCCAAAGCGCTTTATAGCGGAAAGTCGATGATGCTTGAACGAAGGAAGAATTCCAGAGAGAGAGAGAAAGAGAGAGAGAGAGAGAGAGAGAGAGAGAGAGAGAGAGAGAGAGAGAGAGAGAGAGAGAGAGAGAGAGAGAAGGGTGCGACAAAGGCGCGAAAATCCAGTTTCAAACTAGCGACGACAGCCGATAGCGATGTTGCAAAGGGAGATAGAGTTTTTATGTCGAAACGAGTATGGCGTCGCAGATACGAGGGTTGGGAAGAAGTGGTATTTACTCGCGGTGGGTGTACGAGTGAGGCTGTAAATAACGATGGTTTCTTTCTTTTTGTACCCCTTCCCTCTTTCCTTCCCCCCTCTCTTTCTCTCTCGGTTCTGTATCCTTTTTTTTCTTGCCTAGCACGTACGCACCGCGCCAGAGATTGTGTTTCATTGCGTGGGTAGATCGTTAAAAAAAAGCGCAAAAAGAAGAATTTTTATCACTGATAATTATGACGCCCTTTGCGAGGTCCTTACGCGCACGATACTACCACGCGTCTGTGATAACTAGCGGGCATGTCTTTTCACCCAAAAACGACTCGTGACGCGAGAAAGAACAAGTCGATATTTACTCGAGAGACAGAGTCACTTGTAAATATTGGAATTTTTATCTTCACGTAATTTGATGCCAAAAATGTCTTTATGTTAACGTAATCTTTTTAAATATTGTTACACTCCATATCTAAACATAGCACACTCTCAATAACTTAAAAAAAAATTACAGAACATGCTTACAAAACATGCTTCTATTAAGATTATTTAAAATATTTTTACTTAAGCATGTATAAATAATATAATAAAAATCTAATAGGCTTACCAATACATTTTAGCAAGATAAATTTTCAGTAAAAGTTTTCTTTATTTATAAATACTTATTTAAGTATTCTAGGAAGTACAACTTGATGTTTAGTTGTAATACGAATTTTACACATAAAACAAAGATTTCATATTTCGCCTTCGTGTCCTATATTTTTTTTACGTATAAATAGATAAAAAGTAACTACGCTCGTGTAATTAAAAATTAAATAGACAACAAGGGCCAATAAACGAGCATTTAAGATGTTTAAACATATAATTGGTATATATACACGGGACGTTTCGACCGCACAGGGTCTTCTTCAGCCGTTATAAATTACAAATACATAGAATCGCGTAGTGGTAATTGAATTCGTCGTGTTACAAAAATATCAAATTCTTAAGCCTAACGAGCCCACATCACCATTCAATTGTCTAACGAATACAAACTAAGTCTATGTCGATGCATCTGCGAAGTCAAAGTCAAGTTAGGCTTAAGAATTTGATATTTTTGTAACACGACAAATTCAATTACCACTACGCGATTCTATGTATTTGTAATTTATAACGGCTGAAGAAGACCCTGTGCGGTCGAAACGTCCCGTGTATATATACCAATTATATGTTTAAACATCTTAAATGCTCGTTTATTGGCCCTTGTTGTCTAGTTAATTTTTTTACGTAATTTTTTTTACTTATTCCGTAATCACTAGCCTACGCTTCGACATTAAAGTAAATGTCAGTAGAGCATATGTAATTGCGTTTTTCTAATTAAATGCGTTTACGCGTTTAATAACCCAATTTCGCTAATTTCTTTTGCACGCGTGGAGCGTTGCAATCTTCATTCCGCCGTAAACGTTACTTAGTCACGGACAATATTAGCTGAATTAATTAACGGTTAACAGTAACAGTAATGTCAGAGTTTCGTTGATATATACCACCTTAATAACAAAAATAAGAAAGTATTTCGGTCGCTGGGAGTCAATCTTTTCAGTATACGGTCGCGGAAAAGGCTAAGGGGTTGTATGAGATCAAAGTAAATAACAAAACGCAAATCACAAGGCGGAAAATAGCGGCGCCAGTGTTACGCGGCGCTTTCGCCACGACGATCATCCGCCAGCGGCGACATTAACAGGGAGAAATGGTGAGTGACGTGATCGTTGGTACGTGCACGACGAGGTTGACGTTATCGCGCCACCGAATCGGAATGCCTTTCGCATGATCTATTTAACGCGCCGGTGAGCACGCACGCTTCGTCGGGGAAGGGTATCTCCTCGGCGGCGACGGCGACGTCGTCGGCGACGACACGGCCCGGCCGCCGCGGAGCCGTCAACTCGCGGCGCGGCGGAAAATACTCCGGATGCCATTTTCAGGGCGCACGATGAATATTCTTACGCGCGCGCCCTTCCAACCGAAACTGAGAGAGCTTGGCTGCGGAACAAATATCCATCCGCGCAAACATCGCGTCGGCAACGGCGACGGCGACGGCGACGACAGTGACGACGAGGGTGCGTGCGAGATAAGTGCGAGCGGTGAGAAGGGAATAACCCGGTGGCTTCATATTGTGCGGCACGAGAGGTGGCGACGGATATACACCAACACGTGTACCGTAAATGTAATTACAGCTTAAAGGGAAGTTCCATCTTAAGCAATCCTTCGCGGTCGAAGTGGGTTCTGCATTAATTAGAAGCCAACTTAATTAATACGCGCTTGTATGCCGGGCGTACTCTTGTCCCGGGAATCTTGCCTACACGGAGGAAGAGGAAAGCGCTTCCTTCTTGCCGACACTTTAGGCAGCGCAGAGTCTCTACGTGTACGTAAACGCGACTTCGCAATATCGTTGCTTTTTACCAGCGCTCACGCGGCACGTCGGATTTTCATAAAGAATTTGCATTTAGGTAGTCGCGCGAGCGGTAAGCTCGCGAGATTCAAGTGTAGCATGCTCTTCTCATTACTGCGGAATCTCGGCTCGCGAACTCTCGAGGAACGAACAATTCGCAATTACGTGCGTTGCGGGTTAATAGAACGCGACCTCCTCCCTCAGATTGTTTAAGAAACGTGCGATAAATATTGATATAACTGCACTATTCAATAACGAACCAGACAGCACGTATGTCCCAAATTGGGACATAAGACGTCTTATGTCCCGATTTTGGATATGATGCTGTCTGGGTCGTTGATAAATTCACGATTTCGTAACTGTCTGACTGGAAGAATAATTCTACGCACATAATATAGACAATATAGAAACGATAAGCGAAACTAACATGCAAGTAATGATACTCGCTGTGAGCGATAGTGACAACATTTTTCTCGTAAATTTTTATGTGCGCCCCGGGCACATTCCGTCCCGTACAAGTGTGCGCGCGGCGCGGAAAGGTCGGGAAATATTATGCTAGCAACACGAGAGAGTATGAATTATTTAAGCGCGCGGTGGAGATAGGAGCGCGGAAACTATACCGAAGGCATTGCATCGTTTTGTAATTTCTGTCAGCGGTCGGAATTTTATGGTTACGATCTCGACCGCGTTCACGCTACGCGCACTCGCAAATAGTTGCGCAAGTGTGTGATTCCCTCAGATTAAATTATAATTTTAATCGCGCATAGAATTAACCGCACATTCGTCCTGCGGTACGTCATACGGTTTAAAAACGGTGTCCCAGAAAGTATGTAGGTACAACGTTTTCTTCATTTTTTGAGTAATTTTATCTTCTGCATGCTTATATAATAAATTCGTAATAAATCTTACAAAATTTATGAGGAAGCTTGATGTCAAAAAGGTATTCAAGACTTAATATAAACAGAAAGTTATAATTGGCTCGAAGAAAGAGAACTGACAATGAAGTGACTCTTAACAATTTGCAAATTTTCACGGCAATTGTATCTAAATGATTAAATTTCCTGCTTCTTTGCCGTTCTCCATGAAATTACGAACGATATCTACTTCGTGCAGGACCATGAAAATTTCAAAAAGATTTTGAGCAAATGGTACATAAATCTAGAGATTTGCCGGCCGTCTGAGACCCGACAGAACAGTTGTCGCAGTAGTGGTATTCCACGGCTGAATGACTAACCCACGTTATTTCCGTAAATTATGTCTCACCGTGGCATGATAGTGGAGTCAACATTATGATAGTGGAGTCTCGATCTAATGATATATTCCGTCAATTAAGGGTGCTCGATAGCCGGAAATTTGTCGGCCATCCCGGAAAATGGATTTAGATTGGATGGCTTTTCATGGTGTATGAGTCCAAGATATGGAAGATCATCTTACTATCGTTGATGTTATAGGTTTGCGATTTATATTAATTAAGTTAAAAGTTTATGCTTTTGATATGCCTTATCATATATAATGATACAGCCTCAATAAAATAGTGACACTCATTGTCCACATTTTCAAAAAATTCTAATTTTTTAGTGAAATTGGGTTATGGATAAAATGTTTGTTACTATAATATCACTTGTTTATTCAAAACTGTATATTCTTTAGCAAAATAATGTTAAAAATTTAAACAAAACAGTAACTTCTGTCGCCAGTAAATAATTCAAAACAAAAAGTCGATTTAGTTAGACCTAACTCTGGCTAAATTTATATATTATTCATAAATTGCCCAACGTTTCGGCCGAATGTTTAAAAATTTAATGTAAAATTATTAAGAAGTTTCTCGAGCAGATAATTAAATTTTTTTAAACATATTATTTATAAATATTTATATAATAGAACACATATGCATATACAATATAGAATATATACATATATATGTATGTATTCTGCGAAATATTTTATGCGAATTATGTTATAATTAAGTATATTAAGTACATAAATATTGAGAGCAAGTAAATATCCGTAATAATAAATATAAGCATTTATTATAAATACGTACATTTATTTGCTTTTATGTTATATGCATCATAAGTCATTCGTGGTTTATTTTAAACGAGCTACTATTGTATACATATATTAAACGGTTAAAATAATTCTTCTCTTTTTGTTAAATAATTTATAAATGTTCATCTAGAGTTATATATAGCTGCGCAAAAGAATTAAAGAAATATTAGAATACCGTAAAGTGACTAAAATTTTAATAATCTTTGCAAACCTATCTGTGGTACAAATAATTAATTGTATTTGTTACAACTTGTTCGTTGACAGTGATTAAATTTGTTTTCATAAAACCGTGCCTATTTTTCATCGATTTTTCCCACGCTATAATTAAAATCGCAGGACAAAATTTAGCTTTATTAATACATCATTCACTCACCATATCCACGACTGTTGTCCATCCCTCACCATGTAGCTCTCCCTTTTTCATCCGTATTTGTGGTGGCGGCATGCTCATCGAACCATATTTTCATTCCTGTCACAACATAAACCGATTCATTCAAGCACCCTTCCACTTCATCATCCACATGAGAGTCGTTATAGTCAATTCGTACGACATAGATTACTATATAATGCGTATGATTTTACATGCACATGCCTATCACGATTTTCAGCCAGAAATTGCGTAATTATAAAATTGTACGGAACAATTGTTCAAGATACTAACTGCATTTTCTTAAAAATTGAAATAATATTTTCTTAGAAATATCAAAATGTGAGTGCATCTTCAATGATCATAAAAGAATTCTGAATTAGAATTATTTATAAATTTGTTTCTCAAATACCATCAGATATCCTCTGTAAGATATTTAAAAATATATTGTGATTATAGATTATATATTCTTTAAGCGCAACATATAATTGCGATTTATTAGCGATTGAGCAAGGTCATGAAACAGTATGAGATGGGAGAACATGAGGTTTTCCCAATTCTATTTCTATCTCTCTCTCTCTCGAAATCCAGCTGTAACACCAATTCCCTTCGCGATCAGTCTTTCCAGATGGCGTCCCAAAAATGTAATTACTCTCGTATGCGTGGCTATAGGTGTAATCGGTCGATTTGGATGAAAATTGAAATGACTTGGAAAAATTTTCCGCAAAATTCGATATCTAGAATCGCACCAATTCCCCATTTCGCGCAAATCGATTTATGATAAAAATCACGTGTAAAACTCTCGCGGAAAGAGAGAGATCGCCATTATTATTCAGCTTCAAATGAAATCGGCGACGTTTAATCGTATTGCCGAAAGTTATAGAATTTCAACGAAATGTGTGCAGCAATTATCGAAATACGCGAGCAGATGAAAATAGTTTACATTTCACATGATGATCATTTAGCAAATCTCCTGACGTTTCTTCTTAACAATATTTCACTTTATTACGTGAATATATCACAAATGTAATGTAGTAAAACTTTTTAACAAATTTTTATCTTCTTAAAATAAAGATTCGTTTAAAAAGCTAACGTTTTATGTAACAATAATGACATATACGTGTAGAAAATTAATTGGCTCTCTTTTTTCTTTTTCTTGCCGTTTATATTAAATTAATAAATTATATATATTATGTACACACATCTTATTTGTCTAATATTTCCAATTAGCATACATCTGGTATATTATAATTTTGTCGTGCTCGAATAATTAACAAGTGATACGACCGGCAGCGGAGATCCCCTTTAAATCATAAAATCATGTTACATTCGCTCTTTTACATTCACCGCACACGGCACGTTACGTACAATATTGCGCGTTTACGTTTAAAGTTCCCCACCCCTGGTAGACTAATGGGAAAACTAGCGTTGCGCGCGACTTTTTACCGTTAGATTAAAATATGCAAATAATCCGGGACCGCGACGCGCTCGTAACTCCGGTAGCCACCCTCTTCGAGAGCGTGCGGTGCGACGTGTCGCGTCGCGGCGCCAGCCCTCCCTCCCTCCCCCCCCCCTCTCCCGACCACTCACGAATCCGCAAGCCGTCCCACAGGCCACCCGCTCGGTCGCATTTCACCCCTGTGGGCCCACGAACACCTCCCCTTCGCGCGCAGAAACCCCCCCTCCCCCGGGCGTGATGTACGTATTCGCCGTCGCGACACCCGGGGACGCTCGCGGAGATTACGAGGGTGCTACGCGGGGAGCAACGCGGAATTACATTTTAATTTCATCGGTAGCACGCTCCTATTACGAGTCCCTTCACCGCGCACCGCCCGTACGGAGTGCAACATAAACTATCGGCGATTGAAACAGCCTCTACCTTCGTAAAACAGGATACCGGTGGACTACGTGATAATTTTGCGCTTTTGTTTGCACCACAAATGTCGAATTAGAATACTTTGAACATGAATAGTAACTTCAAATACGATTGCTTTATTTCTTTAGCTATCTAAGTAAATAACGATAAGTATTTCTAATTTTATATACACTGAAAAAAGTTGTTAACTTGTTGACTAAATAAATAGTTTCAACTGATTATTAGTTTTTTAATTAAAATATTTATGTATTTAAATTAAATACGACATATTAAATCTAACATGACGTAATTTGACTCAAATAACTTAAATATTTCAATTAAAAAAATAATAATCAGTTGAAAATATGTATTTAGTCAAGTTGACAACTTTTTTTTCTCAGTGTAGCATTACTAAAAACGTTATTTATTATATCTAATAAAATAATAAAATAATAAACATTGTAATAAGTTCAGAATCTTGTTATATTTGACAATATTTACATAGTAAGATATAAATAACATTTTACTACTGCTATTCGAAATGCGAAAAAATATATACATTATAAAATCTGTTATTATTATTATTATAAATATGACCAATCGGTGTCATCATCAGTAAATCGTAATTACTTCCATTAATTTAGCAACAGCGTACATAACCTATTATAATAATTTTCTACATCCCTCGCAAGATTACACACGTTTAAAATTAAAATGAGGATGTTAGGTGAACCGCTCTGCATAAACGAATGGACGTAAAACATGTACACATTGTGTTCAAACCGTGACATAAACCGTCGCTAAACCGAGGTACGGACCCAAGTATAGGGTACGTAGTCGTATAATAGCCGAAAGGATTTTCCGTATGCGGATAGATAGTGTGTGTGTGAGAGAGCACCCATGGCGCCACACACGCGTTTTTGCCGTGTGCCCATGCCGGTGCATACGGACGATTTCTACTTGCCCGAAACGCGATCCGCCAAGCTGTGCCGGAGCTCTCTATCTCTCTCTCTCTCTCTCTCTCTCTCTCTCTCTCTTCCTCTTCCTCTCTCTTTTTCTCTCCTACTCTGTAACGAACAACGTTGTAATTTCTACAACGTGCACCTGTTGTAATCTAGCGCCGAGGATTTTCGCGTCATGCGACGCAATTCATTCGCGAGCACTTCACGCGAGGATCGTCGCGCCGCGGCCTTTATTAAGTTTTTGTCGTTGTAAATTCTTTCAATAAACGTCGGGCGTAGGAAAGGCGCGAAAATCATAACGCTCGCTTTTACGCGCGACGAGATCTCGCGTTGTAACTATCGCGCGGCTGGATACAGCGCCGCGGCGTTATGCGTTCTCTCTCTCTCTTTTTCTCTTCTTTTTTACATTCCCGCAAACGCGACCGACTTCGCTCCGCATCATAATGCGTGTCGTAAAAGTTTTACAGTGTACCGCCCGTCGCGATTTCCAAGAGGGAATTCCGCAAAGTTGGCGCGATTCGAAGTTCGTTCGAACGTTTGCGGATTTCTGTCGTGGAGAATCGGACGTCTCGTCGACCTCGTCGTCTCGATCGCGGCAAGATCTCGTCTTCGGTAGACGGAAATTTGTTTGACATCATAAAAAAAGTACGCTGTCGTTGCCGGGGAAATTTTTGGCAGGTAATAATGCCCCACGTACCACTCGGCGCAAGATACGTACATAAAACTCGACTGTAAAAGTCACGGTAGAGAGTTACGTTTATTTATTGTTCTTACGTTTCCTTTTTGTTAAGTACAAGCGAGAGGAACTTTTATTCCGCGAAAAACGAGTGGCCGCGGAATAGCTGAAAGTTACGGCGTCTAATCTTGACACGTCGGAACTTCCTCGCGGCATTCGTTTCGCGCTAACGAATCTGAAATTTTCATCACGTATCGAGAGGCGCGTTCATTTAAAGCGCGGCAAAGTTGGATCCAAGCGCGGGATCCGTGCTGAATCCGCGCTGAATGTAGCAGCGCGACTCAGCCCGGTTAAATTATCATCCCTGCAAGGAATAGGGAGTTATAAGCGTCACATCGCCGCAATCCAAACATTTCCTGAAAGCTTCGCATTTGGAATATCTCCAGCTCGATCGGCCGCGCCCGACGGAGCGGATAATGACGAAGTGAGAAACAGAGAGAGAGGGAAATCAAATATTTACGATCTGATAATGTAACTAAGAATAAACGCCGTTGAATAAGCTCTCCGGATTAATCGTCACGTGTGATGTTATCCGAGGGCATAATAGCCGACCAAGAGAGAGAGAGAGAGAGAGAGAGAGAGAGAGAGAGAGAGAGAAAGAGGGGGGGGGAGGGAGAGAGAGTAAGCGCGCAGAATTGTCCCGAAAAGTTCCGTAGGCACCCTCTTCGCCCGAGTTTCATTGGTATTTCGCTGCATCAGAGGGTTCATACCCCGGTGTATTCGCAAGCCGTATTTTCTCCGTCCCTCTCGCACTCGGCCGCCACCTCGTGTCCCTTTTTCCCTCTCTCATTTCCCGGTTGGCTGCTACTGTCGGGTTTCCAGCCCTTCTCTCATTAAATCATTTGTTCTCCGACGCGGACGCCGCGGCCGCCGCCGCGCCGCCGCCGCCACCGTCCGTCGCGTCCCGCTATTCCCGTTGGGCGCGGTGCAGCGCAAAATATCCGGTGCGAATATTTCGAGAATAAACGTCGACTCGTCTTTTCTTCCAGCGCGAGCTCACGCCCACGTCAAATTCATATCAAGGCGGTGTAAGCATAATTCATTATGATTTTCGCGCCACGCATCGTCCGATTTATTCCCGTGGAATATTTCCAGATGAATAATGTATGCGTATTCACACCCACGCAGGCCTATGTTATATTTTAAGGAAAAGTTTTCGGTATCCTGTTAACACATCGTTATGCTATTTGCAGGAGTCAAGCTTAGCTATATATTTAAAACTCCGTCCTTCTATTATTCGCTATTATACAATTCGGACATGAAAGGTAAATGTACCAATGCCGGGACATTTAAGACCTATGGACACCTTTATCATTTTAGTTTTTAAATAAGTATAACGCGAATAATTAAAGTCAAAGATAAAAATATAATACAAGAAAAATATTTTTATCTTTGATTCTTTGATTTTTTAATTCACGTTATAACTTATTTAAGGACTAAAATGATAAAAATGTCCAGACACAGGTACGTGTCCAGGCATTGGCATTGGTACATTTACCTCATATCTCAATTATTTAAAAACACAAAAATTTGAAAAAAGAGATTGACCTGAACACAAATAGACAGGTACACACAGCAAAAATTTATATCGTCAAATATTTATAGTCATGATATATTTAAGAATTAATTGAAACTCCATAAATTCTTTATTGCATACGTGTAGTTACTTACATCCAATTTAAAGCTAATTCTCGCGCGACTATCCGTTATTAATGTAGCAAAAATTATTATTTTACAAGTATATAGAAGAGGAGCGGGCTAATTAAGAGCGGGCTAATTATTATTTTATATTCGCAAACAGCACGAACGTAATACTGGTGGAAACGCGCCACATTATAAATACCGAGTAATTGCGCGTAATACACATAGGTGCACTATGCGCATTTATTTATTTTCGCATGCATTATTTTTTTCTTTTTTTTTCCCACGAGACCCACGACTGTCGTCGGTAATGGTGAACAGCCTCGATCGACGATGCCGGCATGCATCGTCCGTTCGGATTATGATGACCTATCTACGACGGTCAGCTCGTTCAGTTTCGATTTATGGGTAACCGATAACCGGATTCGTTCGCCCTCGCTGCCCTTCCTCGTCCAATTCTTTCGGCCACCATGTCAGTCCGCCGCCGTGTGTGCTTTTTTACGAGGCTGCGCGATAACATCGTGGAGCTACGTCAACAAATTTTTCTCGAGCATTGTTCTTCTCGCCCGGGAAAGGCGATTACGAGCTGATCTTACGATACTCTCGATATCTTTTTTTTTTTTTTACAAAAGCCGATCAGTTTGTGTTATATGATTAATTTGCTTGGTTCTACTGCAATAAAATAAGAATATCGCACAAAAGGCGTTATTATATAGTTAAATTGTTAAAATATACTTCCGTTTTTTTTTTATCAATAGATATAATAACTTGTAATAATAAGATGTAATAATTGAATAAATCGAAGTTAAGTTTGCATTTCAAAATTTAACGGAAGTATCATTTCCTAAAAAAAAAGAAAGAGAAATTAAAAAAAAACATAATTTCCAGCTAATCCATTATTAATGTTTCATGCAACGATAGATATTTAAATAGATGAACAATCACTATGGCTTTATTAAAAAGGAATATCAATGTATCAATTAGCAATCGACAAACTGTCAACCCTCCCGAAACCGTGTGCTCTTACTGTGGACCCGCTTGTCCATTTAGAAAGCCAGGCCAGCCAGGCCTGACCTTCGTGCGCCGTTTTGTTACATTCCGATATAAAGGAGGACACCGAAATGTCGATGTCCAACGCCGGTGTGAATACGCGGATGAATGTGACGAGGAGTGCGGAAACGAGCGAAATAGACAGGCGAGCGTGAAGTATCAGCGGCAGTATTGCTCTAACGCTTTAAAGCGCGGATTATCCTCGCGGCTTAAATTCCCGTTCCTCCGGTCTCGCCGACGTCAGCGAGATGGTATAGCCCCGGTATAGTCGTCGCTGCATTCGTTTCTCTTTCGTGGCTGCCACCGGAGACTCGAGAACGTTCTTTTTCTCTTTTTTTTTCTTTTTTTTCTTTCTTTCTTCCTTTTTTTGTTGCCGTAAAACGACGCGCGCAAGAGCTGCCGCGAGATTACAGCGGACAACGTTTCGCGCTAATGTTATTAAAAAGCATCCCGAGTGGAAATCCCCGACGCTTGTGAGAGACCGCGCGTGACGCTATACACCGCGGCTTAGCGCGGATTCTTGTCGGAATTGATGACGCTCGATTATCGAATGGGCGAAAGCGGATTGGCCAAGTCGAGAAATTGGATTTGATCGCCAATCAAACGAATTCGTAAGGTTTCGCGATGAACAACGTGAGAACATGGAGAGTAGTATAGTGTTACGTGTCTTAATTCGCTTAATATCTAACTAATACAGTTAATTATTCAATAACAGAGACCACGGACAAGTCTATATTTAAACACACGACAAGCAGTTAAGCACGCAACCCCGCAGTGTTCTCACACGCGTCCCCGCTCGGGAATGAAGCTTTTTTTAATCAACGCCGTCCAGTGGTCATTACGACGTCCTTTTAAAGCCCTATAACGTATCGCGGCGCGGCGGCACGGACGGCGGCGTGGCATCGGGTCGAGAGGCTGAAACGCTGATGGGGGCGCGGCGGGGAAACGAAACGACGAAAGCGAAAATATCGCCTCCGCCGCCCGCGCCGCCGCGTCGCCACCACCCGCGGCCCTCGAAAAGAGTCCCTTCGTTATGGGCGACCGTATTTCACGTCGTTAACGAGCGCCACCGCGTTTTGTCGGCGATAAACTCGCGACAGCCACGACAGATACGAGGATGAATGCCGTGCTCCACGCGGATTGATGGGGGACATCAAGCGCCGCGGCCAACGATTACCATATTCTGAGTGACGACGTCCGCTCTCGTCGAAAATCGGCGGCGCGCCGGCGGAGGGAAAAAGTCTCACATGCAGTCGCCTCCGGGGCAGTTTCGACACTGCGGATGGAATGAGCGAACGAAAGAGAGATCTAAAATATGATTTACAAACCAGTCCACGCTTGTTTCACGCCCGTGAATCACCCGTGACAATAAAGAAGGATAATCTTCTTGGTCTAAGAAGATTATATCGCGTGCATTTAAAACAATTTGTCTCGCTATTTTACGCTATAATTTTGTAAGCGTGAAATAATATAAAGCGGAACGTTAATATAAACAGGACAAGATGCAGACGATACGCTTTAAAAGAGAAGACGTATTTTATATCTCTCGAATTCGCGATAGTTTCCAAAATAACTTTCGTGTGTATCTATATATCTAAAATATTGAAACTAAGGCCGGTATTCATAGTCAGATCTTATATTTAAGACATCTTGAGCACAATCTTAAGGTGTTGCAAACCAATCACAGAGCTGTACTAGCATCTTAAGATACTATTCAAGACGATCTTGAAATAATAATGAGCCTTACGAAGAATTTTGAAAACTGAATCGCATTTTTAAGTTTAAATAGATCTTAAAATCAAGATATGTCTAATCAAAATTAGGTACTCGAATCTTAAAATAAGTAATATTTTATATAGGCATACTGTGTTAAATATTAAAGGATGACATTTAAACCAATACCTTGAATTAAATAATATAATTTTGTTATTTTTAACTACCACAAATAAATTTTGTGTCAAAATTTATTATTATTTACTATAAATTTATTATTTTAACACAAAACAGTATTATTTAATTAATATAACGGTATATTGAGTAGGAGCAGTGGCGATCTTTAAAAATGGTTAAAAATAAATCAAAAATGAAGATTAATCCGCCAATGATAATTTAAAACGGGAATCTTTATTAAGTCGACGCAAGTGGCGAGTAACAATAACGCTTAATCACTACGTTTCGACCCGGGGGTTTGGGTTCTTCTCAAGTGTCTTGTAACAAAAAAATCGGTAACGCCGGAATTAGTTAAAATTCTAATAATAGTATGACATAGTAACATTGACATATGACTTTTTCGGTCAAAATCTTCGTATTTTTGAGATGTTCACGTGAGAGCGACAGTTCCATGCCAGTTTATAGGTAGGACATCTAATTGTCTCCGTCATACTATTGTTAGAATTTTAACTAATTCCGGCGTTACCGATTTTTTTGTTACAAGACACTTGAGAAGAACCCAAACCCCCGGGTCGAAACGTAGTGATTAAGCGTTATTGTTACTCGCCACTTGCGTCGACTTAATAAAGATTCCTGTTAAAAATAACTTAAATTAAGTACAATTTAACCCTATAAACTTAACAGGATAATAAACTAAAATTACATTATTATCCGATGTTCAACGGCCGTGTGCACAAATGTTGCCCGACCGTTAAGAATACTTAACGTGATTAATAACATAGTCTCACGAAGTAAAAGAGCACACATAAATCATAGTGTTATATACAGTTGAATATAATTCATTCTCTACGTGGATACGTCTAATACAGTCCGTCTTGCAGAAAGCACTGCGCTACAATATGGTAGCGCGACGCGAATCGATGAGAATTATCACGCGACAATGGTTATTGTATTCCGGACATAATTTGAATAATGAACATTTTCCCAGTTGGTAACTCTATCTTGTTCGTCCGTTTTTCCAGAAACGTTGCTGCATTAAAAGTGTCCAGAGGGACTGCGAGCGACTTTTTTCTCCAGGAGACATAATATAAAGAACACCGAGAGAGACCGAATAGTTGAACTGTCAATATCTTTCCTAATTAGACTTCTTCGCGCACAGGCACAGACTGCTCCCAAGTTTTCCCTACTAAATAAAAAGTCATGCTCGATTTATGCAACTCTATCCCCCGGAGAACTAACACCAATATTACCGAAGTAGCACGTTCGTTCCGACTTTTCCCGTTTGCATAAAAAATAAAGTTAATAAAGGATAATTTTTTACTTTATACCTTTCTTTCTTTAGTTTCAGCTTTATTGAAAGATAATGCTATTATATGTGCCTACATAATACAATATAATAAAGTGCTAATGTATGCACTTTTATAGGTATACTCAAATCATAGCTTAAGTAAGCGTTGTAATTTGTAATAAGTCTTTATGCAGTGTGTAGGTAGTTGTTCTGACCTCTCACATTTGAATTCATAGAACAAATTGCGTTAGCTGATAAAGTTCGCACAGAAATGTAACTCAGAGAGAGAGAAGTTTCAGCAATTTGGATAGCATTGAGAAGTTAGGAGGGATCGGTGAAGACGTGGTGCGAATCGGTAGATCTCAGAAGTGCTTTCCAATTATCCACCGAGCTCCCGTAGCTTACAAGGCTCGTGAAATCTACCTGAAATCAGTAAAGACGCATCGCTCCTCTCGTTTATTAACTACACGCTTATGCGAATCTCCTTTTGTCGAAGTTATAAATTACGCGAAATTTGCATAAATGTTTGCTTACGTATTTTCCGCCTCCCATCGTCGGGAATATTTTTCATGAACCCCCGCTAATAAATAACGCAGTGAACGGCAAACGCAATCATCGAGTTTAAGCGTACTGTGACGGAAGTAGCTTGAAGCGTGCGCTAAGAAGATTGGAGAACTTATCGAGACCTGTCGATATCTAAGACGCTTTTGAAGAGGTTTACGTTAAAATAATATAAATTCGTGGAAAATATTCGTATTGACTTTTTAACATTATCGTGATGTGGCAGATACTTGTAAAACAAATAATAATGCTTAATTTTATTAAAGTTCCTTGAACTGTTCATATATTCTTCGTGAGTTTACTAAAATAGAAAGAATTCAATTATTAGCAATTAAATAGAGAAGATGCCATCTTCAATCGGGTTAAATCTTGGTAGCCTAATAATAATATTTCTGTATAAATTTGTATATTTTTTCTAACTTAACAATTATATGCACCGATTTTATTTATTGGTCTTAAAACTTAGTTTTTTGTTGAAAAGGTAAATCCACGCATTTAAATTAATAATTGATTTAACGTTTGATGCTAATAAGCATCCCTTTTAAATCACTATAAAGAATTTTTGAATTAATTCGGCTATTATTTATAAGCGTTGTTGTAAAAAAGTAGTATTTATATTATATAAATTTAAGATTAATTGATATACGTAAAATGTAAAATTAATATTTTAACTCATCCAATTTCATTTTAATTGCAAATGCAACGATACAAAAACATTTATACTTAATACTTTAATTAATACTTTGTCAGAAAATCGGCGATTCCACCGTAGCGCATCCTAACGTAACGAAGCTTTTGGAAGAGATTTCGTCCCAAAAGGGAGGGTCCCGAGTATTATCTCGCATAGCCCTCGCTTACTCCCGAAGCTAACCTTCGAGACTTTCCTGCATTAACTCGTTTCAGCGGCGCAAACAATTCCGGGCTGGTCGTTAAGGATCCGTTACTACTAGCCGCGCGAGAAGCGAGTGCTTTCGCTCATTGGCCACTTAGTTTTCGACTTGTGTCGCTGATAGTTTAATTAAAAACCGTGAACTTTCGCGATATCGCGGCATACACGAGAGTACAAGAAACCTTGGAAATTATATTAACCATTCACAAGAGAATCGAGATGTATAAAATAATTTTTATTTCCCGGATTATAATCGCAAAGAGTTAGCATGACATTAAAAAAATAATCGTCATTTATGCGTTTTAAATTCTTAAATAAAAGTATAACATGGGTTGTTATTGAAAATAAAAGTCAGTTGTCCAAGTAAATAACGATATTTTCGATTCTCTACTTAATTTCTTCTTACTTTATAATCACGTGAACAACGGCAAACTCATTACAAACTTTTTAATTGCTTTTCATTGTCAGAATGCAACTCGGTCTGGATGCAAGCGAGCGTCACCGCGATTTTAAACAAGAGAAGGCCAACTTAGCTTCAAGGTCCACAATTTTGCGGATTTATGTAACTTGGTTGGGATTCAATTGCAAACGCGTTACATACGCTTTAGCGGGGAGCTTAGACGAGGTTAAATGGGACGCTTAACGCACAGCGTCAGGAACGTAATGGCGTGTGTAGTAATAGTAGAAACGGATTTGGCCACACGGCCACGATGATATATTCGTTTCATTAGCCGAGCTTAGTGTCCCAGAGTACCCTACCACTCGCAATCCTCCCGTCGAAGAAGATCTGCCTGTATTTACGGGGAGGTGCCCAATCTTCCGCAAACAGTACATTTCTGAAGAAATTTATTGATCGCCCTTGCTAAAGATCACTTCATGAAAGAAAAAAAGGAAATCTCAAGAATTATCGCGTCAATTTGCATTTTATAGGTATAATTGAAAGTATCCTCTTGCTTTCCGCGTAATCGAAAGTACCTCGCAGTGCGAGGAGAGACTTTACAGGCAGACGCACGCTAAATGAGAACAGATTGAAGGATTAGGATACACATCCGTTCCGGTGCCCTCGTCACGATTAGAGAACGCGATCAATTTCGCTTAATTACAGAAATTACATTACGGGATTTCGTGCGAGCTCCAGGAACGTCATGCGAACACGTGATCGCGAGGTATGTAAATGCGCAAGGTTCTTGCGCGGCCTTAAATCGCAACGAGTTTGCATGCGCTGATCTTAAAACAATTATCGGACAATAGAGTGAAAGATTTATTTCGGAAGCTTGCCAGTTTCCGAAATGAGATAACAGAAATTGAAAACGAGTTAGGCGGGCGTGGATTCGCGCTACGAGGAGGGAAACAATAGTCATTTAACATTCCTCCCTTGAAGATTTACGACGATTAATTATTCGGATCGTATTAAGACGCGTAGCTCGTTTATCTGTCTATCGACTTTATCTATGGCGTATTCCGAAATTACACGGTATTCTCGAATTAACACGACTGCGTTTTAGCGAGATATCGTCTAAGAATTTAAGGATTAAGGATTAAGATAATTGTCAAGACGTCATCAATCATATTGCGAAGTTATAAAGTTAAATTAAATCATGAAATTTCTCATTATCCTTTGGTAAAGCTTTTTTTAGATTTAAGTAAGAGGCTCAACGTTTATTAAATCATTTAGATCTCAGGTTTTGTTTCTCAAAGGATTCTTATCAAAGCATCAAATAACTAAAATAAAATTTTATAACATATTTATGTACGTCTTTCTTCACTAAAGTAACGACTTCCCTTTTCATATAAGCGATGCGATACTTCTGACCGGTATTGTACATTTCTCATAGCCAAAATCTAACGAATTTAGAGTTCCACGTACTTTAATACTAGGGCCTGAATGTTATATTCTACTATTTTGACGCATCACTCGGATTTGGACAAACCGTTTATTTACAGCCAACATTAATCTAGTGAACAATCGCGTCGTGATTTGTGAAGAAGTCCTATCCCGACGCTATTCAGCCCGATCCTGAGGCTCGAGGATCGCGGTAAGCTGTTTCTACCCTTTGTCGTGTTATCCGGAAACTACGGACTCGCGCGCGGATTATCCGAAGAAGGTTCTCTCGTCCCTCAGGTTGGATGGGGTCGACCGCAGGTTTACGTCAGATTGAGACGAGCCGGAGTGAGTCGCGGACATGAACACGCGGAGGCGCACCAGCTGCGGGAGGGAGAAGGGAAAGACGAGAGAGCGGAAAAGCCGCGGAAACGGCGACGCGGAAGTGGAAAAGCTTCCACAAGGGACAGGGCAAGAACAGGCAAGCGGAAGACAAATAAAGCGAAGTGACGGGGGGGAGGGGGGAGGGTTGACGATGTGGAGGAGGAAGAAAGAAGAGGATCGGATGAGACGCGGAAACGAGACTGCGCGAGCATTAGGGAAATTGAAACGGTTTTCTTTATCTTTCAAAGTCCTAGGCTTGAGATAAGGGCTCGCGACAGAGAGAGCATACGTCTCGCCTTTGACGGCGGTCAACGGTCTCTTCTTTTATCTTTCCGGTAGACATGTCTCGCACGTGTACCGTCAATTTTTTGTAAATACACATATATGAAAAGCTTCGCATTTTTCTTTTTAATCGTAATCGACATATGCTTAGCAGTATCGAGCGCGAAATGAGATTGCGAGCGTATCGAGAGTGGCAGTAAGTGAATTAATAACCTCTGATAGATAATTGGTATTCTGTAGAATTTTCATGGGGGATAATGATAAATATACCAGAGTGATATTGACGATCCCGGCTATTATAGTTATTAATTAAACGGTGTGTAATTCACATTAATATTATATCATTACATACTGAAGTGTTTGATTCGCGCTGGAATTGTAATCTAATTGTGTGCATTGTATAGCGCATATCAAAATGTCAATGTGAAATTACATTCCTCTCTCAGACAGTCGCTCATAATTTTCCTACATTATTCATAATTACCGTACATTTTAATAACTATATTTTCAAGCGTACAACTCAGAGTATAAAACTCGCGCACTTATATTATGTAATTTCTACTTTATTACATTTTAATCGCAGCGTATTCAATCTCGCGAAAATACGCTTTACACGTTACCGAAATCATTAAATTCTTCTTCACTGATATATATTTTTATTAATCAAGGATACCTCGCGATAGCTGTTCTCAGTTAAATTTTATTATGGGAGCCCAAGATCCTACACTGTAGATCCTGAACACTCTCGCCGTTTCTGGCAACGTTATAATGTTCGGCACCAGTGAGTCACATGGAATCTACTCGCGCGAGCCGTGAATATCGCCGCGCAGCGCATTCCCACACACGTTCGTAATCTCACGCGCACACACACGCACACGAATATATGGCCTCTATCTCGGTATTTACGATACCGCTGGAGCACGCACGTGCGTATGATGTACGGACCTCGGTAAATCTCGCAACAGAGCCAGCAGCCAGCGCGCACCCCCTCCGGTGTCTCTCTGGCTCCGAAGGGTCGGCGCGCGCGGGGGAGCTCCGGCAGTGCGGCGAGGGCGTCACATTGGACCTACCTATCTACCCCGCTTTTGGTATTCATGCTGACAGGTCGCCTTTATTGACTGTGGATAAACCGCACGAGAGCGACTGCCGTCCGGATAGCCGTGCGTGTCTCGTCTCGATGGGCGCGCATACACGTGTGTATGCGTGCGTATGTGTATGTATGAGAAACACGCGCGCGAGCGCGCGCAGGACGAACGGCGCACGGCGGTGGGCGAGGAGAAGAGAAGAGCATCATCGGTGTATAGTAGGCAGAAGCCGCGCGGTGGCCGCATTCGTATGCCGGCGGCACGTTTGGCAAATACGTGAAGGGCTTTGGTTTTCCACCGCGAGAATCAAACGATGCTGTCGTATTCCGAGCTCGCCGACCACCGGCTTCTTCAGCCGTCCCCCCCCCCCCCCCCCCGCCCTCCTGCCGCCGCCCCATAATTTGATCTTTAATATGGGCAACCAGCAACAAATCATTACTAAACTTCAAATATTTTTTTCTGCAATGCGGTAAAAGAAATATTCCTTCTCGACAGCTGTATCGTGTTAACAACGTTCAATATTTCAATTATCTATCATTCGCTCTGATTTACTTTATTTATGCTACCCGTGATTACACGACAGCTACTTAATCAGCAAAATTAGGGTGACAATTCTACCAACTCTAATTAACTTTCGTTTCATAGTTTGTTACATATTGAATAATTGTATCTCTCACATTTTGAATATAACGGCATAGATTTATTTACTCTCTAAATCTCATAGAGTTGTTTTGTTACTAAAATATAGTAAAGTGATTGCGATAGTCACTTCAAAAGAGAGGATTGTGTCACTCTAATTTGAGTAATTGCGAACACTCATAAGATAAGAGTGAATTTTTCACTCAAATTTTTAGAACTCCGATAACGGTCTCTCTCTACTAAAGCTATAGTGAATCACTAAAGATCGACTGATAGATGACTCTAACAGAGTGAAAGTTTCCACTCAAAATTGTAGAGTGACATAATTCACTCCTATGGACACTGATCTATTACCCTCAAATAGAGTGCGATTTTATTCTTTCTTATAGAGTGACGAATCACTCGAAGTGCTCAATTTTCACTTTTCGTTACACTTGCATTTCACTCGTTTCGAGTGATATTTCACTCTTCGACTTTTAGAGAGTAAATAAATTGTACATTCTGTATGTGTAATGTGTATGTACGCAATTAGGCTTCTTGATGCCTATATTATATAAGTCAAAGAATATAAAATTTGTAAGCGATTGCAAAGCACGTTTGCAAGCAAACGTTGCAAAAATGTGAAGAACATGTTTCGCCAGTATATAAAAGCAAGATTACTCATACGAAACGTGGGACGTACATGCTTTCGCCCTTATTTTAAACTACACGCTTTTGCTTCTACCCACTGTTAAAAGCATTTGCTTTTATGCATGTCAACCTGTGTGCCTGGTCCGCAGAAATAGTTATCCTAAATTGTGTAAATAAAAAAAAACATTTATCTATTTTTGTAATCAACAGACGCTCCATAAAATTAAAAAATGTAAAGTATAATATTGTCGCGACATGTTTACTATGCGGTTATACGCGCTTTATTTCGCGCGAACTGAAATTGTTTTGCCACGATCTTGGAAGTGTAGGAACGTGTTTTCGCGCTAGCACCAGCGCTACGCGGCTCGTAGATTTCACCTAAAGCGTAAGTTTCCGCTTTAAGCTCATTCTCAGTGGTTCTTGTGTGCAACCTATGCCTCTTCTGCGTGGGTACTCGATGTGTTGCGGGGGTTTGATATTACGGCTCAACTCTCTGAACACATACCTACACCCCCCTTGCCTGGTCGTTGGATCCATCGGCGTTTTCCGCTGTTCCGTGTCTCCGCGTTATTCCGCGCCACCCGTTTCCATCGGCGTGGGCGTCGAGCACGGATCATTGTACAATGATATTTTGGGCATGCAAATGTCAGTATATTCGGCCCATATCATGCAACGAATCGTTATTGCTGCCCAATTTTAGCTACGAGAGAGCATGAAAAACGCAAGTGGAAATTGATATAAATTGGATAAACAGTCGCGGATCAAGACGAACTTTTTGTCGTTAAGCGCACGTTTCAGTGCCGCGCGCAGTTTGAAAAATGTGTAATTTTTTTTTGTACGTATTACACGTACGTACTATTTTTTTTTTTTTTTAAACAAAATTACATCGCGGGTGCATAAAACTGCGTTTGTATGACGCGTCACGAGCGAGCAATTCTCGGCGTTAACGTATATATTAACGTTAAACATTTAAGCGGCGTCCTCCTGCCGTTGCAGTAATATAACGCGCGCATAAATTACAGCAGCGGGATTTAATACAGAAAGCGGATTAAGCAATTAAGGAGAGAGAGTACGCCGCGTATAGCAATTTTTGCGAGGAAATCGCGCGTCGAGCGGCTTGATATAAATATTTATGTGTTTGTACCTCTTCTTCCGCGCAGCGCGACCGGCTTTGTGCATAAATATTCATGCGCATAATGTGGGTCCCGATGTGCAGTTTGGCCGGTGTTTTAGATTCCGCGGGGAAACTGAAGGACGCGTTTCTAAATGACAGCTTCTGCATCCGCAAAGTTAATTACCGCTGTAATGTGCGTGAATTTTACGCCCCACGCGTCCCCTGCCACGCGAAAAAGACGTTATCGAGTATCCAGGAGTAAGTGAAAGCTTACATTTGCGCGTGTACGCTATTTGTTAGCCGCATAATTTGTCGGCTCTGAAAATTTTTATTAATAAACTCTTCTGAGATTATGTTTCTCCATCGCAAATATCTACCTTGCACCTCGCAAATGCGCGCGCGTAATTTTTTCCAACGTTCGTGTGTACGTAACACACGCTGCGCTGGGCACCGGGCCCACCCACATAATTAAGTGAAACGCCGTGATTTTCGGCCAAAATAACATTTTAATGAGGCGTTTACTCCGCAACGCGTTCTCGCTTTGCATTCCCGGTCGGTGCATAATTGCGAGCTACACAAACTATCGACGGATACCGAATGCTGCAACGAGATTAAAGCTAATTGCAATAGTGCTTTTATATAACGGATACATTTTCGCTGTACGGGATACACAACGAACACGCGAATCGCGCGCACCGCCTGCGCATGCATTATTTATAGTGGATCGGAAAATAGTCACATTAAAGTGCTCTTCGAGCAAATTCACATCATGAATAGCTTGTATGTGTGTAACATGTGTAAAGCATAAACATGATTATTGGCACTTACACCAAAATTGCAATAAAATTATTACAAAGCAGCTTTTTCGTTCTTTCGATATTGAAGCACACGGCTGTAAATTAAATTCCAGGATCGTTTGTGTAAAACGGAAATCGAAAATTTAATAAATATATTATTGCCCCCCCCCCGTTTCGTCTCCGTGTGTTAGAATATTGTTATTCAATAACAATACACATTAATGTAAATTATCGTCGATACAAATACAATGAGAAAAAAGAGATAGCTTAGCGCAAGAGTACATGTTTTCACTGCTGAGCAAATGTATCAAAAAGTAACGCAATATTCATGAATGTAATTAAATGAAGCTAATGCCAAACACGTAGTGCCAATTACTTAACTGATTATATATTTCTATAATATAATTGAAACAAATGTATTGCTAAACGTATCGCGTATAATAGAGAGTATAATCGCGCGTTTCTCTCTCGCGCATATGGCCAACGATTATCCAATTTTTATTTTTTTGTAGGCGATCCGTAACCCGTTAAATTACGCGTGCTCGGAATGGAGTCATTTAATCGGCGCAGCCCGCGTATCCGAAATCACCTAATTTTATATTATAATTGCAAACCGAGCTGGCGCTAACGCCGCCGGACCGTGACGGACGGCCGTTTGAAATAATTAGGCCCCAATTACGTCGTATCGCGTATTCTCTAATTGAGACCGCCTGCACGTGTCGCGCGCGAAATGCCACGCGATGCCGAGCGCGTTGTTGGAAGCGATGTCGGCGGTTAGCGCGTTAAGTGGCTGCAATGAAATGTAAAATATGCTTGTTAACACGATAGCTCCCCTCCGGGGACTTAAAAACAGAACGGCGCGGAATAGAGAGACGAGGCGTGCGCGCGCGCGCGCGCGAGCGCGTGAGGAAAAGGGAAACGAGTGGTAGTTTGTAAGCCCTTGCGGGAGAGGAGGGAACACAAAGGGAGGGAGAACGGACCTGCGAAAAGGGCGGCGGCCGTTGGTGAAAAAGCGGGATGAAAGTATGCGAGGAGACGCCGCGCCACTTTTATTAGAGAAGCCCGTGTACTTTTTCCTCGCTCTCTTATGTCTACATATGTATGTATTTCTATGTAGATAGCGGTTAAATCCTTCCCCCTCGCTCCTCTCTTTCTGCTCTCTATCGCGCGCAAAACGTTTATCGCGAAATTCAAGAGTCCCAGTATGTGTACGACTACTCGTTTTCTGTGACTACTGTTTGCGAAAGTGCGTTTTGGCGGTATCAAGCGCGGTCGTACCTGCCTGTAATTGGATGCGGAAAGTTTCACGACTGGAGTACATTTTAAAGGCTAATTAATTTCTTGGAATAGCACATCGGTTATTATCGCAGAACGGTCCCTCGAAACATGGAGTTTTACTCGGTTAAATTAATGTTTCTTCGTTTCCATCGTAATTACTTTGAATTATGTATCTCTTCGGCGAAATAAAAATTATTCAATCTCTCTCTCTGTCGCGAAAATCGTACAACAGGAGTTAATTTAATCTTTAGTTATTACACAACTCGGGCCTCTATTAACTCATGAATATTTGTGATTACAGGATGTTTGGTCATGCATAAATCATACCGTTATTTAAATATTAAATAATTCTCTCTATAAGTCATTATTATTAATGTATAAATATTAAATCATTGTGTAATCAAATTTTATTTCAACTAATTTAGATTCGGCGGTTATCTTATCGAAGACCAGAGAAGTATTTTCACGATAAAAATATCGCCGATTAAAAAAAAACTACCGTAAAAGCCGTACAGACCGAACGTCATATTACTATAGTATATTGTGTTACAAGTGAGGAAAGTTGGCTATTGGTCACGAGCGCGGGTAGGCGCACGAGCCGAAGGCGAGTGCGCCTACCCGCGCTTGTGACCTATAGCCAATTTCCGTACGTGTAACACATACTATTTTGTATTACAAGTGCATGTAGGGATGGGGGTTAAGGGAGTGGAAATATGCGTATATTAGACGAGTGCGGGTAGACGCACGAGCCGAAGGCGAGTGCGTTTACCCGCACGAGTAGTCTTAAAGAAGGACTTGCGGGGGGTTATTTCTCCCAACGAGGGGGGGCGAAGCCCCCCCGAGTTGGGGTCATTTCTCCCAACGAGGTGGGGCGAAGCCCCCCGAGTTGGCGTCATTTCTCCCAACGAGGGGGGGCGAAGCCCCCCCGAGTTGGGATAAATGACAGGGGGGGTCCGGGGGGGCGAAGCCCCCCCGGTGGGGGGGGGGGGTCGGGGGGGCGAAGCCCCCCCGAGTTTAGGCGCAGGCGGGGAGGGGGGCGCGCGGGGGGGAGGGGCGGAGCCCCTCCCCCCGCCTATGATAAAACAATGTTTATTACAGGTTACAGGAGCAAACATGATGTTAGGTTTTCGCCAGCTCGAGGGAACGGTACCGGCACGTGCCGGGCTTCCCGACGATCCGCGTTTCGTTCCCGGAAGACGCGATCCCGACGACGGACGACTTATCGATCGTCCTGGCGTGCGAATCCGCGCGACACACGTGCACACACATACACACCCGCTACGCGACTCCTCGACGATTTCGGTATCGATCGTCCTGGCGTGCGAATCCGCGCGACACACGTGCACACACATACACACCCGCTACGCGACTCCTCGACGATTTCGGGTACACGAAAAATTTTACATTGAGTCGGTCTCGGTTTCTGCGAGTGACATATGAGTAGCTGTTAGGTTAGGTGTGTGTTGGGAAGAGGCGAAGTGGCGGTATTTTCGGTAGTTGTTTTCTGTGTGCGCTGCGAGATGGCGTTGATACCCGTTAGCTATGGCTTGAACCCGTGCGCTATGAGTTTTAGAACACGGTTTTCCCGTTAACTATGACTTTGGATATGACGTGTGCAATATTTTGTAGGTGGATGTTGGCAAATTGTTACTTTCCGCACAGAAAACACACGCAAAGTGCCACTTTGCATGCACGTCGTATTACTAAAAATTTCAACGCGATAAAAACGAATACGCCACGGTTGACTTCTGGACATTCCTCGGGTCCGTGCGCGTTATGCAACTGTTCTCACGCGCCGAATTTCTCATGAAACAGTTTCGTGTGTGCGTCTCTTCTCGCGTACAACACACGTGCGCTGCCGCGCATGTACAAAGTATGCGAACAGCGAACGCTCGCCTACGAAAGTGCGCGCCGGTGGTAATGTTCGTCGGTGGTGCTAACTGCCGCGCGCGCGGCGCGCGATGTGAAATATGACCGGTCGTATCTCTCGTACGGCAGGCTCGTTTTACATGCAATTACGATTTGTATCGGGGCGTAATTTTCCTCCGGGGCGAACGAAAGATCGGCGCGATGGCTCTCTCTTTCTCTCTCTCTCTTTCTCTTTCCTCTGTCTCTCTCTTTCCCTCCGACTACCTCAGCAGTCTGCGCACGACATGCCCGCAGGAGTTAACACAGGACGAAATGAAGGTCCTCGGCAAATTCGATTCCTATCCCGTAAAAGCGCACTCCCGCTCTCCCGCGCTCTCGCCTTCTCTCTTTCCCCTCGTCCTTTTGTCCTTTCGCGCCTTTCGCACGTTTCTCGATCTCGCGCGGCCCTTGACATTTCCCCACACATATATGTCTACCATCTTTTCCTATTCACGCGCGCGCACGTAATTCGCAGCCGTCACCTGCATCCTATTTTGCGGTAATTGGCGGCTACCTTTGTCTCCGCGAATGCCGATACACCAAGAACGGAAGAACGACGCGGAATCGATGGCGCTTCCGCTCCGCGGAGCTTATATCCTGTTAGGGATTGTGCGGCTATCGAGGTATCGATTTGACGGTTGCAGACGCGTTAAAAGCAGATTTACGCGAAAAGTCTGAACTAGTACGTCGACTGTTAAAGGTTCCACGCTTCGGAACACATCGTATATCTCGTATCTGTTCTTACCACGGAATGGAAACTTGCAGAATTCTCTTTGAAACGTATCGGAAACTATATAACTCTTCGGCGTGTGGGAGGGGGAGAGCCAATATTCTATCAATTATACCGGAAATTCGAAGAACGGAGATGTTAACTTGATAAAAGTCAATAAAACGAGAGGTAACGTCTTTCCCGCATTCGGCGGGGGAATTCTCTCTTCAATACGAGAGAATATCTAATAGAAGGGAAAGTCGGATCGACCGGCTAAAGAACGTTTGCGAGAATGCAAGTCGAATCGATCGATTGTTTACGCTAAGAGTTTGAAAGGGGATCAGGTAGACGCCTAACCAGACTTTCGTCCCGCATTATCTTTAACGAGTTACCGGAAAGTTTCTGTAAGAGAACCCCTGGGAACTCAAGTACGGCGAGAGAAGGGGGGGGGGAGGGAGGGAAGGAAGAAGAGGTGACTCGGAAACGACGACGGGAGAGAGAGGAGGGTGGGGGCGAAGGAACAGCGAGGAGCTTCCTGCAAAGAATATAAACAATGCGTTTTAATTAGAGCCCCTCGCCCCGATGAATGCACAATTGTTGCCCCCGGGGGGCTTTACACTACGCCCCGACGCCCCGTCCTCCACGTTTCCATCTCTGCTTCCGGTAGGTAACGCTGCGTGCCGTGTATATCAGATGCCCCTGACGTGGATAAAACTAATTTCTCCCTTTCGCCTCGGTGGGGGGATGCGGTTCATTTTTGCTGCATACTAATAGCGCGGCTACGTATTACGGCAATATGCAATCTCTATTCAGCGAGCGTTCAAGGAGAGTCACATAAATCGTAATATATTATAAAAAAGGTTGCTTATGATATAAATGTAATAATCCTAAATGGAATGTGAATAATTATTATTATTTGCGCCAGCCGTGAAAGATGATTTGGCTTGTTGCTTAAATTATATTTGATACTAAAAATCTAATATACAGGGTGTTTCCGGACATTTGCTTAATATCAGACGAGAAATGTGGTTGCAACACGACGGTGTGCCACCTTATTTCAGTCTCCAAGTGCGCTAACACTTCACCTCACCAATATCTTCGGTGACAGGTGAATACCTAGGAAGAAGCGGGCCGCTTGCCTGGCTAGCGCGTTGGCCGGACTTGACGTGGCTTGATTCTTTCTTATGGAGGCATGTCAAAAGTTTAGGGTACGCGATCCCTGTCGATACCCAAAATGAGCTTATCGATAGGATAATGAACACATGTGATATGATACTCCTGGAATTTTCCAGAGAGTGCGTCAGTCAATGTACCGCAGATGCAATGCTTGTATTCAGGTTGTAGATCGCCATTTTGAACATTTGTTGTAATAAAATAATATAAAATAAAATTAAAAAACGTATGAGTTTTTCTTATTCTAATCTAACCAGAAATCAAATAGCGTTCAACAAGACTAAAAACGATGTCTAGCGCTTTAAGGAGACATCACCAAACACGGGTTACTTAATTAACAAAAATTGTTCAACCGAGATCTAGCACTCTTTTAAGTTTGTCGCAAATGTCCGAAATACCTTGTATGTTCAAATATAAAATATTATTTAAATTTATAAATATGTCTTTAAATATAAGTGAACGCAATTCTGCAATGCGGGACCAACTCCAAAATCTTATCTTTCCGCTAGAGTCAATTTCGTGAAACAAGAAGAAATAAAATTCTGTGCCAACGTTATTTCAAAATATAATGACTGAACTATGGCCGGTATTCATAGTCGGTTCTTATTTCAAGGTCGTCTTAAGTCGAGTCTTAAGTAATGTCTTAAGATGTTAATACGGCTCTGTGATTGGCTCCTCAAATACAATTCCATGTATTACATGCGTTTTTGAAAAATCTCCTGACCATAATACAGAATAAAAGTCAATACAGAACTAAAAATTAAAATGGCGCTTGGTTCTTTATTGTATAACTGCAATAAGGAATTTTGAATAGAAAAAAGATTTAAAGTTTGAAGGCATTTCAAAAGTATTAATACTGTTTATCATTAATAAGAGGAAAATATACTTCTTTATCGGAGAAAAAAAAAGAAAACGCGTAATATATCTCTATACCTGATAAAAAAAATGATAATATAAATTCCAATACAAGTCATTTTACGTTTAATATGCACGAGCTATAAAGTATCTTTTTTGGAAGAATTTTAAAATATGTTCCACTTCCTTCTCCTCTCAATAAAATTAAATTCCAGGGAATTTAATTCTATTATTCTAGCAAATTTAATTTTATTAGAAGTGAGAGAGAGAACGAATCTTCTCTCCGTTACTTAAAATTTTATATATAGTATAATGCTGCTTCTTTATATGTTTTACTGAGTTGTATATGAACGTCTCTCTTTCTCTCTCTCTCTCTCTCTCTCTCTCTCTCTCTCTCTCTCTCTCTTTCTCTCTGTTAAAGGGTATAGGAACGCGCGCCGCAACGAAATTCCGCAATAATCGACAGTAAACGTGTCTTTTATTTGAACACGTGACAATAATTCCGCCTGAGAGAATCGCAGATTTGTGTCCTCATCGTGCCGCCTTGGCACCAGCACATGTATGCATGCGTGAGCCCCGAAGGTCCTAGAGCTGTAGCGTGCGACACACGTGACCGGCTTGCATAACGCAGCGCCTATTGTAATGCGCAATGACAACGTCGTGTGTTAGCCTGGGTTCAATGACTCGCTGGAATTTCGCGATAAGACAATTTATTCGAATTGAGGAGCGATTTGCGTCGCTCACGATCGTGACGATAAGATGCAAATGATCTCTCTAAAGCATTCTGTCTGTTTAATCTTAATCTAAATATACATATTAAGAGTTGATAAACTCTTCAAAAGTCTAATATCTACACACCGCAATAAAACTGTTCGCATTCTTTATCATGAAAATTTCTTTCAATGTCAGATTAGAGTTTGTTTCTAAAATTGTTTAAAACTGTTTAAAACGACAGAAATATATTTTAGTTGTAATCCAAGATGTTCATATTATTTTAATGAAACAGCTGAAAACATCAATCGCAAAAGCTCATTATGACCGGTATTCATAATTAGATCTTATTTCAAGACCGTCTTAAGTAATATCTTAAGATGCTAATATGGCTCTGTGATTGGTTAATGACATCTTAAGATTGTACTTAAGATGGTCTTAAATATAAGAACCGACTATGAATACCGGCCTATATTTCCGTTCTTATGTAAAAAAAATAAAATTATTAGTATAATTATATGATGTAATTGACAAATTATAAGCAATTAAACGTATAAAGAAATAAAAAAATAACATCGTTAAAATTGTAAATATTTTTACAGGTGGAGGGATACCAACAAGTGGAAGAAAACGTCTGGAAAAATATTTGGAATTCAACGGGAAGCAGGTATACAACAGAAATTTCTCTTTTCAAGATATTTGTCTTCGATTTTTCAAAGGGATCACTTCAAACGATCTTCGCATTTGATGGCGCGAGAAAATCGCGCGAAGCGAATCGGCCGGGCCAGTCGCGTAATTATTTTTAATCTTCCGTGCGCGCGACGGCGCTTATCACATTTTCACCGGTAATATCGGCGTTATAGGTACGTACGTACGTACGTACGCAATGCCCGAGGGTTATTATTCTCGCAGGAAACGACGACGATGAAGCATGAAAACTTAACTGATCCATAAAGGACTGCATGGCGCGCGGTTGGAAGCGCCTCTTTACGAGCTCCTCTATTCGCGCGAATCGTCGCGCTTTCACAGACTGCTTTTCATGATGCGACGAACGAACGGCTCGCGAGCCACTGACCACAAACGAAAACGGCATTCCCCTTCGCCCGCCTATTACGGATAGCGATAAACTCGCAAGAATGCGCGATGCGCACAACGGCCGAATAACCTACGATGAGAACCACGCGAAATATCGAGAACGACCTGCTGACCCTGCTGGTTTCGGCATCAAAACAAATTTGCACGCGATCGTCGCAATGCGCGCTATCGTATATGTATAATAACAACGACGACATCGTTGCCAATTCAATCTTGTGTACGCAACACGACCGATAAAAGTATCGTTTTTATCACAACATTGCTGTCGGCAACTCAATTATCTCAGAACGTTACATTTTGTGAAATAATATATCGTATCACGAACTTTTCTTCATATAATATGAAATAATAATGATGAAAAATTCGCGTCATTAACTTAAAAAATAATAAATGTTATCAAATCTTTTAATTAATTTGGACACTCAATGTATCAAAATCACTGAAATTATAGTATGTATTTTTTAGTATCTTTTTATCTTTTTATTTTAAATCGCTTCTCTCTTGTCCACAAAAGTGCGCATAAAAGTGCATTTTAAAACGGATCTTTGTGATGTACGTGTTATATCCTTTTATCCTATCAGTTTTGCGTTTAAAGCTCAAGTGCCATAACGAATTAAGCATTTTAATCAATTTTCTTGAGCAAAGATGAAGGATATAGTATCTTCTGGTTTTGTCATCGTCTCTTTGTTGCGCCAGTAGATTTCTTAGTCTCTTACGCGAACGAGAATTGAATTGTTGCCGCGTTATTGTACATATTGCGCGGCGTTATAGCTCTTGGAATTGGGTCAAACAGTTAACGATCGGCATCCAGGCTACGAGTCAAGCCCACCTACGCGAATGCACAGGCATCGTTCTATCAACACGAAAGATAAACGCTTTTGGCGGAAGATTCCCCGGCGCGCCATCGATTACCAATACTTTTCACGTTCCACCGAGAAGAAAATAATTAATTCTATAAACCGCAGGATGTCGAATATTATGGGATTTAATTCGAAGAATACATTTGGCAGTGGTATCTTATGAAAACACTCCGTTCTCTCAAAGGCGAAATTAATTCCGAGATAAATTTGCGATGCATTTGCATCATTTCTCATCATGCGAATAATCGCGAGAAACTTGAAGACTTTCAAGAATCAAATCTTGGAATATATGTATAGGTATACAGGGTGGGGAAAAAGTCTGGAAACGGTGAAATATCTCGAAAACAAGAGATTTTAGGAAAAAATGTTTTATATAAAAGTTGTAGGGCTTCAACAAATGCATCAAACGGTGGTACTTATTTGACCTTGAGCGTAAGTATGAAGGAGCTTCCAAGGTCAACTTTAAAATTTTAAATAAAATCCCCTATTTTTTATTGCATATTCTTATAGCTTATGTCGAGAGCTTTCCAAAACACTATAATAAAGTATTTTTTCATTAAGAACTTTTGGAATTATAAAAGGCTTGAAAGTTACAGTATTGTGACATAAAATACAAAATATCTTGTAAAACATTAAGTTTTCGGTAAAGTTACCTTAATACTTTTATGCACAGAATAATGAGACGAATCAATTGATATGAAAAAAAGACAATTCCTTTAAGAAAAAATATGTAATTTGCAACTTGCATCTGCATACTTTTTCTTAAAAGCAACTATGTCTTTTTTTCATACCAATTGATTCGTCTCATTATTCTGTGCATAAAAGTATTAAGGTAACATTACCAAAAACTTAATGTTTTACAAGATATTTTGTATTTTATGTCACAATACTGTAACTTTCAAGTCTTATAATTCCAAAAGTTCTTAATAAAAAAATACTTTGTTATAGTGTTTTGGAAAGCTCTCGACATAAGCTATAAGAATATGCAATAAAAAATAGGGAGTTCCATTAAAAATTTTAAAGTTGACCTTGAAAGCTCCTCCATACTTACGCTCAAGGTCAAATGAGTACCACCGTTTGTTGAAGCCCTACAACTTTTGTATAAAACATTTTTTCCTAAAATGTCTTGTTTTCGAGATGTTTCACCGCTTCCAGATTTTTTCCCCATCCTGTATATCACATCTATAAAATTTCAACTTACGGAAATATTTATTTTTTCGTACACGATCGTCGATCATAGTATGCATGTACGAGAGCTTTCTAAATTTATTATGTATCTATATTTCTAATTTGCCGTCAGTTTCGCTTAAAATGCGACAAAAAAATGTAATTTCTTACAATAGATGCGAAAAATCCCTGCTTGTCAATGCAACTTTTTAAACTTATTAAACAGTTGACGATTAATATTATATCTACTGAAATGCAGAGATATGTCGAGTTGAAATTTCATTCGACGAAGGCCGTAGATAAATGGCAGAGGTGGAGACAAATCGAATGGTTATCAGAGATGGCAGAGGAAGAAGAGCAGAGCGTTATACCCGAGGCGTCGACGGCTGCGAACGCAGCCGCGACGACGGCTGGAGAAATTAATATAAATCTCATTTCCTCGGTACGGATTACGGAGATACACCCGGTATTGTCTTACGTGTTTCATTCGCCCTGCTCTCTTTTTTTTTGCACCTCGTGCAATTCGAGTATTCGCCTCTGCTCACCGTTTTCTGAGATCAAGGAAAAAAAGGCTTTGCTATGATTAAATCGTGCTGATTTAAAATCATCAATTTACTACATCAATTAAATTTGCTAATTAATTGCATATTAATAAAGTTACGAACTCTTCTTAACATCGCGCAGCACCTTTTTTAACCCTCGAAAGCTACCCTGGGATCAGAGATCCCAATAAAATTTTGGAACTATTATTTATATTTTTTAATGTGTATTTTTTGATAATAATTTTTTTTTACAAATTCTGAGATTACCATCATAATTTTCAGAAAATTTATGATTGATTGAAAAAAAATTATATGTTAATGTATAATATGTTTTTTCGAAACTTATCAGCGAAAAATGGTTGGAGTCCTCCAAACCCCATCAGTGCACAGTGGCTTAAAATAAGTGTGCATAAAAGAAGTATAGCCTGCGAGTGTTAATAATACGTCGCGACATTTTTCGGATTTATTTATAGACGCGCGAACGGCAGGCAGGCGAACGTGCAGCGCGAATAAAATCAAAATCGCAAATGCAACGACTTTTGATTAACTACTCATCGATCGCGGCGAAATCGTATGCCCCGTGCCATACGGGGGCGCGATAGGAGGAGAATGCTGATAAGAGCGGTGGCGACGCACGACACGGTAAATAAACGTGCGATTAATTAACAACAACACACGCCGCCGCGATACCACGGTAAATCAGAGCGACGACGAGAATATAATAATTGAGAATCAACTCGTGGAACACACTTGCACCTAATTGATATATCGTCAAGTTTTTGTCGATCGTAGTGATTTATCGTGGATGTTTCCACAAGAGAACTGATACTGCGTATACCGTTTACGCGCGTTTATCGGTCGTTTACGCTACTAGAATGGATTCGTTTTCCCTGTTTCCCCTCGGTACGGGGAAATGGTATTTTTTTTTTCGCGAGCCGTAGCCGATCACCACGTCTCGCTTTATAAATCACTTTCTACGCAAAACGCGAAATTGTTTCGCGCGGAATCTACATGCTCCTACTGTGGATTCATTCCCCGAGACAAGTGCTTAATTAGTATTTTGCAGTTAATTCAATGCATAATATTGCATCTCTCATCCACCAACTATGCGATACAGTGTGATTAACGCGTGATGTAATAGCCAATTAAGATAATTTCTCATACAAAGAGAACTATAATTGAGTATAAAATATATATTCAAGAATTTAGTTATCTCATTATACATATATTGCATTTAGAACCAGATATATAGGAGGTAACTTATTCACATATACGTTCTCAAATATCCGCGACCGCGGAGATACAAGTAAAGGCGGCGGCCGAGGCGCACTTGGGAGCAAAATATAGATCTTAGCACTAGTGGGAGAGGCTAGAGAAGGCGGGGTAGCATGAAGCTTGTGTTTTCCACAACCCCCAGGTGGCGAGGGGGAGGGCGGATGGTAATATAACGCGAGGAATAGAACTCGGTAGACTCGGTTAATTAACGAAACCCACATGGGACAGGCCCGTGCTCTGTCCAGGCTGCCATAGCCGCCGCCCGCCGCCTTCTCCTCCTCGTTCTCCTCCTCTTGCTCTTTCGCCATCCTCTTGCGTCCTATCCTCTCGCCGTCTCTTCTATTTCCGTATTATCTCTTCTCTCTCTCTCTGTCGTTCCCTATTTCCATTCGCTGAAACGAATGTACTTGTAAGGTTGTATGTAAATAACTGCACACTCTTATTCGCTTTGTTCATCTTTAAACTCGCAGGAATACGATGACAGTGGATAAACAGAAGGACGGATAAGGTTCTATGTTGCGTAGTAAAAAAGACCGACGAAAAAGAGGAAAAAAGATATGTCTGTCGTTACAGAAATTCTCGTTCTCCCAATTATTTTCGAAACCGCGCGATCCACTTCACGTTCCTCGTACCGCATGTTATCCAGATATGGAATGCGGATAATTTGTGCCGGACAGAAGTCCGGCGGAGGCCGTGCCCGAGAAATTCTGACGAGCGTTTAGGCACGCGATGTAACGTGCGCGATACGATAGTTCCGGCGACGATCGGGATGTGGTTAAGTGAAATCGGATAAGCGGATATCATAGATTCAATAGAGGAGACATGATATTTTCCTTTTCTCCTTCCTACGCTCGGAATTTCATTTTGCATAACCGAACTCGAAACCGTATCGAATTCTGAATCTAATATTTCAGTTGGTATTTGTGAAAACCTTTTAGTGTCTACTGTTTACAAAATGTGCTCGGTAAAATTAATATAAATAATGTTAAGTAAAATTATCACGTACATATGAAATAGTTCTTACTCTAAAATTTGAGAAATTTATGACAAGTTTCGTACACTAAAAGTTCTTAAATTAAGATGATTTAACCATTGCAATCTGACTGCATAAAATATATAAACTATATTAAAATTACAACAATTTATGTTAAGTATGTTAAACCAAATACCAGAAAGATCGAAGAACGTGGTATAATTAATGTTGTCAAAATTTTTATAGAATTAACATATTTTATATCTGATAAAACTCACCGTTTTAGAATCGATCAAGAATCGATGAATGTATCACGACGGAACGGAACAATTATTCTTCGTTCCTTTCTCTACGACGTACAATCACTGACTACTTCGCATTTACTTTCGCGCCCCTCTCCGATCGCGATTTAATTCCCCACAGGTCGAATTAAACGAAACGTCAGTGAAGCGTCTATGTGACGTTCCACGTGGTCGAGGACGACGCAGAATTGTTACCCCATTCTAGTGATCGCGAGAGAGAGAGAAAGAGATAAAGAGAGAGACAGAAAGGGGAAGTAATAGCAGATGGGTGCAAAATAAACAGCGAAACATTCGTGCTGGACAGTCGAACGGATAGATGGGCAAAGCCGACGGCTGTGTGGAACAGGATAGCGTCGCTACTGTCTGAAAGACGAACGTCCTTCAATTATCCGTACGCAGTACCGCACATACTCGCCGTAACGAGCCCTCGCCGTAAAACATGTCCGTACTAAACGTTTCTCGTGATGTGCTGTTTAAATTGTGCGCGCGGTATAAATTTCCAGAATAGAGAACAAGTCCCTGAGTGCTTTTAAACTTAAACCGTCGCATCATACCCTCTCTATCTTGTTTTTCATTAATAATTTTGTTATTCCGCTGTGTGTGCGAAACAACCATTAATATATATTCTTATATTCTACAAATGTTTGTGCGAAAGACAAATGTTACTGAGAATAACAGATGTGCAACATACGAGATATCTAATAAATGCCATTTTATCATTTCTCCATTCTTCTCTGTGATATATCCTTTTGTAAACCACGTTAATATGATGAATTATTTCGAAAAAGTCGAGTTTGTTACGCAGATTTTTATCGCCCAAAGAACACTTGGATATATTTTTTTATCACGGGTGAGTATATTGCTCTTACGAGCGATAAACCCTCGCGTCATTTCAGCGGAGAACGAAACGGTCAAGGAGGCGTGAATTATGAGGTCACGCAGGGTATTATATTATACCTATAAATCGTCATTTTTAGGTTTTGTAAGTCACAATCCCGTAAATAAATCCACAGTACTCTCGGCAATTTGCTGGTTTTTTCAGCAGCAGATTGGGAAAACACTGTACGGCATGTTATATATTTATTTGTTATTTAACATATTTCATCTGAATGTTCACTCGTCTCAGATAACGCGCACACATCCCTCTTATCTAAATTCTTATCTGCATTGCGCTCTTGTGTTATGTAAATTTTTGACTGCATTGGACATCGTTGCCAAATTTTGTCATCACCAGGACCTATTACACCGATATATTCTTATAGATTTGTTTTTTAGTGGTACACTAGAACTCTCTGAACTACACTAGAACCTCCCTTCTCGCTTTTGCCAAACTTCAAACGTATACCTATTTCATTTTACATACAGAGAGTGTATACTGGTTCAGCTGTAAAAAATAGACTACTTAAAATATTCAAAACTATAAAAACACCTAAAGGACGTTTTGTATAAATTAAAGTTATTAAAGTCGTATTCGTAATTATAATAGTTCTTTTAGAGTTGCGTTTTTATTACTCGCTACTTTTTAATCAAATTAATTCAAAGAACTAACGAATTAATAATATAATAACGATATATACTACAATATAATTGAATAAGTTGTGAACAAATATTTATGTAATTTTTAATTGGATAATATAATATAATCTAAAGAAATACAAAAAGACTATAAACTACATAGTATTTATTTTCCCATATTGTGAGCTATTTTATCACGTAACTCCTAATTTATGCTTAAAAAAAACATTCGGGCAATAGGCATATATATCACGGTATACATATAAAATGTGCTGGCTGGACATGTATTATATAACACGGAATTCATACGCGCTAACATCGGTCGCGTACATCAACGCATATCACACGCAGGCAGAAGGAGTCTAGGGAAGCTCAAGAAGTAACACGAACGTGTGGCGAATAGAAAGACAATGGAGAATGACAGACGTGCGACGTGGAAGACCGAGCGAGACCTGACGGGATTCACGAGGCACGTTTCACCTTTGGAGTTTGCAGGTATACGCCCGAGCCTCTTGAAAGCACCGTCGAGTTCGCCTCCGAGGCTCCCTTCGCTCCCGGTCGAGGGTTGAGCTTCACTTCGGAGAGCTTAAACCGAAAACATAATCAAATCTCGCTGAGAGCTGCCGCGGTGCAAAGTTACTAATTGCTTAATTTCCCTCGCTCCACTCCAGTCTTCTTGTCTTCTAGCATACTCCTTCGGTGCTCCGCCTCTTTCTGTTCTTCGTTCTCGACTTGTTCTTATTCTCTCGAGCCCATCTTCCGCTTTTCCATTCTTATACAACCTGTCTTTAATATTATCGCGATTTTATTCCTTTTTTATTTTTCTGTTTCCTGTATTCTTTGTTCCCTATTCTTTGTTTTATCTATTTTAGTACGTGCGTGTGATATATATATATATATATAAAATAAAATTAAAATTAAAATAAAAATTAATAATTGAATATAATACATAATTATATATATATGTATATATGTATATATAATATATATATATATTTATTTAATAATTCACTTTTATTTTAGTTTATATTTCAATATATACTATCACATTTCTTCAAAGTATCTAATAAAGAGTCAAAAATTTCGTATCGTAAACAATTGTATTTACGCGTGGATTGATACAGTTTCCTACAGAATATATCACCGAGAGATACCTATAACACAAGTTGCAGGAAGATCGCCAGAGGCAGCGCGCGGTAGTTTCCTCTGTGGAGGAGGGAAATTGCATGTGAGGAAGAACGTTGTCGCCTGTCGCCGAGTGTTATTCCATCTCTCCTTCTCGGGTTTCCTCCTCCCCCCCGCCCTTGTCGCGTTCATTCTCTATTCTATCTCGCACAAGTTTCCTATTGTACCACAAGGCAATTCTTAAACAGCGAAAAATAAACAGATTACACTGTCCTATTCGTAAAGATACAATGTAAATATAATTTTAAACAAAATTATAATTATAAATAACTCATTTATATGTACCGCAATATATAATGTACAGATGTAAGTTATCTCAGATTATACGTTTCTACATAATTAGGACTAATTGTTAAATTACAAATCTTATCGAGAAAATCTACCTATAAAAATAAAAAGATATAATTTTATCATTTGTTTGCGAAAGCTTAATTTTCGAAAGTCCGCGATATACTTATTCATTGTTTCGATTTTGAAAGTTACGAATTTACGTTTGTGAAATCGATTCAAATGTATGTTGGCCTATTTTCTCAGTAACAATATTCTATGGACGCTGCAAATACTATCGCGATGCTTATCATATATATATATATATATATATATATATATATCCTTACGCCATTATAATAAACAACTAAGGACCCAATGGGAACACTTGCTGCATACTAAATCGTTACCAGGCTTACGGCACACGAAGCCTAGGCAATCGATCTGCTGAAGGGCAACGAATCGTGCAAACGCGATTTCATGCGAATCGAGCTCCGAAACTACCTGTCACGTTTCGCGCAAGAGAAATTTTCATCTCCTCCTCACTGTTCGTTATTCGCGAAACAAGAAAAAAAATTTAAAGCCAATCTCCGATTTCTGTTAAACAGTTAGTTTTGGCTGACAAATACTTAACTTCAACTTTTAATTGCGATTAACGGTTATTTATCTGCATATCCAAATACTTTTGCAGAAATGTGCTTAAATGCAATGCGAACAGTCGATAAAATGAGTCGTGACATAAGTGCGTTAGCAAATTGCGTCTACTAAATTAAAATGAAGTGTGTGACACCAAATGTTCGCGGCGTGTGTTATAAAGCGTCCAAAGACGTACAAATTACAATGCGGCTTTCCGAGGCGTTTATTAACGGCGTGGCGTGAGCACCTTCCCACTTACGAAGGCAGGCAGCCGTAAAGTTCTATGGCCGGCGCGGCGAGGAAGGAGGGAGGGCAAGTTAACGCAAATTTTCCACCTTAACGTTTGTCTTAAGAAGCACCTTGCGTTTCTTTCGTCGCGAAGGTACTGCCGCGCCATCGAATAAATTTCAAAATGCCGCGGTAGAAAGTATAGACGCGAACTCTCCGCTCTCCGAAACGGTAATACTATCTTGGAATATACGAGGCAAAGCAGAATACGTGAATTTTACCGCCGAGCTTTCCCTTAAAGCCTTCTTATATTTCTTTTCGTAAAGCGAAAAAACAAAGGAAATGAGGAGGAAAGAAATAGGCAAGGCGGACAAAGCAAAATATACAAAAAGGGAAAGGGGAAAAGAGAGAGAAAGAGAGAGGGGGGGGGGAGAGAAAAAGAGAGCGAACATTGACGAAGTAATAGCTACAGACCTCGTATCCGTGTACCATCCCGCCCTCGATATACACGTTTCGAGCCACCAGAGTAATCGATCTGTCGGACGATACTCGTGCCAATGAATCGCTCGAGCGCGATTTCACGCGAAACGAGCTCCGAGACCACCCATCACTTCCCGACAGAGAAGGGAACCTTCGACCGTGCAGGTCACCTTCGGTGAAGGATGGTTCGTTCGATCGCGATAAAATGATCCCTCCACCCAGCTTTTGGCCGATTTAACAAATCGCCCCAGTCCGGCGCGCAAGACCTCGCTACGGGCTTCTAGCTCTCGCCTCTCGAAAGGAAAGAAAGAAAACCGAGTCGAGAGTGTGCTGGGTTTCAACTGCGTGTGTGTATCACAGGATACACGAAGCGAATTTCGAACATATATTCGCGTACTTTTCGTTATTCGCGTATTGCGCCGGAAATAATAATCAGTCTCGATTTTACAAGTTTCGCATGATTTGCGATCTGAAAAATATCAATGTAGTTGTATGAAATTTTTTTATATACGCGCAAAATATATATCGTATTCGAGATAAAGCTCTCGATTAAGAAAATTTACATTTTTCAACACAAACAGTTCAGTAAACAACGCTCAATTGGTTCTTCCAGATTATTACCTCTGCAAAAAATGAACGGTAAGTCTCTGAGAAACGACGGCTCTACCATGCGGGTGAAAATGTAATAAAGGAGAAGACACACTCGGAACGAAATAAATCTTCGATCTTTCCCTTTCACGACGCTCGAGCCTCTTTTCCGTAATAAAAAAAGAAGAAGGAATGGTCACGTTCGAATATGAAACACTCGCAAAAACTCTACCCCGAGAAAACTTGAATCGACATCAGCGAAATTTAAAAATCCTTCGATTATGTCTTTTATATGTTTTATTTGTTGCGTAAATAAAGAGAGGCAAAAGAAAAAGAGGTTTTTTAAAAGTTCAGGGTTTAAGGAGAAATTACTTTTTTAAACATGTTATGTTTATATTGAACGACATATTTTCTCCGCTTCCAACACATGAAAGGAATAATATAATAGACGAAGAGTAAAGAATCTATAATAAAAAGTTTTTTCAAAATAAAAGTATTTTGCAATACATAATAATATCCAAATTATTTTACATATCTCGCAGATAATTGAGACAAGTTTTTAGATTACAAACATAACTCATCGCTTTTGTCAAAGTCAAAATCGTGATATCTTCATGTTACGGATATCTAGTTGCGCAATAGGGATATCATATAGCGATGTGCCAGTCAAATTAGACATTGAGGTCTCAAGTGATGCGAACTTTTTTATTCCTTTTTAGGCGTGTTGGGGGTGTTTAAAAAAGCTTATTTCTGAGTTGTCGTATCATTTGACCCAGTGCTTTTTTAGGGGGGGGGAGGGGGAACCTAAATTTTCGCGGTTTTTTGCATTTATCTCGTTTCGATTAATAGATAGCACTTTTTGGCTCCTGAGAAAGTTGTAGGGCTTGAAAAAACGAAGAAAATGAGCGGTGACTCGTTCCGATTCGTCAAAAATTCACTTTTCGATTGCATTTATCAGAAAAGAAACAGAAGCGAAAAACGCGCCGAGTTCCGAACGCTCGGCTCGACACGCGCGACTTCCGGAGGCTCCCCTGGGCTCAATTTTTGACGAATCGGAACGAGTCACCGCTCATTTTCTTCGTTTTTTCAAGCCCTACAACTTTCTCAGGAGCGAAAAAGTGATATCTATTAATCAAAACGAGATAAATGCAAAAAACCGCGAAAATTTAGGTTCCCTTCCCCCCCTCAAAAAGCACTGGGTCAAATGATACGACAACTCAGAAATAAGCTTTTTTAAACACCCCCAACACGCCTAAAAAAGAATAAAAAAGTTCGCATCACTTGAGAGCAAAAGCCTTTTTTTTGTCTAATTTGACTGGCCTATAAAGTCTATGTGCTATTAGTAATGCATCCTGCACTGACTCTTATCGCATAATAGAGTTATATCACGTATAATCCATGTGTATAATAAAATAAACCTATTTGAAAAATAGTTAATTAGTAAAACACGTTATCGTTATCGTTATATCACGCATAACATATGTTTATGATAAAATAACTATTTACAACAGCTATTTAAATAAAAGTTGTGATTGGTAAAGCTAATTATTGTATTTTTATCTCTAGCAATTTTCAAAATTCGTTGTATGCATACATTTCGACTAATATACAGTATCATAGTAATTAAGGGGAAAAAGCGTGAGATTATCTGTCCTCTTTCATTCCGAAGGCGCTAGGATAACTACCAGAGAAAAGATAGTCCACTTTTCCGCGTTTCCATTTTCTCCGTCGTTTTCAGTTAAAAATTCGTGAGAATCCATTTAACTGTAGAAATTAAAAAATATTCTTATCTTGCTTTATAGTGCTATATATTCATATTATCGTAATAAGATAAAAAATTTGATCATCTTTTTATGAAAAATTTTACGAAATAAAAGCCTGCATTGCATTAAAAATTCCTTTATCTAAAAATCCAATTTCATAAATTCTCTATTTCTGAGAAAGAAAGAGAGAGAGAGAATAAATAAATAATTAATTAAATGCATACGTACAATTTTAATCTTCATAATATTTAATTGTCGCTGTGTTTACATGTTACGCAATTTGGTAAAAATTTGCTTGCAGTAGCATTGTAAACAGTAAAACATTTTATATAAAACGATTAGAATAACCGACCATGCAATAATTTTTACATCATTTTTAAGTTTATTTTGCATACTGTATTATAATTAAAAATAAATAATTAGTTAAATCACAGTGACGATCTTTTCATCACGTTTGGCGAACAACCGCGTCGCGAACAACTATAATCATAACGTGTCTTATCGGACTCACTCAAGTATTATAACTAGGGGTAATATCGTTAGTAAGCGATGTTTGTGGACACACAAAGAAGTTTTCAACGAAACGTGGAAACGAAAAGAAGAAAACGCCGAGTTTCTAAGTGCCCATTAGCTTCTACTACACTTGGCATTTAACCCTTCGATGTAATCGACCATTGAAGACGGCGATTTATATCTCGTTATGTTCTACCGCAAGCAGGGTACCACCCTTTGTTCGGCCCATGGGAAAATTGGCCTCCTAAGATACATTTTGTGCCGCCTAATCTGCGTATACTAGGGGACCTTTCTTATCTCGTAGTCCTTTTCTACGTTTCCTCACTCCGCCTTCTTGCGGTCTTTCGCCGTCTTACTCTTATTTCGCGTCTTTCTGTTTCACGGCCATTTCCCGAAAGGATCGTCGAGAGACTCAAGGAATCCGCCTTTCGCGTTTCACGGCGAGAGAAACAAACGAAACTCGGCGAAATCGTCTTTGCTATAGCACTGCGCCTTTCCCCCTCGCTTTCCATGCCACGCTCTTACCCGTTTCTATGCGGCGAATTCGTTTTCCGTGGGGATGAAAGAGAAGCTCCGAGACGACCAGTAGCTCCGAAACGAGAAAATTTCTTTACAAATATATGTCTTTTGGGCTTACTTTCTATCTATGAAATAGATAGAATCTCTCGCGTTATATAAGCGTAACGAGAAGATGTACTTTTACGTGAGACATCCATAAAGCACGATATACGAGTGTTTAATGTAGAATAAATATATAAATGTATGTATATATAGGTATATACATAAATATATAGGTACATATTTATATACATAAATATTTTCATAAAAATAGGTAATATTGAATATAATATTTGATAAAAGTGTACATAATAAATAAAAATTATTTTATAAAGTAGCATATTTTAAAATATATTTTATCATTTAAATTTTATTGTATAAAATATATATATTTATTAATAAATATTAATATTTACGTACTTATATATTGTATGCATATTGATACATATATATATATTTAATATATCCTTTAATTGTATTATATATATATATATATATATATATATTTATATTTATATTTATATTTATTTATATCAATGTATATATATGTATATATAAAATTCAAATTATAAGATATATTTTTTACAATATACGATTTCATAATATAATTTCTGCCTATTACTGCCTGTATATTTTTATTAAATATTACATTCACACATTATTATCTATTTTTTTTATGAAATTAGTTTTAACCCTTCAGAGAATTATATGGTATTTTCTGCCATTTTTCATTTTCCTTCCTCGTTGCAACTAGAATACCGTGAAATACACTACATTTCGGGTAGCGGTAACGACGACGGCGGTCGTGAATGAAGAGAGAGAAGAAAAGGAGCCCTTGTTTATACAACTACGAGTCACGACGCTCGCCCCGACGAAGAAAACTCGATATCCTTCCACGCCTCGATTCCGATCTCCTTTGACCGTTCGCTTTTACGTACGTACGACTTCCGCGCGGGCGGCCCCGCTGCAAACGAGTTTTCGAGTTCCTCCCTTGTGGGTAAAAGGGGATCGTGAAATTCCACAGGTTGTCCCTTCCACGGCAAATGCCTGTGTTTGTTCCTTTCGTTTGGTCCGGCGCTTATCGGCCGTATCGCTAGCTCGAGGCAATGCCGCCTGTTCGAGAAGATCAAGAAACCGGTCGTACGCTCGCGAAAATCCCATTTTCTCGGGCCGGCTCTTTGAATCTGGACTTAGTGAACCGTGAAGCTCCTCCAGCTTTCTCTGTATTTAAGGCCATTACGACCGTTGACCCGCCAGCTTAATTTGGCCGCCAGCTGAATCGCTGTATACGCGCGATCTCCTTCTTTCCACGACTCACGACTTACGATAAAGTCCCACTTGGGGAAAACGGTTCGCGGTACGTTCTACTCATTGTTACGCGGCGGAATACTTTGTGGAAACAAGCGCGTAAATTGATTCGCGATCTTACTTTATTCGTGCAAGCAAATTATATACTATAGAAACTTCTATCTCGACTCAACGTCTTTAGAAATAACATAGATCGCGCGTGTTTTCCTTAAAATCTCAAGATAATAATACAAAATAGCGTATTTATTCAAGCCCTTGAAATTGGCCAGAAAAGGAAAAGAGGCAAGTTATCTCTCATAGAATACCAGGTACATAGATGCCTCGAAGAATTGGTTAAACGTGCGCCGGCTTTATTCAGTGAATTCTTGTAGCAGCCACAGTACGGTCTCTCGTACATATGTATTCGCGCGCGGCTCAGCTCAATTCGGCTCGGTCGTTTCTAGAAGCGCGTTAAGTGCACGTAAGCAAATGCTCGCCCTCCCCCCAACTCGGCAACGTCGTAAGGTTTACGTTTCGGCTCCTCCGTTTGCATTCCGCCGCGCGGCTGAATATTCCACGAAAGAACCCACCCCAATCTACCGTCCTGCTCGGTCTCCCCCCGCCCCACGTCGCGACCCCGGACTCCCCGGACTCCCCGGACGTCCCTGGAAACCGCCGAGAAGAGAGGAGCTTCAGAGACGTTTGAGAGGCCGATGCCGCGGCGAGGGTTGGGCGCGTGCATAATTCAGTGGTAATGTCGTGAGTATGCTCCGACCGCCGCGCCGGCGGCGGTGAAGCTGCGCGTTGCGTTGCGTTGCGTTGCGTTGCGTTGCGTATGGTCGACCGAGTTCCGTCGGTCCGAACTTCTCGTTATTGTCACTGTTTACCCGTTCTCTCTCTCCCTCCCTCCCTCCCTCTCTCTCTCTCTCTCTCTCTCTTTCTCTCTCTCTCGACCGATGGCACTTTTATGGCAGTTGTCTCTGCCGTTAGCGAAACATTTTGTCGGCAACGATCGAGGGACGCCGAAACGTCGGGGACAATTTATAATTCGGTGGAATGCGTGTTGATATTTCGAAAGACGACATAAACACGATTATCGCCCAAGAGGCGATTCGAAAAATTACGAGTTTGTCAAACATGTTAGTTTTCCTTTTTTTTAAGAAAAATAAATTTATAAAATACATTGTATTACGCAATGTAATTGATTTTAATTAATGAAGATTGCGTCTAAAGAGTTCTGAAGGAACAATGTATAGAGTCGGGGATAGAATTAAACAAGAGCGCGACAAAAAACGGCAACTTGTCTTCTAAATAAGAGACTGGATCGAGAGCTGGAGAGAGGTATACTCGATGGAAAATAGAAAGCTACTACTGGCAAACCGATAGCCGAACGAGTTTGTGAAGCGGACCGGTAGCGGACCATTAATTGAGATGCAGCCCGATGTGAATCGTTAATTTAAGAGGAGAGAACTAGTTTGACTTAAATATTGACTCGACTGAGTTAACGCGGGACTGGCTTAGAGGCGGTACGGTCGCGTATGTACTTAGCCTTGCATGGGCGAGACTCCGCCGTGCAAAGAGGAACCGCTGTCGTGCGCGGGAGGAAACGAGCGGAGGGAAGCTGAAATAAGAGAGAGAGAGAGAGAGAGAGGGGGGGGAGAAAGAGAAAGAGAAAGAGAAAGAAAGAGACAGACGGCGACGTGTATAACTCGAAGAGAGAGAGAAAACCGCACGGCTAACGAAAATAGAGGATGTTGCGAGCAAGCTGTCGGAGATACGTAAAGTAAAACCCGTATCTGCAGTCTGACAGGCCGACTGCACTGCAAACATTTAGCTGCCAAAGCTGCCTCGAGGAGACTTTCATATTGTTGTTACTACTTAACCGCTACTTGTTACCGTTACTTACGGCTCCGTAGCTTCGTTAGTTACGCGGAGAACTGTTTCTCCCAATTAAAGCATGCGAACGCGCAACTGCTGCTGGTTGGATGCGAAAATTACGTCAAAATAAAGAAAACGATATATTTCGTCGGTCTGTTATTGCAATTGTGTCAGCGTCTCGCCGCGTGTAATTAAATAAAAATATATTTCTGTGAATGTTGTTAGAACTCGGATGTCATATAAGTCAAAACATTATAGACTATAGACTAACAATAAAAAAAGAAAACTCTCTCTCAAAGGCCTATCTCGTTATCTCACGAAAGTTTCTAATGAAAAAACACTATATGTAATCGCATGCAAAGTTACACACATAATTTGTCATATTATTATATCGTTAAGTGAGCCAATTTTGTTATTCCGAGCCAAGAAAATAATAATCACTTAACGAAGTGACAAAACGGGCGAAGTTTAAAGTTCATAATAAACTTATTCTTACCGCGTTCATAATAAAGACTACCGAGCAACTTCTATAATTCTTCGATTCCTACAGAATCGCGGAAATTAATCTACACATCTAATGAATCGCCGTGCCACCTGCTCGCTTAGAATCAATCCGGTCTCCCGAGAGGAGCCGCGGATTTATATATGTATAATTGCATGCCGCAATAACGCACGCGGTACGAGGTCTGCGACGCGGCTTATTCTAATAATCGCACCGGTTTGAAATTAAAGTCCGGGGTTGTAATTAACGTCACGTCGCGCGGTCACGGACGGCCGAATATATATGCGGATAATCGCCATAAAATTACGGTAGGTTTACGGGCGAGAGAGACGTGGAGTGGGAAGATGCCAAAGGACGGCGAAACGTACGGAGCGGAAGAGCTCGTGCCGAGTGACCGAAGGGCCGGGGGGGGGGGGGGGGGGAAGGTAAGCGGACGACGAAGGTGGCTGAATTTAATAAGTCGTAATGCCGGCGCGCGCCATTCTTTCACGCGCGCCTTCTCAGCCATGGATAACGCGCTCGCTTTCCCTGCCGCAGTCGTTTTCCCTCGCGACTTTACGGCATGGAAATTCCGCGCGGATGGGGACCCGTTGCTCCAGCTTCTCTCTCTGAGAACAAACGCGTGACCCAATTCGACGTATACGAGCCGGGAATTACCTGCATGGCGCGAAGTAATTCGTGGAACACGATGTAGAAACGACAATAGGAACGACACACGCTGGCGCGATGCAATACAAGGCCGTTAAAACTGCTGCCAACACGAAAATTGCAGTGTAACTATGGTAACTATTCCTCGCCACAAAGGAAAAGGGAAAAAAAGAGAAAAAGTCCGGCTATGTAGTTAATCCGGAAAAATCAGGAGTAAAGTTGTATAAATCACTCAAACGAGCAACAAACAGACAGAGTGTTATTTCGCGAACATTGTGAAATTAATGTATCTCTGTACTGTAAAATAAAAAAAATGTTTTTTTAAAACAAAGTTCCATAAAATCTGCTGCGATAAACACCGTGTTGAAATGTTTTATTTTTTAAGATTTATATAGTACAAACATATAGACATGCACAGAAAAAGCGAGAGAAAGAAAGAATACGCACGCAATCTCTGCGAAAAGTTTTGAGTTTTATCAATAGTTAGAAAATAGTTGCCGTAAGAGCACTTTTCAACCCTATCGCATTGTTCTTCCGATAATACAAAATCTCTATGCCTAAGATAACGAAAAAATCACACGGGTGGAAGCGGGACAATCGAAAGTGCAAAAAGTTGAGGTACACAGGGCAAAACAAGTAAAAAAAAAAAAATAAATAAACGAGTGGTCGCCACGCGCGTTAAAAACTTCTGAAGGCAAGGCTTTGCCATAACTTTTCTAAAATTAATACAAAAACGATACAACGGAATTAGTCACTTCACGCAGCCGCCCGCAACTCGAAAATGTGTTACACACAGTTCTCACTATATCCGTCTCGTCATTGCCGTACGCCTGATCGAATTTTCGTGACGCGTTTTCGAGTCGCAAAATCGAACTTACTTACTGATCCAAAAGAAGTATCACTTTGTACGCCTGTTGGTCGAATTTTCGTGACACTTTTTCGTGACGATTTTTCGTGTCGCACAATCGAACTTACTACCGTGCCTAAAAAAGTTTCACTTCAAAAAATGTAATGTTTCCGAGCGTTTCTGGCTCATTGCGAATCCGTTGCGAATAATCGCAAGTAGATGTGTGAAAGTAACAAGAAGAAAATAGAAAAGTTTCTTTCGTACAAAGTGCATCGTGATGATTTTCTAGTTAAATTAGGCGACGAGATTATTTTGCACGGATCCCCCGTGACCCAATTTCACAGGAAGTCGCGATTCATCAAAAACTGCGGGAGCTCCCGAAAGGAAATAAAGTGCGCGCGGTAGTAGGAAAAATTATTGCGCGGAAGAGACTTCACAAGAGGAAATATACGTCGAGATCTTTGAATAGTGCACGCCACCTAAATTTTCTTCTTTCGCGAGAAGCTAATTCCGCGATGTAGTTCTACGATACAATTTAATATCTATATTAATTTAAATTCCGGTTTATGTCAACACGCGCAAATTGTAGATGCAACTATAAATAAATTAAATTTTTTTTATTTTGTAGCAACGCGATGACGCGCTTATATAGGGTAACTCCGATATTTACGCCGCGCGGGGTTTTACGCCGCAGATGTCAAAAAAAAATAGAAGGAATGAAGGGTACTTGCTCGCAATTATTCTGTTATGTGCCTTTATGCCTTATTAGTATTGTGTTGTAATTTCAGTTTTTTACTGTTAATATTAACGAAACTGTCGTGAGTTGAATCGATTTCTCACCGTAGTAGCGCGATCTTATGTTACGACCTATGTAAAATAATTACTGTAGGGAATGTAAAAGGTTTAATGGTTATTTCATGATACATAAGTGTAGAGGGATAGTAAATAATGGAATACAGCAAAATACAAGTGCATAGCTTTTGTATTTTTTGTTTAATTTAATATCTTGCATATCCCTCCTGTTTAGGATATACGGCAAGTTAGCATGCAGGATTTATGCCATAGCACAGACACTTTGTAAAACTTGAAATCTCCTATGTCTTCTTTTTTCTTTTTTTGGATCGTATAAAAATAATTTTTAATGCATCTATTGCTCTTCTATTTTTTTTTAATTTGTTAGTTTTATAATTTGTTTATTATTCTTACATTTTAATAAACTTCTTAACATACATTTTAAAATTTATTATGACATTTTATTGCCTTATTTATAAACATTATTTGTAGTTTTTTTATAAAGCGTATATTTCACCCATAAATGTCATATAATCCACCCCTTTAGGATATATGGCAAAAATGCAAGGGTTTTAAAAAGTTTTTTTATTAAATACAAAAAATAAATATTTCATATTTCTATTTTTTTTATAGTAGTAGACAGTATAAAGTTTTTATTGGTATAATTCATTTGCCTTAAACATAGTAAATAGTACTCGATAAATTAAGTTTCCTTTAGCTGCGGCGTATATACCGGAGTTGCCTTATTTTATAACGTAAAATTCACGTTTTCTTTAAATTTCTAAACATTAAGTAACTTTCAATTTTCCATGAGCAGCAATATATGTATATGTATGTACTATAACACGTTGCAATTTCATATAGTACAAAATAACTTTGTTCGCTTACTTTGTTAACTGAAAATTGGTTTTAGCGTGCATTGTTGTAAGCAATCACTCAAAAACAATACGTTGCAAACGCGTTTTCAAAGGTATACAAGAAAATTATTGTAAGCAATTAAACATGTTTTATTACTACCTTTTCACTCAAAAATATTATTTATATCGAGTTACAAATACTTTCTTAATAAAAATATGCTCACGCGTAAATTAATCAATTAGACACAAGTCTATCTACGGACAATACCTGAGATGGTTAGAGAGATATTTAGATTCGACGGATTGATTCTCTCCGATTTATAGCGTGTTTGTTACGAAAAATTGTAAAATATATAATACCTACGTATGCAAGTCAAATATCAGTTGATCGTAAATCTGCCACGGGCAAATAGAGTGACGTAATTTTCATTGCTCCGAAAAACTTGTGCGCACTCGCGGTACACGGATCTGTGTGCGCTCTGACATATTTTATTTAAACATCCACCTACACGCATATAGACACGTACTCCAGATTAATTGACGCGAAATATCGTGTTGTCGTATCGTTAATACACGTACGGATAAGCTGACAATACAACAATCCAGTATTATTTTTCGGTATTATTATCTATTCTACTAAAATATTTTAATAGATATTTATGTCGTAACATAAAAATAATATAAGGATCTCAAATGTCTCGATGTCTCGAGAATTTAACGTAACGGATCACGATCTCTTTCCGGAGATTTCTGCAGGTTTTCTTAGCTACTTGGTGTACCTTCTACTCGATACGAGAGTTGTACTTTAGCATGACAATACATCGGCGAAACTGATATCAATTTCAACTACGAATGCGCTACTCAACGACGATAAACTTTACCCCAATTTGGTCGCAAAAGTTATTGCTCGTGCAACCTGTGTATATACGCCAGTTATTTGGTGCACTATAAAAGCACGGAAGCGTCAAATGGCAAAACTACAAATCTAGCGAAACTTTTTATACAACTCAACGGTGATATTTTATGATTTTTCTTTTTCTATCCCCTTTTCTTTTCTTCCTCTACTATATAGCATGCAAGAGAAATAACAATGTATAAACGCGTGTAATAGGTAACACACGAGTTGCTCAAGTACGTTGTAAAAATAAATATAGAATAATTTTAGAGTTATTTTTACACCACAGATACTTATACTTAACTAGATCGCTAAGTCCGTCAAAAAAGTGTACCTGCAGGATTTCCTGTTACCTACAACTAAAGCGGTGTGTTAGTGCGTATGTGATCACTAAAGGACCGTCTACAATAGCCGTAAGAGAATGAGAGAGACGTAAGCAGTAAGTTATTGACGAACCACAGTCGATTATTTTTAAATTGTAAAAATTCCAGTCAATAGCTTACTGCTTATGTCTTACTGCATACTCTTATGCCGGGTACTCACTAGAACCGTGCAACGTGCAACGCAACGGTTGCTGCAACTAGTGAGTACGTCTTATTTCGGAACAAACCTATTGTGAAAAAATTGTAGCAATTTTTGCGTTGCACGGTCCTAGTGAGTACCCGGCCTTAGGCTAGATGGTCTTTAACACATGCCCACCATAGGGCATCACTGGTATCAGATGCACAACACACACACTGCTGCCATTGTGTGGTAACATAGCTGCCGGTCGATTATAGTTTTTCCATAGCCAAAAAAGAAAGAAGTTAGCAATCTAGTTAAGTATAGACATCTATGTACGATAAATATATTTTGTATCACATGTGCGCGGAAAAGTGCCCTTTATTTGACGGATTTCTGTGCGAGAAATAGCCTATTTCTCACGGTAAGCCAATTACTTCACGGAAATGTCGTTTCCACGGGCCGTGACGTCATCAATGCAGTAAAGGAAGCAAAACGGTACGGTAATGGAAATACGGGCATGTGATTGGTTGCTCGAGCGTGGGCAATGTATTGCCCACGGGCATGAGCGCCACCCGCAAGCAATGAAACATGCCCGATGTCCGGTATTAGTTATCCGGACTGCACTCTAACGTAACGCCATCTCCCAGCAGACGAAGCTAATTCGTAACCAAAGCTAACCTTACAACAATCTGTCACACTCGTGCGCTACGCGCACTCGTGTATCCACGGCCCGTGGAAACGACATTTCCGTGAAGTAATTGGCTTACCGTGAGAAATAGGCTATTTCTCGCACAGAAATCCGTCAAATAAAGGGCACTTTTCCGCGCACTTGTAATACAAAATAGTATGTGATACAAGTGCGTGCGTAGTTGGCTATTGTTCACTCGTGCGCTCCGCGCACTCGTGAGCAATAGCCAACTTCGCGCACTTGTATCACAATATACTATTATATGTATCTGTGTTTTACAGATCCATATTTAAAAAAGGCATGTAAAGTCGATAGGGGAAAGGGAGGTAGCCCTCGGCCTTTGCAAAAAATTAAACTTTCCGTGCGTTTACTATCAGTGTTTTGTTCTTTCTGCACTCATTTGTGTCCCACTAGACACGTGCGGTTAGTTGAGCCAGATTGGCTGTTGTGTTTGGATGTATAACGTACCGGCCCTGGGCAAGGTGAACCTCGATCGGAGTTCTTGCGCTGGTCGCCGAGAGCCGAGCTCGGTCCCATGCCTTGGCCTCCCGCGGATCTTCTTTGCTGTGAAGCTTTCGTGGCGGCGCGGCGTGAGCCGTCATGGTCGTCCTCTTCGGCCGCTATTCAACGTTCAGCTCAGAACTGGCACGGACTAGGGGCCAAAAAAAAAAAAAAAATGGTGGCCGGAGCTCCCCGCCACTTTTCTACAGAGGCCAAAATTAAGTCTAAGTTTAAAGTAGTTTTTTTCTTAAGTTTCCTATATTTTTTTGTACTAAATTACGTTAATATATATCTTGTTGATTATTTTTGTGTAGTTCGTTTATGTTTATGTTCTTAACTTTAGTCATAATTTAAAAAATAAAAAATGGCCGGGGCTACCCCCTTTCCCCTACTCGAATCTATCGAAGTTTATTGTTGTCGCTTTTCCGCGAAGCCGATTGGTTCTCTCGCTGCGCTTGCTTTATGAGCAGCTGTCATTGTATATTTTGACAGTTGTGTGTAATGTTAAAGCTAAATAGCGCGCGAAGCGCGCGTCTGTGGTGTCTAGTATACGTATATAAAATATATTTATCGTATATGCGCGCGCGCGACACAGTTGCATCATTCTCAAAACATTTGCGACAGTGTAAAAAAAAGATTGTAAAGAAAACATTTATTTGTTTCACGTGAGCTACAATTCGCAGCTAAAAAATCAGAAACCTTTTTCTTTCATAAAAAATTCAAGGTTTGTTTAAACATTTTTAAATAGCATCATGCAGTATAGTAGGAGATATTAAGACGAATTCAACGTACTACCAGAAATGTTCTTTTTATTGATTTAAGTTCAACATTTAATATGTTGAAGGGGATCCTATAGTGAAGACCGAACTTCCTCGATGTCGATAATGTCAAGACTTTTAATTCCGTTCTAATTCGTTTTCTATATTACCGGCCTATATCTGCCCTTGTCTAACGAAATGCATCTGTCCTTGTCCAATTGCTGCGCCATCTCTCGCTACACGCAATACTGCTGGTCCGGTGTCATCACGTTCACGTAATCTTTCCAAATAACTTCTTTGTTTGGAGTCTCAGCCTAATTCTACAAGCGGTATGATATTCCTTGATGTCTACTGAATGATCCTGCAGCCTCATTTTGTAACATCAAGTTGTAGAATTTTTATACGAAGCAAATATTGTTAAAAGTGGATTTTTTTACTGCTTTATTTACTTATTTTTTTACAAAATCGGTAGTCGTCCACAGAGTAGAGCACATACTTTAATTCTGTGCAAGATTTTTTTAAATCCATAAAGCCAATAAAAAGTTGGGAAAAGGTGGAAAGTACAATTGTCGGTATTATAGACGGCTTTAGGATCCTTTTAAGTATGTTCCACAATATTATGAAAAAGAATCATACGTTGCTATTTAAAAAAATCAAAGTGACCGTAAATTTTTTGTGATAAAAAATGTGTCGTTTTTTTTTAGATTAGAAGTTGTAGCTTGCGCGAAATAGATAAATGTCTTCCTTACAATCTTTTTTTTTTAAGTTTTAAACTATCGCAAATGTCTCAAAAATTATGTGAACCGTTACGATAGACATCTGTATATAATAAATATACATATATTATGTATATACATATGTTTATATGTACACTTCTTAAAATTAAAGGACCACTTAAAATCAGCGTTAAAAAGAACCAAATTCAAAGTCATGTATTTTTATGAAAATGACACACATATATGGTCCGAATCCTAGTTAGATATGGCCATATGGCCAACGACTTCTCTCGACGCGCTCACGCGCGTTCTTTAGTTTCCAGACGAAAATAATAAATACAGACTCAAAAGATCTATCCCAAACTCAATGCTGATTGCATCAGCATCTTCAAAAAGTTATTCAGGACAAAACATGTCCGAACATGTGTCTCGACGAGACTGATACCGGCAGCAGAATACAGATTTTTAGAGAACAAAAACCTAAAAATATGCACTACTTACTTCAATTGTCATAACTCAATGAAAAAAATTGTAGCGTAAGATTAAGAAAAAACATTTTAAAGAGATAATGTTAAATTGTACAATACAATTAAAAAAATTTTGGAGATTAAATTTTATTTTCCTCGTGCACGCCATCAAAGTTGAAGCTTATTTTTCTATTTTGCAAGGATTACTTTAAATTAGTTTGTAGTAAAATCTTTGCAGAAAAACATGCTTTGAAGCATTCAAAAGTTTTGTGCTTTAAAACGTTTTAAAATATCGCTCTGCAATCATTTTTTCACAAAGATCGTAATCTTTAAATTGATCCTTTTTTGCGCTGATTTTAAGTGACCTTTAATTTTGTTGAAAAAAGTGTATAATATAATAATATATTACATTTATTATGTATACATAATACTGTATGTATACATACAGTAGATTTGAATAATTTTAATAATTTTTTGATACGTTCTACTGTGAATTTCACAGTTCTTAAAAACTTCCAATATTTTAAATAAAGATCTCTTAATAGAAACTTACAAAAGCAAAAAACTCAGAGATTAGTTTCTATAAAATTTTTTCTCTGAAATCAGACAAAGCACATTTCTTTGTATACGCCGATGATGAAAATGAAGAACTAACGAATACAAAAAAATATACAAAATACAAGAAGACGATCAAAGTTTACGATAATTTCAATTCTTCCAAACGCAAACGTAAGTTTAAAAACTCTCATTTTATTTAAATTTATGTCTATAAGTACATTATTTTCATTAAAAAACAGTAAAAGAAAAATAAATAGAGAAATAAAGTAAAGTAACAGAGCAAGTAATAAATGTTTACCAGATATTGGAGATCAACAACGTTCTCTCTAGAGTCTAGATTGATCCGTTATGACGATTGCATGGACGCTTCTCGATGCACTCACTCGGATAAGCTCGCGCGCGCTGTTCGATCACACTCGCGAATAACGCGAAACACGCAGGATAATGCGATACGCGTGTCAACACGTTATCTCAACGGGATGAAAAAAGAGCCGAATTGATAGATTAAAACGACCGTATACTCGTTCGCCGTTCAATCCTGATGCTCGATCGCACAACGCGAAATGCGCGTGTCGACGAACGAACTCTTCGGACAGACGACCGGGAGCAGAATGAATGTCCAGTAGCCCTATTCTCTATTCTCAGGGATGCCATCTCCCCAAACTTCGATCTGTGGTTGGACAGGCGTTCCGGCTTTCTAACGTTTAGAATTACCCAACTGCTGACTGGCCACGGTTGTTTTGGGTCATTTCTTTACAGAATTAACAGAGAAGACACTCCTCTGTGCCGCTACTGTAACTTGGCAGTGGATACGGCCGAACACTTCCTGGCGGTTTGTAACTTCTGGGGCCTTGAGCGAGGTGAGCTGACCGCAGTGGTGGGCCAGGATCTTTCTCTGGCCGCGGTTGTTGCGGCTATATGTCAATCCCGAGAAGCATGGAAGGCTCATTTGCAGAGCGAGTTATGCGAACTAAGGAGGATGATGAAAAATGGAGGCAGCAAGGACTGGAGGATCATAGAATCATCGAGGGACTTGTCCCTGAAGACCCATAATATTCGGCCATTTGTGCGTCATTGTGCTTGTGAATTATAATGGACAGACCGTTCTGCGTTTATAATGCGATGTATTTATGTGCGCTTCTGCGTTCTGATTATGTATGCGGCTTGCGGCGTGCGTTCTGCGGGACTACTCTCGGTGTTCCTATCTGGGATTGTCGGACGCTGGCCGGTTCCGGGTTGCTTTTCTCCTGGGGTCCGGCGCATCGCCTGGTGCGATGCTTCCGGATCTCTGGGTGGCCCGGGGGCGGTCGGCGTTCGTCGTCCTCCAGGCTTTTTCCGAGGGCTGTCGTTTCTCCATGTTCTGTCTTTTGTTTTTCCTAGTTCTTTCCCGCTGTGGGTTGCGGATCCCCTGGGGGTTGATCGGCCGTGGCCCACTGCTCACCGCTGTGCTTTCGGGGCTGTGGTCCCTACTGTTACGCAGAGGGGACCATGAGTCCCGTTGGGGACTCCCGCGGGGCGCGGTTGGTCGTCCTTCCGGGAATTTCATGGCTTGGCGGGGGAGTGACTGGTGTTGAAATGTCCTTGCGCCCTTCCCCTGAGTCTCCCCCCCCCCTTTCTGGGACGGGTGGGTCTAGGGAAGGGGCGCGATTTTGTCTCGCCGAGTCTGACTCGGTTAATAGTACGGACTCATGGAGTTGAGTCCTATTTATTGGTGACGGGTATGTGTATATCCCTCATGTCGACGGGCCCGTGGATTCGAGCTCGTGTCTTGTGTAATGTGGATCCCCTCTCCGGATAGGGGGGACTCCTGTTTGTTTCCTACGTATACGTTCCCGTGGTTCGTGTACGGCTTACTTGCGGGAGGGGGGGCCCTGGGTGAATGGTCCCGCAGCCAATAACGAGACCTCTCAATGATATGACTGCCCGCGGTCAGTATCATGAGAGGTTTCTGAGGCGGACGAAGAGCAGGCATCGTGTGTCTTTTTCGACTAGAGAACACATTCACCCGGGGATCTAACCTCCCATGGTGTGACATATTGTATGTCTTCGTTTTCGGATTATGTGTCTCCTGGCGCCTCGGCGCAGGGACTGTTGCGTTGCGTGACGTCATACCTCGTGTAGTTCCGCGTAACGTGACTGTAGTCCATTGTTTGGTGTTTAAGGGAGACAGTTTTTTAGTGGGTGCAAGCCCCACATACCTCGGGTGCCGGAGCCCGGGATGATGCGCGAGGCATTTTCTCTCTTCCCACGGAAAACAAAAAAAAGTGGCCCTATTCTGTAACTCTAACGACAGTGTCGGTATCGTTATATCGTCGTTGCGCAGCTTTTTTTCCGTATAGTATACCTGCGCAACGATAACGTAACGATACCGACGCTGTCGTTACGAGTTACAGAATAGGGGTACAGGGGACCGTATTCTCGAGCATGCCCTAATAATTTTCGTATGCGACTTTCTGTTTGAAAAGCATTGAATTTTGCATGCGAGTTTCATGAAAAAGTTTTTGAACGCAGTTCAGTTAAGGCGCCTCTATGTAATTCGCAGTTCGCGAAACGCAAGATACACGCACAGTCTACTTGTCAATCTAACCTCTCTGTGTATATTGTAACTTTGGTATTTACGCCGCGCGGGGATTTACGCCACAGAAGTTAGAAAAAATAGAAGGAATAAAGATACTAGCTCGAAATCACATTGTTATGTGCCTTTATGCCATATTAGTAATGCGGTCCGATTCACGCTCACAGCGCTGAAAGCATCGCTCTATCTTTGTCTGATATTTGATGTGCAACGAAGACAGAATGATGCTTACAACGCTGTGAGTATGAATTGGACCGCAGCCTTAGCATGTACTTTAAGTTGTAAAGCGAGATCCACCGGCAGAGGTGAGTGCGGAAGGGGGGCCGAAGGCCCCCCTTGCATCCTCCCACGCGCGCGCGCGTGTGTGTGTGTGTGTATGTGTGGGTGTGCGTTTATTTTTATACTTCTTATTTTTATCCTTTCTCAGCCTATATCTCCGAAGCTATTTGAGTTCGATCCTTATATATATACTAGGTTTTTTTTAGTCTAGATCCCTAATTTTCTAAACCCTCTTTGTTCTTACTTTTTTCGGGGATGACGATGATGTGTATAATTTTTCATAACCGATTTTTTGGAAACCCGTTCCAAAATCGGTAACAAAAAATTATCAATAAAAATTATCCATAAAAAAATTTAACTTGATATCTCAAAATTTGCAGAAATTACAGCAATCACGTACATTTTTTTAAACCGAAATCGGAAACCCTTTTATTATTAGCAATTTTTCTAATTTTATTACATTCTTTAGTTTTTTCTACCCCTATTTCATATATAATACTTTAAAATTCGGTCAATTAATTCCCGAAAAATTAGAAAAATTTCGGTACCGGCTTCCAAGAAATCGGTAACAAAAAATTATACACTTTATGACAATCCCCGGAAAATTCTACCCCTATTTCATATATAAATCTTTAAGATTCGGTCCACTAACGAATGAGTAGTAATAGCCCGCTTCGCGCGGGCTCACAACCTTTTCCTTTTTTTTTAGTCTAGATTCTTTCTCTAAACCTTCTTTGTTCTTACTTTTTTCTTCGCAGACAATTTTTTTCCACTGTGTTATATTTTCCACTCTTAACCCGTTGTGGTCACCGGGGGTCCATAGGACCCCAGACCATTTTTACGACTATAATACGTACCTTCGAAGAGATGGTTGTCAATCACACTTTAATGAAAAAAAAATTAATTTCTTAGCACACGTTTTTTTCCAATTTTGCCACACTATGGTCACACTGGGTCTGTTGGACTCCACCCAAAAAAAAACGTCCGTACAAATCGACGCACTGACGCCACGCTGACTTTCGAAAAGCCTTGAAACTTATTGTATATATATATAGTACCAAGTTCCATGCTAAAACCGTCTCTTCGAAGGTACGTAGACGCAAAGTTAAAGCCTGGGGTCCACTGGACCCCGTGTGACCGTTATGAAATTATTTGGAGGTGTGACCACAACGGGTTAAATTTATGTATATATAAAGGTGTAAAAACCACAGTGGTGTAAGTCAAATTAAAACAAAAATTTTTTTGTGTGCATAGATGCAATTTATATATTGTACAGATTGTATCTATGCACATGAGAAAATATTTCTAAAAATCAAGAGACACGGTAGTGTCTCGCGCCAAGTACACGCGGAGCGAGACCAACCGTGACTCTTTTACGCGACGCGACGATTTGCAAGTACTCGAGATGTTGAGATCTCGATAACGAGTGAACGGATCAAGTTCTAAATAGGCTTGATCGATAGCTTGGGGTCGATTTGGGGGGGGGGGTCCGTTCTTTTCATTTTTCCGCTACGTGCCCTACGAGCGGAGATATTGCGACCCAAAGTCGAAATGTGAAAATTTTAGATTAAGATACGTCGTCGTTAAGATACGTCGACGCTCTCATTCAATATATATATATATATCACGTGATCAGAGAAAACGTCACTTTCACTTTTTCGCCACTGGCGGTGGCGGTGCTAGTATCGCCAGTTTCGATATTGTGCGCGCATTATTACCGATCTAGTAGGTAAATTATAGGTCGATAGACTTATCGGTCAGGAGGAAGATTTTTACTTGATATTTAAGTAAATTAGGTACCGTGTCTCTTGATCAAATAATCTTGATAATAAATAATATTATTATAATATTATTATATATATTATTATTATTATCAACCCAGCGAATAAATCCATCGAGTCGATATACAGGTTACCGACGACGAGGTCCAGATAGTGCGCTCCGTAGTTTTCGACGTCTAGGTGTATTAATACTTTGAATTTGATGTCTGCGTATCCCAGGTTGCTGATGACGAGGTCCAGATAGTGCGCTTCGTAGTTTTCGGTGTCTAGGTGTATTAATACTTTGAATTTGATGTCTGCGTATCCCAGGTTGCTGATGACGAGGTCCAGATAGTGCGCTTCGTAGTTTTCGGTGTCTAGGTGTATTAATACTTTGAATTCGATGTCTACGTGTCCCAGGTTGCCGATGACGACGTCCAGATAATGCGCTCCGTAGTTTTCGGTATCTAGGTGTATTAATACCTTGAATTCAATGTCTGCGTATCCCAGGTTGCTGATGACGAGGTCCAGATAGTGCGCTTCGTAGTTTTCAGTGTCTAGGTGTATTAATACTTCGAATTCGATGTCTACGTGTCCCAGGTTGCCGATGGCGACGTCCAGATAATGCGCTCCGTAGTTTTCGGTATCTAGGTGTATTAATACCTTGAATTCAATGTCTGCGTATCCCAGGTTGCTGATGACGAGGTCCAGATAGTGCGCTTCGTAGTTTTCAGTGTCTAGGTGTATTAATACTTCGAATTCGATGTCTACGTGTCCCAGGTTGCCGATGACGACGTCCAGATAATGCGCTCCGTAGTTTTCGGTATCTAGGTGTATTAATACCTTGAATTCAATGTCTGCGTATCCCAGGTTGCTGATGACGAGGTCCAGATAGTGCGCTTCGTAGTTTTCGGTGTCTAGGTGTATTAATACTTCGAATTCGATGTCTACGTGTCCCAGGTTGCTGATGACGACGTCCAGATAATGCGCTCCGTAGTTTTCGGTATCTAGGTGTATTAATACCTTGAATTCAATGTCTACGTGTCCCAGGTTGCCGACAACGAGGTTCAGATAGTGCGCTCCGTAGTTTTCGACGTCTAGGTGTATTAATACTTTGAATTTGATGTCTGCGTATCCCAGGTTGCCGATGACGACGTCCAGATAATGCGCTTCGTAGTTTTCGGTGTCTAGGTGTATTAATACCTTGAATTCGATGTCTACGTGTCCCAGGTTGCCGATGACGACGTCCAGATAGTGCGCTCCGTAGTTTTCGGTGTCTAGGTGTATTAATACCTTGAATTCGATGTCTACGTGTCCCAGGTTGCCGATGATGACGTCCAGATAATGCGCTCCGTAGTTTTCGGTGTCTAGGTGTATTAATACTTTGAATTCGATGTCTACGTGTCCCAGGTTGCCGACGACAAAAAACTATAGCGCGAACTTGACGCGGGACACTTTTTTTTTTGTGTTGTATCCCTCGGCTGAGGGAAATAGTGCCTTCAGTTCCACCCGGAACTATACGACACAACGTTGCTGTTCCCTTGAAATAATCGTGCTTCTATGACCCTGTTGATTTTCTTGATCCCTATTCCCTACAGGTTGTGTATGTACTTGTGTGTGTGTAGGTATGACTGTGTGTTTATGTCCGCGGTGTCTTGAACTCGGGATGCCGTGGGTACGTTAGGCCCAAAAAACTGCGCGGATCACTTCCCCCTGCGGCTTATGTCTGTACATGTGTGTGTGTAGGTATGACTGTGTGTTTATGTCCGCGGTGTTTTGAACTCGGGATGCCGTAGGTACGTTAGGCCCAAAGAACTGCGCGGATCACTTCCCCCTGCGGCCTGACGCGGGACACTACCGTGTTATAGGTTATGTATGTGACTGTGACAACTGGTGACAGCGCGCTAAACGCACTGTCTGCACTGCGCGCAGTACACACACACGTATACATCAAAACTGGCGATTCTAGCAGCACCGCCAGTGTCGAAAAAGTGAAAAGGACACGATTCCAGCCAATGAAATGATAGCATGGCATGAGTGATGAGTAGACGACGTATCTTAATAAAAAAAATTTCACATTTGGACTTTGCGTCGCAATATCTCCGCTCGTAGGGCACGTAGCGGAATATTATAAGAGCAAAATTTCCGAGAGAAGCAACGTGTTGGAGAGAAGCCACGTGTTGAAGATTACGGTTTATTAAAAAGCTACAAATACTATTGATTTCTTATATTAGAAGATAAGTTATATTTCTTATATTAGAAGATAAGTTATATTAGAAGATAAGTTATAAAGTTAAATCGTTGTATTAACAAAGATTTGTGCGTAAAAATTGAGTTTATGTAAAGAAACATAGATATCAAGGATGATACTACGTCTTAAATTTAAACGAAATTAAGAAAACAAAGGTAAGAAAAAGAGGTAAATTTTATGTTGTTACCTCGAAAAAAACAAAGTGGTAGTATTATACCTCCAAATAGCTTTACCCTGTACATACTGTTTATAAAATGCGTAATACTACAAAAAGGCGTGATATCCGTACAAAATTACCTTTTTTTAAAAAAAAGGTAAAAAAAGGCGCCAAGTACATGCATAGTAGTGTATATATTGTTATCTCGAAAAAAAAGTGGTAGTATTATACCTCGAAAAAACCTAATTACAATTACAAAAAAGAAATGATATCTTTGTAAATTACAGCGCCAATTACAGAGAGAACATATATATTGCCTCAAAAAATAATTGTTGCACTACTTTGAAAAATCTTTACATTGTGTCAATTAGAAAAAGAATGTATGATAACAATTTTATAAAATTAAAAAATTTTATTTAAATTTAACAAGGGAATACAAGATATTTAAATACAAAGTTTACATGTGTATTTTTTAGTGGTCACAAAGAATTACAGAGATAACAGTACAAAATAAAAATATTTTATTAAAATATTTAATCCAACGAGAGAATACAAGGTATTTAAATACAAAGTTTATATATGTATTTTTCAATAGAATAAAAGATTTAATCACAAAGAATTACAGAGGTAACAGTACAAAATAAAAATAACACATTAATAGATGGCGATACGAGTCAGGCGCGGTACGTGGTGCGCGAGTAAAGAAATAGTTACCGAAGTAACGAATTACAATGTATATGTATATATATATATATATATATATACATGTATTCCAACTTAATAAACTGCGCGCCGAAAATAAAAATATTTTATTAAAATACATAAATTTTTCTTGTAAAAAAACTTGGCGCTGCTAGACCTCGAAATTGTAAATAAATAAAAATAATTCAGAGAAGAATGCGACAGAAGTAACAAAATGATTATCAGCGTGGTGTGTATGTGCGAGCGAGTGATATGGGTGTGTGTGACGATGGCGAATAATGCGGCTTATAATTAAGTATGGGATAAGTTTATTTATTTATTTACAATTTCGAGGTCTAGCAGCGCCAAGTTTTTTTACAAGAAAAATTTATGTATTTTAATAAAATATTTTTATTTTCGGCGCGCAGTTTATTAAGTTGGAATACATGTATATATATATATATATACATATACATTGTAATTCGTTACTTCGGTAACTATTTCTTTACTCGCGCACCACGTACCGCGCCTGACTCGTATCGCCATCTATTAATGTGTTATTTTTATTTTGTACTGTTACCTCTGTAATTCTTTGTGATTAAATCTTTTATTCTATTGAAAAATACATATATAAACTTTGTATTTAAATACCTTGTATTCTCTCGTTGGATTAAATATTTTAATAAAATATTTTTATTTTGTACTGTTTGATTTACACCACTGCACTGTAGTTTTTACCCTTCCATATAAAGATATATATTTATTTTTCCCGCGTATCTCATTAACTCACAGAGAAAGAATTGATTTATAAGTGGAACCGTTTTCAAGAAAATCGGTCCATTAATAAAAAATTAAACCCATTCCCGTATAATAAGAACAATTTTGACACCAATTTCAAGAAAATCGGTTTATTACTAAAAAATTAAATCCAATCCTGAAAAATTCGAAAAATTTTGGCACCAGTTTCAAGAAAATCGGCAATAAAAAATAAAACCCATATAAAAAATTATACACATCATCGCCATCCCCGTAAAATTAGAAAAATTTTGGTCCATCCCCGACCATCCTGTTCATCCACCATCCCCAAAAATTTCTAAAAATTTTGGCATCCGTTAAAAAAAAATCGGTACATTAATGAAAAATTAAACCCATCCTCGTTTAATTAGAAAAATTTTGACACCAGTTTTAAGGATGTTCTATACCCACAGTCCCAACCAAAAGTATGCAGGAAATATTGAAAACTCTGATATTAATTCTTCAGGGATCCAAAGACAAAAAAATGTATATAAATAGTTACGGAACATCTAATAGAATGTAAAAGACGTAAATTTAGTGAATGTAAATAACTGTTACTACTATTTTTTTCAAAAAAAAAATTTCAAAAAAAAATTGTTGTAAATCGTTTCAAATTTTGTTGCTATATTTTTGTTTGTTGATGATCTGCTTGTGTGTAAAATATTATTATATTGGTTACATTTTTTAATGTTTACACTTTTCTCTGTAAAACCCTTTGTAAAACGGATTTTCAAGAATTGATAACTTTTTATCTAAATTGTGAATCGATTTGAAATTTGGCCCTGAACTTTGAAAGAGTATACAGAATATGATATTAAATTTTCATCAACTTCGTTACATTTTGCCTAACTATATAAAACATCCTTAAGAGAATCGGTCCATTAATGAATAAGTAGTTCGCGGTCGGACATTAAATACTTATTATTTTTCGAAAAATTACGTATTATTTCCCAAAAAATTAGACTTTCGGTACTGGTTTCCAAAAAATCGAAAACAAAAAATTATACACATCATGGCAATCCTCGGAAAATTTTACCTCTACTTTCTATATAATTCTTTAAGATTCGGTCCGTCCCCGAAAAATTAGAAAAATTTTTGCACCGGTTTCAAGAAAATTGGTCCGTTAATGAATGAGTAGCTTGCTGTCGGACATTAGATACTTATTATTTCCCGAAAACTTACGTATTATTTCCTGAGAAATTAGAAAAATTTCTGAACCAGTTTCCAAAAAGACCGGTAACGAAAAATTATACACATCATGGCAATTCCCGGAAAATTCTACCCCTACTTCATATACAATTCTTTAACCCTATTTCCTCCAACGTTTTTTCCGCCCTTTTAATCCTCCAACCATGCACTTTCGAGTCCCACGTGTTTTTTATAATGTTAATAGCTTTGAAAAATTCCCCAAAAATTATTATAATATCTTTGTACCTTCGACTAAAAATCAATGTAAATAACATTTGGAAATCATTTATTTAAATATTTTTTTACAACATTTATATGTTGACAAACACACATTACGACTCGTTTTATTTAAAAAATCATAACTCACGAACAAATTAACGAAGCTTAATGATCAAACTCGCAAATTAAAGCTAAAAGTAGTGCAAATGAGAAAAAAATATGATATAATTATTAATTAAATAAGAATACTTAATTTCATTGCCGCAAATTTGGTAATTTTTAAATGGTACAGAAGGACTTTAAGGACTTAAAGAATGCTAGAAAAAGAATTTCCGAATAAGAAAAGACGAATTTGAAGTGACAGATATTTTTTATGTAAAAAAATTACATTTTTTTTATAAACGTAGCTTCTCTCCACCTCTTCCACCTGCCTCTGAGCCATAATAATCCTCTGTGGAATGTCAAATTTTTTTTAACGACAAAAATATTTTAAATACGCTTAAATTGTACACAAAAATACATTTTTATTAAAAAAATATGTCACTATTCACACAACACTGACGTAATCCTCCAACCATGCACTTTCGTGTCCCACCGAAATTTTGATCGTTTGCCGTTTCAAGAACAAATGAGCTGCGGCTCTGAAGTTTCTGCCTGAGGTTCCCTATCACAACTTTTTTTAGGAGTGGAGGGGATAATCCCACGCTCGTTTGTTTTTTGGAACAAACGATCGCTAGAAACGCGTGGGACACGAAAGGTCATAGTTGGAGGAAATAGGGTTAAGATTTGGTCCATTAACGAAAGAGTAGTTTGCAGTCAGACAGACAGACAGACAGAAGACGGTACTTAATAATATCATACTATAATATAAAACCCGACTGTTTATCTGTCTGTCTGTCTATCCGCGAACTACTCATTCGTTACTCGGGAAGACTCCCCCAACAACATATTTAAAAATAAACCAAATCGGAGAGGAGACCCCTTTTATGCATAATTACCCAAAAAAATTAAAAAATAATTAAGAGAATAATTTTTGCATTTTTTTTAAAGAAAAAAGTAAAGTTTGAGAAAATTATAAAAAATTGTCCTCATATAATAATATATAAATGTAATAATCGTATCTATATTATTATACAGGTGTTTCCTAAGTACAAAAAAATTGAAGGGGATATTCCGTGACTTATTTTAAGAAGAAAAAATCCTATAAACATATATGATCTAAATTGCTTTGTTTTCAAAATACAGGCTGTCAAAGTTGTGAAAAAAAATAAAAATTTCAAAAATCTGGAAAACATTTAAAGATATTTTATTCAAAAGTGTGCGTATATGCACCGGCACAAAATACCGATGTCCCACAGCGCTCGGCGACTAGGTGTTGTCACACGCATGTGTCTCTTGGCGACTGACAATGTAGCCCAGTCAAATGGGTATTTGATAAGGAAATAATACTACCAGCGCTGTAACTAGAGTGGGTCTTTTGGGGTTGTAATGAAGATACTAAAAGCCCACCCCCGGTACCATTGTCGTAGCATAAATAGGGGTGCAAAAAAAGTCCAAAAAATTGGTTTTTTGCCAATAACTCAAAAAGTATCTCAATTAGGGGAAAAAGTGAAGACGTGAAAGTTGTAGAGAATGAAATTTCACACAAAAAAGGTCTATACAAAAATTTTGTACGACCAATTGCAGTCAATCTAGATTTTTTTGAAATAATAGGTATTTCATGACAAATGAAAAACACGTGAGCGCGTTGCGCATTTTTTATTGATAGTTCGAAAATGGCGACTCAAATAAAAAAATAGTTTAAATAAAAGTTGTAGACAATTTAATTACAAACAATTTTCATTTTTATTTTTTTCGATACGATCAATATTGACAAAGATATGAATTTTTTAAAACATTTATTATCGCTCCTCCAGTTTGATTTTTAGTGGTAAAATCGCTTGTAACTCAACATCTGTAAGTTTAACGCAAATATTACATCTTATGAAAGTGAAAGATAATTAAATTTCAAAAATTTTGATGTATATACAAACTCATTTTGGATATATGCGTAGTGATAATGCTAATAAACATGAAAAATTATCATTTTTTGTGGATTTTGTCAAAAAAAGTCACTTTTGGTTAGCTGTAGGTCAAAATGTCTCTCTACATTTTTTGAAGAAAATTAAATTATCTTTAAAACGGCGTTTCGTTCATCTTCGTACGATCATTTGTTAACAAGTTACAGTTGTTTAAAAATTTCAGGAAAAATACAATTTCATACAAAATTAATAATATATTGAAAAAAATATATGTGTAATAATTTTTTAAAAATTGGATTTCACCTATTTTTAGTAGTTTATATATGTGTGAAAGTAATGCAGCACTATAAGTTCATCGAAAGGTATGTGTTTGAAATAGTATTAAACTGAGTAGTTAAGATTGATCTGAGGTGAACGGATTACAGGGATTTAGTTATCTCAGTAAATTGACACAAGCTCCTCCTGATAGGCACAAACGTATTGTATTTGTAACACATAATATCTTGAAATTACTTAAAAATAATATCGAAGCTGTCATAGAATCCAGAACTCAGCGATCCTTGAATTCGATGAATATCGCCAGATGAAGTGTAAAAAGTAAATATTATAAGTTGATACTACAAGAGTTACTTTAACCAAACACTGTAAGTGTCGAGATATTAAATTACAAATCTCTAGTATATTGTTGACCGGACACTGTAAGTGTCGAGATATCAAATCGCAAATCGCTAGTATATTGCTCCTACAGGATTTGTCATGCAGAGAGTGCAAAGTTGTGACTTTAGAATTATACGGTAAATGCATTAAGAAACGTGAGATAATCGAACATAACTTGCAAAGAAGCAATTCAAAAAGCCTGTAAGAAAATATGAACGTGAACGTAAACTGAACAATTGAATAATGCAAAAGCACACATAAGTTGATAATCGAATAATGTGCAAAGATAACTCATTATATTATAATGCAACGCATGTAAGGCTATAACTCAATATACTAATGCAAAGCATGTAATGCTTCGCCGGTTAGACTTTAAATACGTGAAAAGGCTATAATCCTGATAGATATAGAAACGCGGTTGTTTGTTATAATAATCATATGTAAATGATTCAAAGAATGTTCGGCGTCTCGAAGAGACACTTTGTGAAACCCGATATCTCTTTTAGTAATCCGATATCCCTCGGGTTAAAATATGTTTACTCGGAAACGCTAATACGCTTTCACGAATTCTGAATCGTCGCAATTGGCTCGCAAGTATGTACGTCATCATTGACAAATATCCAATATATCCATTGCAATAACTACAATCATTAGTAACGCAACACCTCAAGAAGTATTCCTGATAATAGGTTCGGCAGAAGAAATAAACGCGTAATCGTAGACTTTAATATACAACGTTATTTGCATGTAATGCAATTCGCTTTCGTTAATCTCAGTAAATTATGTACGAGAAATCACACAAGCAAGAAATAGATGCAGACGAACAACGAAGTCTCTTATTAACGAATAGAAAAGAAACGTAACGCAACTTCCTTTTAATCGCGGGATATTAATTCAGTTCAGAATCAATCTCGAGGAATGCGTTAGATTAATGCGAACCGAAAGTATCTAGATAAACAGTCTCGTGAATAGTTGGGCGAGTATGTCTGTCGTAGACAGACTTATCCGACGAATATCGGAAAGACAGAAACGAGAGTATCTCGATAAAAGGGAATGCGTGGTACACGCTTATCCGTTCATTACGGAAATAGAGAATCACAAAGTACTTATCGTAGATGATCGTATCTCGGCTGTAGAAGATGACCACGAAACGGAAAGGTGGACGTGAGCCTCGATGATCCGCAGAGATTCGTCTAAAGTGCTCAGTAGCGGAAGTATCCAGAGGGATGTCCGGAAGCGTCGATTGCCTTTTTTTCGCTTGAGAACTGCAAGCACGCACCTTTCGTACGAAACCGATCACGCGCATTCACGGCCGCTAAGCGGGCAACACGCGGACGCCTCGCAGATAATATTACAGAATCTTTGATCTTTCCGAAACTAATGTCGACTATTATAATCCGTTAATCACTTTCGCAATCTTTCTCTACCACTACAAAGTATCTCGCTTTATCGCAAATCTCGCGACAGATGGCCTAGCAACCGTGGCCACGACCTTGCACAACGAATATCGAATTGGAGATCTTTCGAGAACCGTGTTCTTCGAACCGCGAACCGTGAGCGAATGACGCCGTAGCGGCCCGTTGTACTCTCTCTCTCTCTCTCTCTCATCGTCGCGACGCTAGCGCGGACTGGTAACTGCCTCAACGATCGGCAGCGCTCCTAGTCGCCACGGTTGCCACCACTGATTCGCTTCCTGCGCTGTGGGAGCGCGCCTTTCGAACAGTATGATTTCTTAAAAAAAAACCTCGAAAAGTGGTGTTTTTTTTTTTAAATTATGCAAAAGTGGCATTTGTATTTAGTTTTTTGCATGTATCTTCTTTTTTATTAATTTTACGAAGAAATTTCATCAGATCAAAATTAAAGCTGATAAAATTTCCTACAAAACTGATACTTTGATATTCGATTTGTAATAAGTAGTATTATGAAACGGACAATTGAAAATGCTTCTGGTTTTGAATTTGCAGAAAAGTGAAATTTTGAAGCATTTGCAAAGTTAAAAATAATGTACTTAATAAATTTTTAAAATTTTTTCAAGTATTGGAAGTCATTCGGCATACATTTAGGTGTCATTTAGTACCGCTGCGACATTTTTAGGACGAATAGTACACAAGAAATGTCCTGGCGTCGGATAGCATGGGGCGAGCAGGTAGTCGGGCTTCAGTGTGGGGTCAGTTATTCGTTGAATTCTGAGTCGAAAACGTGGCATCTTACTGTGCGTTCGGTGAATATTACATGCTGTTGTGTATACAATTAAAATATTTTATATCACACGTGCGTGGAAAGTGGCCCATTCCGCGCGCCATCTGTACGACAAATAGCCAATTTCCCACGCAAGAAATTCCCCACTCGAACTCGTGCGGGAATGAAATATTCGCCTTCGGCTCGTGCGCCTACCCGCGCTCGTGACCAATAGCCAACTTTCCTCATTTGTAACACAATATACTATAAACGTGTCGTGCATGTCTGTGTGTACGCGTAATCATTGACGAATGTTTATTAGCGTTATCACACTACGCATATATCCAAAATGAGTTTGTATATACATCAAAATTTTTGAAATTTAATTATCTTTCACTTTTATAAGATGTAATATTTGCGTTAAACTTACAGATGTTGAGTTACAAGCGATTTTACCACTAAAAATCAAACTGGAGGAGCGATAATAAATGTTTTAAAAAATTCATATCTCTGTCAATATTGATCATATAAAAAAAATAAAAATGGAAATTGTTCGTAATTAAATTGTCTAAAACTTTTATTTGAACTATTTTTTTATTTGAGTCGCCATTTTCGAACTATCAATAAAAAATGCGCGACGCGCTCACGTGTTTTTCATTTGTCATGAAATACCTATTATTTCAAAAAAATCTGGATTGACTGGAATTGATCGTACAAAATTTTTGTATAGACTTTTTTGTGTGAAATTTCATTCTCTACAACTTTCACTAATTCACCTAATTGAGATACTTTTTGAGTTATTGGCAAAAAACCAATTTTTTGGACTTTTTTTGCACCCCCATTTTTGCTACGACAATGGTACGGGGGTGGGCTTTTAGTATCTTCATTACAACCCTAAAAGACACACTTCCACGCTAGTTACAGCGCTGGTAGTATTATTTCCTTTATTGGCCAAAATTTCAGCCCATTTGACTGGGCTAATGAGTCCTGCCGTCACACGTATGATACGCCCTGAGTGTGTTTACACACGTATATCAAGCAATCGAAAAATTATTTCTGCCGGTGCGTCTACATATGGTATACACGTGGTATGCGTATACATGTGGACCATGTGGTATACATGTGGTATTCAGAATCATTTTTCATTACCAATGAAACATTTTTAGATCCACCCAGAGGCGTATTTTTGAAAACGTAGCAGGGCATAGATATGTTTATGGGACCATTGTAAAAAAAACAAGACAAAAATTATTTTTCAATTATTTTTCTTATTATTTTTCTTGCATACATACGGACAGAGATTATATAAGAAAAAGAAAACATATATGGAGAACATACTTTATATATAATTATATATGGCAAAATTTTTTCCCAGGTTTCAACGCTCCCTGACGCTGGGCGATGAACTCGCAACGAATGAACGCGAAACGTGGTTATGTGGTACAGGAAACACAAATTTTTTCGGAATTTGCTTAACGACGGGCATCAATTACGAATTCCCGACATTTGTCTCGGTCACGCGGATTGATTAATGTACTGATTGCCCGTCGCTAGATTTCGCATTACCGACATTCGTTCTTTCGCAATACTTAGTCGGGCCGGATAACAAGAACGTCGAAAACGCGTAATGATCGCGACTTGTCACTCAACGTGGCGAGTACCTACATGTAGGTACGTAATTCGGTCACGTGACGCAGCTAACTTCACGCGTTCGCGCCACATAGGTAATCTCTTAGCTGCGCGACTTAACGACTTAACCCTATGTAAATTTACGTGGGGTGTAAAATACATCTTAGATATCTACTAAATTCACGAAGTAAAACTTTATTATCAGTTGAATGCAAAATTGTTCCACAATTAAAGAAAATCTTCTGCACTTATCTTTATTTAAGATGCACAGAATATTATCAATCTTCATTTAATTATACATAAATTATATTTAAAAAAACAATACAAATTGAGATAATTTTAAGCTGTAAAATACACCTCATGCGAGTAACTACGTTAAAAACAATCACACGAGTAACATAGGGTTAATGAGATATTAACAAAATTAATTGGATATGGTTGGAATGCATACAAAAATAAAACGTTAAATAAGTACTATTAGTACTGACATATCAATGAGATAACCAAAAATTAAGCTAATATTCATACAGCTGTGAATAACTGTGAATTATTTTTAATCTCTGTGTGCAAGAAAATAATTAATTATACTCTTTATATAGTAAAATCATTATTAAGTTACTTATAAAACCGTATTTCACTAATCTTCACTAGTTAGTTCCTAGATCTAATTAAAAGAATTTACAATTTTGATGTATAAATGTTGATTGATATAACTGTTAAAACGTAGTAGTATTTATATTATTTATATAGTAATTAATAATAATATATTCCTTTGATAATAAATATCAGTATCAAATATTAACGTTCGAATAACTTTTGCCGCGTTTGACTTACGCGCAGAATAAATTTGCAGATGACGGGGCAAAAAAAATATTTAAACCATTCCAAACCAGTCTATGCGTATCGGGACGATACGTGAAAGGCCTCTATCCGCCGGTAAAAGCATAATGAAACCATATATATCGGGCTCGCTGCACGTGAAACGGCATTAAGCAATAACCGATAGGCCGTGCAGCTATCGCGTGCACGTCAAACGTCATCCTTTCCTGCGTAAAGCAGGTAGTCGGCTACCCCCTCGCCCGCCACACTCGTCAGGAGATTCGATTCCACATACCGCTGATTTACGCTAAAAATGCGCCGCCCGCTGGCGTTCACGATTAACCGGATAACGCGGACCCCAATTGCGGCCTCGCTTGTGGCGGTGACGCGGAACATAATCGGCTTGACGTTCGTAGCGCGATGCAAAATGTTCGGCCACCTATCGTGACGGCTAATGACAAGAGCTCATCTTCGCAGCCGCGGACCGAAAACTTATTTCGCGCGCGTGGCGGTTGTATCGCGTAATTACGCGCGCGTATCAATCCGATCTTTACGACGGACGCGCTTTTCATTAATTATCATCCCTCGAAACTGTTATTGTAAGTTTGTTAAAACCATATACAGGATTATTTTATCGCGAGCGTTTTATCATCATTGCAACGCTCAGGGATGAAAAGATCATGAATTACACGCAGTGAAGATTAAAAGCTTTCTTCTCTGAAGTAAGCTGCGAAATTACGTAACAAAATTAAATTCTTTATCTACTTTATACAATGTGTTAAGTACAACGCTTTAATTATTGTAATTGTGCAACAATCCGTGCATGCAATCCGTAAATCTTAAATATTAGTAAAAATGTTTACAGTTGCTTGAAACTTTACCGACGTGATGTAGAAAATATAATTATCGAATTGTTAATTCTTGTCCCTGTGGGAACGTCCCAGAATGTCGCCTTGCTCCGACAGCGTAACGAGACGATCGAACCTATCGTTGCGTGAAACAATGTTAAGCAATAATCGATCAACCGTACAGAGGCATCGTGTAAACATCAAATGTCCATCGTCTCGATCCTACTTGTTACATCTCTCTCGCGTGATATGTAACTGCACATGCAGATCCCCACCAAATATAAATTCTCCGAAATATAAAACTTTATTAAATAAAATAAAAGAATGAACACGCTCGTATGTATCAAAAATTGAAATAGAAAGGGCCAATGACCGAGCAACAATAGTTGTTAACTTATTAATTTGCATGTACAATATGTAAATTGGTACGTTTCATTATAAAAATTTATTAATATCTATGAATTTATTTCTCTTTCGGTATTTTCAATATCTAATCAATATTGAAAATACAAAAAGAGAAATAAATTCATAATATACACAGTTGGGAAATTTGTGTACTTTTGTGAAAAAATCTGCTGGTTAAAGCTTTTGTGTTAAATATTCATGTGTAAATTTAACACGTGTCTGCTGTGTTAACTAAACTTGACAAATATAAAATGTAAAATTATTAAAATAATTTTAAAAAATGTTAAAGTAACACAATTTGTATCTACATATTTATTAAATGTGTTAAAATTTACAGAAAAAGAGTGTTAATTTTACTTTATAAGAATAAAATCAATACTCTTTTTGAGTTACATTTGTAAATAAATGTAAAAGGAACATTTCTTATGTGCTAATTTCATCATAAAAGTTATGTTAATTAATTAATACACCCAATTAACTTCAAATTACGATCAAAATTACATTTCTTTCTTGTTGAAATATTAACAAAATAGTATCGGTGTTACCATTTAACACATTGACCGGACCGTTTGGGACACGTGATTTGATTTTACAGGTTTTCCAACTGTGTAAATACCGATCGTTATATACGTCGATACGAAAGTCAGTAGAAAACATTTTATATTTGCGTTGTCTACCCGTGTAGAAACGTTTCTGTTAAATTTTTAACATACACTTGTGTTAATGTAACATTGTCATTGTGTTATTTTGAAGTTAATATTCAACGTTTCTAAGAATTAAAATAACACAATTTATATGTAAATGCACAAATTCTTGGTGACATATTTTATATGTTAAAATGAACAGCTAAGTTGTGTTACTTTCCTCTCTATAAAAGTTTTTGTCTGTTAAATCGACATATTTCTTACATAAAATGATAACATTGTCTTCTGTTTTCTGTAAAAAAACAAGAAGAAAGAATAACATTTTATTTTAATTAAATTTAACATTCTAAATATGTTAATTTAACACAACGTTAATTTAACATAATATTATGTTAATTTAACATAAACTTTGCTTCCAGATTAATGTGTTCCAATTTTGTGTTAATTTTTACATATTACTTGTGTTATTTATTTACATATATGCCTTCTGTCAAATTAACATAAAAATTAAAGTGGATAAATTGGCATACATATATAAAATGTGTTAAATTTAACGCAACATTTTTTACTGTGAAAAAATGAAATTTTAGTACACGAGAGCTTTTGTAAAATACGTAGCAAGGAGAAGCTAATTTCAAGGTATCAATGGATTAGCGAAGTAATGGAAGAGAAAAGAAATCGAAAGGGCAGCTGGAAGATGGTTGCAAATCGAAGGAAACTCCAGCCGGTTCAAGTTCCACAAACACGCGAGAGAGAGAGACGCGTTTGATGGAAGAGGACGATCTTGATGCGTGCTCTCCGAATGTAGTTGCGGGTCGGAGAGCTTTCATCAGTCACCTGTCACTACCCTCAGCCACCATCTTCAACCCTTTTCAACCGCTGCCATCAACCTCATGCCTGTGCCCCATCCCACAAATATAAAACAGCTTAGGAAACGCTGCGCAAGTTCGAAAAGCATCGATATTCCTTTGGCAACTCAATTTACAGTTATCGTAAAGAGAAGGAAATATCAATCGAATGTCAGTAGCGTAAATAGCGTACAGCGGAAAGTAGTTTATTTATTCAGAATACTCGGCGTGTAATCTTATCACGTCGACAAAAATTATTATTCTTACTCAATGCGCAGCGAACGATCGTTTCTCTCATTTTTTAATCTCTTATTTCTACAATATTTATTTATTTATTGTCGCAAGAAAATATAAATGTATCAAAATAGTAATTTTTAGTTGATTGTGAGAATTACGGGAAGTATCGCGCATCTTGTTTTTGCAGTAGCATTTATTTTTATTCGTAGCGGATGTAACGTTTGGTTAGAGATGAGAAAATAAACGAATGCAACATTGTGCTATAATGGAAAAAGACGATGTGCCGAGTGTTTACGGAAAAAAGCACTTACGAGTCTTTTGATTACTCGACCGTTTCTATGTTTACTGGCAGTCTTTCTATCTCGAAATCCTGTAGCGAAATGTATCGATGCGCGACTTATTGTCGAAAATATCATAGGATAAATATCATATATGAAAGTTTGCAGTAAAGCGAGTATTCTCGATAAAGGGATAGCTTAACCTTAGAATGCTTGAGGAGAGAAACGACCCGTAAAGAACCTTTGCGGTAAGGAAGACAAGTTTCAGATTAAAAGTAATCAAGATAAGCTATTGCCTTCGTTACGCACGTCGCGACTCTGCATTGGCTTTAACGTTATATATACGCCGACCGGTCCTTTTTCCGTTCGTCTCTTATTCCGTCACGACGATCGATCGGCTTCGGTATTTCCTGCGTCCGCACTTCCTGCGGAGAGATCGCGCAATTCCAGTTAATGAAAAATATCTCTCAAAGCGGCTTGCGTGGATATTAATGCACTCTTATTTTAGAATATTACTTTCAATTTTTTCCGCTGAAAATCTGACTAAACTCTTTTGCGAAAGAGAGACGTTACGTCGCGCATTTTAATATTTAAACACAAACAAAAAAAATGTAAAGAGACGAAAATATAACAAATTAAAAACTTGAAGATAAAAGTTGAGGAATAAAATCAATATATAATTCTGATGCTTATATAATTATTAAAAAATATTACTATCATAAATCTGAAAAAAATTATAAGAATGTAATATCGAAAATGTAATATCGAGTTTTCAAAGATATAGATATTATTTATATCGCTGTTAATACTGTAACGACATTGTGCGTCAAAAACAATCATTACGATGATAAAATCACAGTAACAATTTCTATAATCCAATATGCAATATATTGATAAATAATAAATTTCGTTATTTGTCATTCTCAAACTATTGCTAAATTATAAAACTGCAGGCTGCTACAAAACGCTTCAACAATTTAATCCATAACGAATCTCTTTGACGCACGATATATCGCAGTATTAACGATAACACAAATTGAAGATATTTGAATAAGGAAGTAATCTTTTTAAATTCTATTTTTAACGAACGTAATTAAGCCTACATTCTTATTTTAAAACGAATTAAAATAAATTACGCGAATAAACATTATTATACAAAAGTAACGAATAAAGCTTGAAAAATGTTGTTAAAATTGTAACACTCATTTAAAAAAATGGGTCAAACGGATATCTTTTTATTTCCTCGATAAAATAAAGGGAAAATTTTAAGGGCCTCTTTTTTTTTTAAATTCCGTCATTATAATCGTAAAATAAAATTCTATCATTTTTGTCATTTTCTAAAAACGATTTCAATCCTCAACGTGGCTCGCGAACTGCCTGCGATAAAATAAGTCTTACTTTTACAAAATCGAACTGGCTAAAACGAAATTTGGCTACCTGCCGACGAGAGCGGTAGGAAAAGAGGCTCGCGTACGTGGAAAAAGCGGGTGTGAATATTTAAAGCGACAAACGATTCGTTTTACTCCCGTCGCGCGGTGCTTAAATGCCGTCGTCGCCGAAAAGCTCGACGAGAGACCGGCGCGGCTTCGGGCTGCGCCGCGCCGCATCGCAAATACTCCGAGCGAGCGCATTCGGGCTCGCTATGGGCGCGCACACACAGCGTGCACCGCAATTCGTTAGGGGAAATTGGCGCATCAAACTTTCCTTTTTATTTTTTAATTCGCTGCCTCACCGAACGGCAGGCGGTGTGGGCAGTGCCCCGCCGCGCTTTCATTCCCCGTCCGCCGTGTGGTAGCCGCGCTCTTTTCATTTCGTTTTCGCGATTTATGGGCTGCGCACTCGCCGGACTGGCTGACCCCGGCCGCTCGGATCGGCAACGAGCGTGATTTACAAGCGAATCATAATCGACGAGAAATCGATACGATTTATCGCGAAATAACGAAACGGAATAACTTGTCCGCCCACACGCCCGCCGCGCCGCACCGGCACACGGCCCGTTTCCGCTTCCTTTGTACAGCTGTCTGCCCCGAAAATCCATTATACTGGGAGAGAGTAGTGCCGCCGCCACTCGACGATATACTTGACTGTCGCGCAAATATCAAAAAGGCATGCCTTCGACTTCGGTGGAAGTTAAGTATCCGGCTGTATTACGTTATTCATGCTGCCGCGTCAGCATGATATTGTGTGAACCAAGTTGTATAGCGTTGCGAACTGATGAATATGAAATTTAGGGCATACGGTATAACGTACGAAATTATCATCGGTTTACCCGCGTTTAATTTATTATGTGTACCTAAAGTCGGAAACTAATGAATAAACTTCAGCTTTTTCACTCAACAGCGCGGAAAATAAAGAAAAAAAGAATTTAACGATTTTCAACTATAAACTCGGCTTTAAGCAACTTGAATTACGAGTACTAACTTTGTTCGTACAACAGCCGCCGAGTAAACGAGTATCATTTAGTAAAGAGTATATTATTACTCGCGTAATTATGTTATTAATAAATTAATTTGTTGATATTAAACATTTTATTCTTCCTTGCTAATGCGAGAATATTAAATACCCACAACTCTTTCGACTAAAAAAAATTTTTTTAAAATTATATAATGAACACATAAACATGTAAACTGAAAGCTTGACTATTAATTTGACAACAATTATAATAAACATTTGTGGTACATCGAAAATTGGATCAATTTAGTCAAAATCAGATTTGCGGCCGTAGTAAGTTTAAAATAGCATAGATTATGTAAATGCAGGGAATATTGATAATATGGTGTTATTTTGTTTAAATAGAATAATAATATTAAATGAACTTTAGTTTTCGCTATATCCGTTTATATCAGTTAACATAAACTTTACTTCTAAATAGTGTCCATGTGTTCCAATTTTGTATTAATTTTTTACGTATTACTTATACTATTTATTTACATATTTGCCTTGTGTTAAGTTAACATAAAAATTAGGGTGAATAAATTGGGACATGTAAAATATATTAAAAACACAAATTTTTTTACTGTGTATATACACATGAGTGTACATACGGAAATGTATGCGATAGTTCACAATGTATTGCTTGGGTCCGTATATACGCTAAGCGCAAAAAAAACGATTGTCCGAATCAGAAGTATAATATTGCAGACTTAACAATTCGACAATACCATCTATTACCTTTAAATATCAATTTGTGTATTTTAGCGTTTTCTTACTCGTTGTCTGTGACATACTGTAATAAATAAATTTTTAAAATAATTATTGCCTCTAAAAATCGTGTTTAGATATGTAATAGTAATTTTATGTTAAATTTTAAACACAATGCTATTATGATACACAATGATAATTGTACATGTAGGTTATACGAAAAAGAGGAGACTTAAAATAACTTCCTCTCGTACTCGCGCATAAAATTTTAAAAATATAATTACAATGGGGACATGTTCTCTAAATTATTAGCAATACCTAAATGCATAATCGTCATTTCATTACTCGCGTTTCGCTATCAGCAATAATTAAAGAAACCTTTTAGCGCGATTTCACGGAGCGAAAACCGATGGCGGAGCGTAGCTTTATGAGCTCAATTGCGCATAAAAATTTACTAATTGCTTTATCCCGTTTCCAAGCGTGTAATACGGCAAGAATTCGAAAAAATTGAGACGTTCGGACGCATGCGTGACATTATTATATTAAAAAATATTAAAATGAACGTATATCGCCGTGTGTCTTTAACGAGCGTTACCTACTCGTCCGTTAAAGCTGAATTAACGGCGCACCTGCCTGTCCTGATAATCGCGAGTCCATTTATGATAATCGACGGCTTGCTAAAATTTCATTCGCTCTTCCATTTAACCGCGCAGTTAAACGAGATAATTAACTTGTAATCGCCTCAGGGTCCAGGGCTCGATTCACGTCTATCGCGCTTCTTAATTGGACGAAATCTCTCCATACTTTTTTAATAAATTCCCGTGATTGGCGTATCGATCGCCCATGCAAATACCGGGTGGCCATTGAATTTCTAATATTCGCTCTTCCAGAAGCAGTACTTGCTTCGCCGGTTGGCCCCGCTGATCGTACAATTTGAATAAGCGGTTTTCCACCATCTCCTCGATCGCGGCTCTCCCCCCTCCCCCACCCCGTCGTCTCTCTTTTTCTCTCTGTCCCTCTATGCATTCCGACCGTCCGCGCCCACTTCCGTCGTTTACACTGTCAAATACCATTCACTCTTTTGCACTTCCTCCTATCTCCCTCCCTCCCTTTCTCTCTCATTCTTGGCCCCGCGAAACACGTACGCGCACTCGTTTCGGATGTTAACGGAGGTCGATTCGGGACTAACGAGCAGACGATCCAATTATAGAATTTTCATCTGAACACATTTGCCAGGCGTCGAAGCCTGCTCGCTTTTTGTATAGTTAAAGCGAACACTTGCGCACCGCGCTTGACCGACCGTTGGGTATTAGCCCAACCCGATCGGGGAAGCGCGTTTAACCGATCGATCCCGATACCCAGCAAGGTGGTGCGCGAAAAATTACAGGGCACGGCGACACGCACAAGCAGATTACGGCGATCACCGATGACGGTGCGCGGCGATGTCGGAATTCCAACATTTGTACCGAATTATACGATTTATTTTTAATTCCACGGAACGCGCTTTCCTCTCTGCGGCGGACGTATTCGGTTTTGGTTTGGAGCGCATCAATATTTGCAAAAAATATTTTGCAGCGGAATAAAATCAAACGAAACAACGTAAGTTAATAACTCAACGCGCGCGCGGCATCGGGGAATGCCCTCCGCTTTGTGATTTGTACGCGTGCGACGCTATTGTCGTTTGTCATTATCAAACGATAAATAATAAAAAAAATACTCCGTATCCAAATAACGATGTTCAAAAAAGCGGAATATGTCATAACGCGACCAATATTATTTAGCTCGCTGCAAGCTCTCCGCGATAAACTTCAGATTAAACTTCAAACGACGACACGTCGACTTTCTTGTTGGATTTTCTCTTGAATATCATAAGCATAGAAAAATGGATACTTGGAAGCCACCAGTATCTCCGTCGATATATTCAATTTGCATTTAGATATCTACTAGCTGGAATTTTCCAATGAGGGTAACTTTCACCGGATTGCGAATAGGGATTTTCAAATAATCGATTTACGTTGCGTTGCACGTGGTACAGATACTAAACAGTATGCAATTATTTTCTCAGACGCCTTTTTTTAATAACAATAAATATCTTGCATGATTTAAATATGTTAAATTTTCTCATACTCAGTAAAAAAAATTTTGTGTTAAAAGTTGTGTTACTTTCCTCTCTATATATAAGAGTTTCCATCTGTTAAACTTAAATCAATATTTTCTTATGTTATACTATATTATAAAGAGATATCGCTGTCTTCTGTTGTTTGCAACAAAAAGGGAAGGAAGAATAACATTTTATTTCAATTAAATTGAACATTATAAATATGTTAATTTAATATAAACTTTGCTTCCAGATAGCGTTGATATGTTACAATTTTGTGTTAATTTTTCACATTACTTGTGTTATTTATTTACATATTTATCTTCTGTTAAATTAACATAAAAATTAGAGTGGATAAATTAGGACATATGAAATGTGTTTATTTAACACAAAAATTTTGACACCGATAGAACTCCACTCAAATACAAAATGTTTCTTACCGTGCATTATAAGTGATAAGTTATGAATGTCATGTCAAAATATTCACATATGCGCATATTGTGTTATATGGAAAGATCGTTAACCTCTTCTTCGGCATCGTATTAGTGCGGTGATAACGCAATTTTGCCGGGTCCAAAATGAGATTTTCCTTCGAAATTACGTTACGGATTTCGTTTTCGAAAATAATACGTGGCCGATTAAACGCGCGTACAGGGCGAATCCACTTACAAAACACTTCTCGAGAAATGCTTCCACGTTTCGTAACACCTGCGGGATTAAACCTTTCGAAATGCGGCACGCTAATTCCGGGAAAGTGAGAAGCTTACTTCGTGAATGGAAATTCTCCGCGTAGAGAGCTCGAAGAAAAGACTGCAGAAGATTTTCTGCGTTTTCCTCGGCTTTTACAAATTTTAACCTTCAACGTGACCGTGTGAATTTTCGACCGTGCTAAAAGCCGCGGGATATAATGAACGTGGCATTGTGTAGTCAAAAATTACTTGATCAAATTCGAACGAAGAGATGTTTTGTTATCAAAAGTTTTTTATGTCTGAAATTTGCATGTTTGATTTCTTGCACCTGAAATCTCATTGCGGCGAGTAGGGCAATCAGTCAGAGGATAATTTCTATCGCGCGGGCATTTATCTCGAGCGCGCTGCAATTTCGTCAACCGCTAGCCAAAGATAAAGTCATAACAAATAACTCGCTGCTGATCAATAGCGACGGTATAGGTCGGTATCGGGCATTAATTCCCGCTCAAAAAAGCCTCATTTTTTTGCTGGGTGACGCGACGCGGTTTATCGGCGCATTCTGGGCTTCGTCGGAATGACGAACGCGCCTGAATTTACAAATTTGACCAGTTCGAGTAGCGCGCGTACGATCCAATCAAAAAATCAAATTGCGATCGTCATCGTTTATCTCTTGAACAAACGAAACACGTTTGTTGCGATAGGTGGCTCGTCGCTGATCACGAAAAAATATTGTATATATTCGTTATGGGAGCCACAGCTTCAGCGCGGGACAACAATGGCGGGATTTCGGACACCACGAATAATTTCTATTATTAGTCATAATGATATGTGCATCAATGATGGAAGTAAAATAAAGCATCTCATAATTGAAAACTCGCCAGATCGGCAAGGTAACTTCTATACAGTATCGGAATCTCGCATCTTTCATCGATTTACATACAATATTGCGCAATAGACAAGCTATGTTAAAGAGGAACATTTTACGTATCGATAAACTTCAACTCGTACTTCAGATAGTGAGTAAACAATCGCTATCAAGCAAAGTATTGCCTCGTAGAAGATATAGTAGTACCTCTGTGTACCATGAACGCGTTCGTAATAATAGTTCCGCCAGGACAGAAATTCGCAAAAGGGATGCGCAGCGCCGGGGTTAATAATGGCATTCCGAAATCGGGGGAATAATTTCGGAGTTAGTTTCAACAATTTATATTTGCGGTTTTATCGGTTCGAGATAAAACAAGCGACGTAATAAAGAAATACCAGCAATTCCGAAATTTCCCTATCAAGAATGCAGGGGGAAAAAAAAGAGAAGTATCGCGTATCGCGAACTCTTGCAATTTTCGTTAGTAAAAAAAAATGCAAAATCGACAAACGACGAAACAGGATCGAGATTTTCCGCGACACGGGACCTCTTTGTGATAATGTATAATGGTCAGGTCGCGGTAACTATTCCGACATGAGATAAAATCGCGAAAGGCCAACAAAGTGACGTGTCAGCGAGCGCGCGAAAGGGGTGTGGCGGGTGAGGGTAGTTGTAACAGGATTCCAGTGTCGGAGGGTAATTTCACGGTTCGACGCGCAGTCGACTAACCGGCCGACCACTGGACACACATTTGTACCAATCGTGTACATATATATCTCCCGTGTGGTCACATCCCGGCACATGGGTTCTCCAGGTGCGAGTGCACGATGGTGCGACGCCAATCGGAAGCCGTTTAGTTCGTGGACCCCTAAACCGGTCGCGTTTAATATCGACGTCGCTCTTTCCTCTCTCACACTCTCGCGCGGCACCCGCGCGCGCGTTTACGAAGTTCACCGAAGCCGCGAAACCGTAAAGTTCCCGGATGGGCGCGCGGATTGCAAAACGTTTCCTCGCTCCCGCGAAGTGCGGCGGATTAGACTTTCAATCAACCAAGGCTACCACGCCGCATTATTAACGGCCAAAGTGAGAAGGAACAAGGAGTTAATAGAGTTTACGATCTTATCGATTGGTATGCAAATAATGAATAGGCGGGCGTTTAACTGTTATATCGTACTGTTCGATCATTGGTGGTGGTTGGTATTGATTTATTATTATTATTATGTTAACCACCACAACTCTGTTATTAGTTCGCTAAATTCTGATGAAGCTGATATAATCGAGGTAATTCTGATGTAGATCGGTGTGTTTATACTTCACATTTAACATTAAATTAACCATGTCACATTTACCGCGGGATAAATTATGCGATCTTTATATATGAAATAGCTTCAAAATCAAATGAGTACATCGAATGGTAAATGTAAGTTACTTATAAATACACGAGCTCTTTAATTTTGAATTATAACATCAGAATCTAAATTTTATTCGTATTTCTTTAAATGTTCTATGCGTTGTATACTAACATGCTATTTATATAAGTACCAAAATATTGTATTTAAATAATGCTAAACTATTATACATAATGTAATGCTCAAATATAAGTATGTAAGTTAACGTAATAAAAATTTTGTTTCTAAGTAATCAATTTAACGTAAATTTAGCATATGAGAAATTGGAACTTTCAGAGATTTATACAAAAATGTACTTGAGCAGAAGCTTAAAATGTAATAACCGGCAAAGTTATACCGGATAATGTCAGAATCTCATATATATGTAAACATGTTGCGTAAGATACAATATTCTTTCATTAATTAATGAACAGAGAGATTCTGTATGAACATTGCATGCATAATCAATTATTGATGTCACGAGATACAGCGTCGCATATATTACGCGCCTACCAGGGCCGTATACATTTGCACGTGAACATGCAATCCTAAAGCCACGAAGCCATAAAGCTTCGCGATAAATCGAAGCTCTAAACCGAGAACATCGAGTCCCTCGGGAAAGGGAAGAGATTCGATAAAGTCAAAATACATACCATCGACGATAATCGATCAATAAGCAAGCCAATCCTCTTTGATTTCTACTTTTAGATAATAGAACGGATGTGTAGATCGAACGCCAAAATAGAGATTGGGATATTCTATATTTATTTTTTCTGTATGTTATCAATGCTCTATATGATTTTTTAAAGAAGTTTTTTTTAAAGAAGATACATTAGATAATTTTCACAATTAACTTTACGCCACGTTGTAATTACGTCTAGAAGCGCTCCGTATACCTCGCAAACTAATCTACATATCTACTTTTCATCCAGAAGTACGACATTTTTAAAATTGGAACCCGGATTCGCAGCCGTCCGTATCTTTTTTGCTGACGATACGTCGGAGCGCGCCGCGCGCGCGAGGCGAAGCTCCGAAGCCATAAAGTCGCGGTGGTAAATCGAGTGGACCCTGCGGGCTCTCGCGCGCAGTCAGAACCGCGTGTATAAAGTCTCGTGGGGGAAAGAGATTCGATAAAACTAAACTACCCGGACGCCGCTGGGTCTAGGCGAGATTTCTGCTTGTGATACATGATCCATCCGAGAGAGATGAAGCGTTATTCCTGCCCGGCGCTCTAACCCGATGATACACACGGTTGTTTTCAGATTCACTCCCGATGCTATCAATGGCGCGGCATGTTATACAGAGGAGTAAAAATACGAGTGAAATGTTCTTAATGTTCTGAACATTTTCCGCTATAATTTGTTGTATACGCGCGTGTAACTCCAAACACGACTGATACGCCCGCTAGGTCAGATAAGCAGACAGTCGAGCGATGCTGTATATATAGGCAACGCCGTGATCCAACCAATTTGGTTTTGGGATACGGGTAATGGGCCAATTGGAGGCTCGAACCCGATGAACGGCGAACGATGCCCCGAAACCTGATTATAAAGCATGATCCGAGCGCGCACGTTCATCCATCATCCACTCGAAACGAGACTCGTCGCGATATCGTAGAAGCGCCGAGCGATGAAGGGGATCAAATCGGGTCAGAAAGAGAGACGCTTGCGCGTTCGCGGATGGGAGAGATGCCGTGGGATTTGAATTCTACGCTGCCATTACCCCCCACGTTATATTGTACCTACGTCGCGTCGATCGGGCGGATACGAGCTTTAGGAGTATCTCGCATTATATGACTTATGGTGCGCGCGCGCGCGCGCAGCGATGGACGGGAACGGTGGGTACAGGGAGACCGTAGATAGAGAGGAGGGCGAAAGAGCGAACTGATCCTCGCGGGTGTTTGTGTATACGCGTCTATTCATTTGGAAACGGAAAATGATCGCACCCGCGCGCCGCCGCTCGTCTACATTGCCTCAGTATCGCGCCGCGCTAGAATTAATCGCGAAATGATGCGTCCAGCACACCGGGCGAAATGTCATCGGAAACCCGGTGATGGCCTCCTGGCCATCCCGCTCGCCGCGGCGCCTCGACATCGACGTTCTGCTTTCACGATTATTCCGCGGCTCTTTATTGCCGCGCGATACGGAATTACCGGCTCTGCGTCTATACAATTTATTCATTTCAGATTAACGCGACATTTACCCGTTATTACGGTACACTAACGAGTGTATCTCATCGATACTCAAAATGGTATATATTTGTATTTACACATAAATGTGTGGGTGTGTGATCCTCTAACAAAACTACATGTATGAATTTTAGTTAGCAAAATTGAAATAAAAATAAACAAATCGACAAATAAAGAAACGATAAAAAAAACATTCGGTAAATTATTTTCCTATTTATTTAATTCTTCTAATTCTCTGTTTATTTTTGAAGTAATTTTTGTTATTTTGACATAGTATACATATATTGAAATCGCCATTTAAAATCGACAAAATGTCTCAGATTGACTAAATTACGAATAGCTAAATGTAGTAAAGGAAGAAGACGTTTCGAAACGAATTTTATACACATTATTGTCTCCTTTGTGAATTAAAAGACGATAATTTTATTGCGCGCAGGCGCTAGACGGTAGGAAATCACTGGCACGACATAGCCAGTTAATTACGCTAATTAGATGCGGGCCACTTCGTTCAGTGTACAGTTATAGTTATCGACGTGCTATTGTTTAACGCGTAATTTCAGCCTCGGTGCGCCGTGATTCATCGCGCGAACACAAATTATTTCGCGCCAAAGCTTTCGATTTGCCTGTCATGCGCCGCGCCGTTTTGTTCGCAGCTCGTTACGGCGAATATCGTGGACCGCGCGCTGCTTTTATCGCCTATAGTCCCTCTCGTCAACGCAAGATCAATATCTAATCAAGTGTCGCGCGCGGTAGTTAGAACGGACGATCAGAAATCAGTTCGGCCGTAATAAAAACTTCGCGTCCGACAGGAACGGTCAAACAATGGCGACGCTATAAAATATTTTTAATGTAAATTTAAATATAAAACACTTCAATTTTTACAATTTGAATATAAAACATTGCAATTTTTGCAATTTAAATGTCCAGTTTACCTATCCGGATGTGAGCATGGAATAGTTATTTGCGATATCGACTCTTTTATAGATGCACATTTAATCTTCATCACATTTATCAAATACAGATTCGTACTAGACAATAACATGTATTTTTTCTCTTATTTTATTAATGTGCAAGTTTTTAAATTAGAATTTAAAAATCGTTATTTTATCGTGATTTTATAAGTTTAGCAACATTGAAACTTTAATACAGCAAAATAATATCCTGAATATACAATACATATAGGCGCCGACTTTGTAGGGGCAAAGTAGGGGAGACTGGGGCGAAGTCATTACTATTTTTTCGGTGCCGATTTTTAACAACAAAACAAATAATTTTAGTAAAATGTGATATACCGTTGTACAAAGTGAACCCTTGGCTTCAAAATTTATACGTGCATTTTTGGTCTACGTCGCTTTGTTTAACTAGTATAGAGTGAAAACGACAAAGGTGCAAAAATTGGAATGTCAAAATTGCCGAGGCGGAGTCGTCACTTTATTCTAGGACTGAATTTTAAATGAAAATTCATAATTCCGATCATGAAAAATGATAGGATGCATTTTATTAATTATTTTTTAATAGAAAAATTAAAACATTAATTAAAAATACGATGGTGGAAAATAATTACAAGAAACGCGCACACACTTATGTGTCCCACGCTCGCATGTTTCTCGTCAGCTCTATCTGTCATCTATGAGCACACGCAGCACATATTATCCAAGTCCTCGCCGGACTCCGACCACTGCTGCTTCTTTGAAGCTTCAATTTTTGCCCGAAGCCTCCATCATTTGGCTTGGTGATGACTTCGCCCCGGACACAAGTTTCAAGTTTGGTCGCTCATAAAATATAAGAAATCAATGAAAATAAAAAAACTTCACTGGATTCGTGTTCAGCATGCATTACTCTTTAGAATCACTTAGGGGAGAGTTGGATATTACCGAGCCCCTAAGAATCGAAGCGTATATCTAAGCTTAGAAATGTTTCAAAAAAAAACAAAATGTGCAGTTTTAGATAGGTAATTTATTTGGCTATCCATATATAATAGTAATAATCTTCAAAGTTAAACACAAACTAAAATGTTAACAATTTTCCAAAAAATGAGAAAACGCAATATTACCGAACTGGTCTGATAATATCGTGCCTATAAAAGTTACTCTGGCTTCAGCCAGTGACATGAAGTAGAACACAATAACAAAATGTTCTTTTTATATTTACTAGACACTACAGACGCGCGCTTCGCGCGCGCTATTTAGCTTTAACATTATGCTATTACTATTACACTATTAACCCCTACACACAACTGTCAAAATATACAATAACAGCTGCAAATGAAGTAAGCGCAGCAAGAGAACCAATCGGCATCGCGGAAAAGTGTCAACAATAAACTTTACATCTCCTTTTTAGAAGAGGATGCATTAATATCGTGTAGTAGGTACCTACATATAAAAATAAGTGAATGTGTTAACAAATAACGATCATTATAAATTCAAATCAAAACTTAAGCAACGATCTTTTCTGTAAGCACCTTACATTGTAAACTAAACAGTCTTAATAACTCTTAACACACAGTTATCGTTATACCTATTGTCTATGAATTGCAAAAACAACTTTAAAATCTTATCAGTCTCCAAAATTCAATCAGTCTCAAAATTTCAACTTTGGGCGCGAAATTATCAAACTCAATCATTTCACTTTACAACCTTAAAATATATAGAAAAGAAACGCGTGTTTCTAAAATCATTTTGCAACCTAATTTTATAGTGTTTTAGCCTATCAAATGCGTCAAATTTAATTTCGTAATGTAAATATTATATTACTCACCTCTTATCGAAACTACCAGCAAAATTACAGTGAATAAGCAGAAAATCTTGCAGAGCGCAGTATCTTCACATGGACGGCCGGAACGAACTGACAGCGCATTTGCGGGGGGTATTCGGTGTTAGTCTATGATATTAAGATCATTGTAGGTGCGTAATACAAATAGTTATTGAGTTAAACAGTGGCGCGGAATTGTCAACCGCGCGGTAATATCCAACTCTCCCCTACTTTGAGATTTGGAGACACAATAATATTTAAGATATTACAAATTTTCAACGCGCAAAAAATTTTACTTTCGACCTCCGAAAACACGTTTGCCTCGACAAGAATCACAACATGGCAAATAACCTCACTAAACTCTGTTGGTCACGTGGAAACCATAAGCCGCGTTTACAGTATTAATGGCGAGTTCACACAACATACAGATTTCGAGATAATTGCAATGACGACTTCGCTCCGGTCTCTCCTACTTTTTGCTCCCCCAATAATTTTGAAATGACGAGTTTTGATGATGTAGTTTGCTACAGCAGGAACAATATCTTATGGATTTGCTATCAGAGTTGGCCAAATTTATAAAATTTTAATTAACGACTTCTATAATTACATGTGGAGGACGAGCGTGGCCTAGTAGACAGCGCACTGGTCTATTGACTAAGTCCCGGGTTCGATCCCCGGTAGAGCTAGAAAAATTATATTTGCTCGTTCTCCTCTCGGAAGGCAATGGCAAACCACGTAGAGTATTCTTGCCATGAACACTTTTCTAAAAAATATATAGCCGTTCGGAATTGGCGTTAAACTATATAGGTAGGTCCCGTATACAATGTGTATAATCTACGTGCGCAACACATGTAGGTATATGAGGAGAAGCCACCACGCTCGGACACGATCGAGTAATAGGACTGAGAAGGAGGATAAATGCCGAACAGTTATTTTCTTCTTTAAGGAGTTACTAACTTACGAAGTACCACGACATAAAATCTCAGGTGATAAAGATATATTTAAATGTTATTGTTAACGAGTTTATTAATCGAAATGAAATCCGTCGTGCGAACTATTACGATTATAAGTGTAAGTTTTTTTTCCGATTTTGTATGTGCATTGAATATTCTGCTTGTACCTACACTTTGTTTTATATGTAGGGGAGACACCGGGGCTAGAAGTTCCGACTTTAAAACAACATAAAAAATTACTGGGAAACAGTGTACTTATATTTTTCATATATCATATCGACTTAGTCATTGTTAAAATTATTCTAGTTTAAGGTTTTAAAAGTTATTTGTGTTTTATATTAATTATTATAGGTTTCTCGTAGAAAGTCATTTATTTGTGACAGGTCGGAGCCACCGGTATGGCCACCACGAACATTTTCGAAGATTTTTCGTGTCTACACATGTCAGTGATGATACAAAAGCAATGATTTTTCAAGACTTTATCTATTTAAGCAGCATTCAAAGTTGAAACAACGTGCATTTGTTAATAAAATAGTGTACATTGTAACAGAAAGTGATATAAATATTCTAATCGTTAGCTGACAGCTGAGAAGACGTCGAGGTAAAATGTGCAAAATTTTCAGGTTACCTACGTAATTCTATAATAGCGCCCGAGAAGTTTACGTGTCGGTTGAACAACATTTCTCTAAAAGGTTTAAGGTGTTCAAAAGCGAAAATACCAAAAAATATTCGTGTTAATAACGATGGCTAAAAGTAGTAGGTTAAATTATCCCTTTGCTCCAGTTTTGGCCATCCTATTAAAACTGGTGCTTACTTGTCAAAATTAGGTAGTCAAAATTATAATACACAAGGTCAGTTCTTTATAACTGAACTGGCTGAATTAGTTTAGAGTTTATCTTTTTCCTACAAGTGTATATGTACAATATAAATCACAAAGAAAATATAAGAATGGTTGAAATTTGTATGAACTATTCAATTACGCAACCACGTGCACCTTCGCGTCAACGGAAAAAACAATAGAGGGTCTCTTACGCGTCCTTAGAGAAATCTAGGGATAGCTCCCTGCAACTTTAAGGTACGAAGCCTATTCTCGCCACTGTGAAAATGGGAGCTCACCTTTCGTCGCTCGTAAATCCCAGCGAGGATCTTACGAGCCACCGGGAAAATGAAGAAGGCATCGCGTGCACACATAGCGTCGTCGAACGACGGCCATGTGTTTGAACACATACGTGTTCGGCGTGTGCCGATGTACAAAGAAAGAGACGGAATAAAAAGAGGCAAGGGAAATGGCGCCGCGGAATGGTAGACGAACGGCATCCTCATACCACCGAACAAAAAGAGAGAGAGAGAGAGAGAGAGAGAGAGAGGGAGGGAGGGAGAGAGAGAGAGAGAGAGCGAAATCCTTTGCGGTTTCGCGTAAAAGTAAACGAAGCGGAGCAATGGACCGCGTTTCGACGATAACCGATTTCGCGAAAACAGATCTCTGTTCTATTCATTCGCGATACATAGGCGTAGGATGTACTTACGCGCCCTCCGCTTGTATAAGTGCGAGATCAAGAAGGGTGTTGGTCGCTTCATATGGCGCGATATCCATAAACCATTGGGAGCGCCATCGTTTTCGATGTCTTTCACAAGAACGAGGGAGCACAGGCGAGCGATATTTCGCTTCCTATTTGCGATCAAACGATCGAACTCGTATCCCGATCTATATATACGATCCGTGCGCGACCACGAGCAAACGATGCGCTAACGATATGGCATGGCATCGTTCTAGATACCAGTGTGGAAACCAGGTAAAGTTGAAGGCTTATATCGCGATAAAGATAATATTTATAAAAGATACGAGTAACGCTATAAGCTTTCTATGGTGTCTGAACTAATAAGGAGCGAATTTGCGTAAAGTTGCTTGAAGCGGAGCTAATCGAAAAATAATTCTTTTTTATAGTCTTAATCTCTTTCAAAGACACTAATTGAGAATAATCTACAAAATATTTTTAAAACGTTGTAAAAGGAGAGCTATAAAAAGGAAACGTTGCATGAAAATTAGAAAGGTCTTAGGTAATGACAAAAAATTGTAACAGATCAGATGAATTAAAAATTACAAAAGATCAAATAAATTAAATTTTCTTAACTTATTTCTTTAAAAAAATTTTATATGACAAGGAAAATACAAAAAATACATAAAGAAAACTGTCTTTCAATAAGCAAGAAAATTAAGTGAGCAAATTAACGTCGTGAAAATTACTAGTTGGAGAGATTTTAATTAAAAATCCAATTCATCCTTTAATCCCTTTTATTCATTTATCATTATTGTATAAATATACGCTTGTGTGTGTGTGTGTGTTTATATATTGCAGAAAAAATATAAAAATAATTGAACTAGCAAAAATGAAATTAGCGTGGCTCTGTTCATCAATTAAATTGTGTTAAGAGTTCACGTCTTATTTGTCTTATTACTAAATTCAAGTAAGACCTTGCTCCATACGGATGTTGCACATCACCCTGTACGTGGGACTGCAGCACGTAGACGTAGCCGTAATTGCATCAATCAATAAAATCCGAGCGTAAGACCTTCCCTCGTGCTTCGGGTGGAAACTACGCGCGTGTCGAGTTAATATCAGGGGTACTCCACTTGGCAGGGATGACAAACGCGGACGGAACGGTCAAGTAGCAAGCGTCAGTACCACTTCCCCCGTTCGATCGATCGATCTTGCCCGCATCCACCAGTGGATGCGACCCTCCTCTATCCAGGAGGAAACGGGCGATGTCATGGGACGCGCGACGCGCGAATGTCACGGCGGAGAACTCGGAACGGACGTGCGTGCGGGCATCACGAGCGGAAGCGAGGTATGCGTGCGTGAAACGCACCAGGCGAATTCTCGAGACAGTTTGATGGATTAATACCTTTGTGTCCTTGTTACATGCGCGCGTGGCTTACAGACCGTAAGTTCAATGCCGGCGCGCGGCCCTGGTCGCGGCGAGAGAGATTTACGCTCTCGCGCGAAGATACCACCTACACCGTGTTAATATCGTACATCGTACCTGCATGGGCTGCATGCATCCACAATAGGCGAAGAAATTGCTAGGATGGAATAAATATCTGCGGATAAACCGCGCCGAGATAAACGCGCGTCCGCACTCGCCCACCCGATCCCGTTCGCGTCGGCGTTTTTCGAGAATAATAAATCTCATTCCGACGGCTAACGCAGCACGCTCGAGAAAATCAGTCGCTAGAAAAGGGCCGCAATCGTGCGCGCGACCATGGTTTTCAATTGAATATCCATTCGACAAAAACTGTGCCAAATGGAACAAGACGATTCTTTAGGGAGTTATATAGTCTTGCTAAATGAGTACGTATAGATATAGAGGAAATTTACTCTAAACGCGCTCATGTACATTTTATCCTTTTTTGCAGTTGGAGAGTAAGTTTTAAAACTTACTCTCTAAATCACATAGAGTGGTTTCGCCACTAATAGACTAGATTAGAGTGATTGCTACAGTCACTTTAAAAGAGAGGGTTATTTATATCAATTTTCAATTTGAAAGTTATATTTGATTGTCTCTTTATATATTTAACATTTCAATTATTAACTTATAACTGTAAAATTACAAACGAGAATGTGCGACAGAAAATATGACTAATACCTACGTATATACCCTACTATAATAAGCCTTTACCTCTATCGACTTTTACATAGTTGAAAGTCTTGCCTAAGAACTTTTGTTCAATGTTAACTGTGACAGAACCGTTTCCATATTCAAAGAGTTTTCCTTCGCCTTTATTACGAAACCTATTACTTTCCTCGGTCACAATAGTTTCCCTCCATATAAAATCTCCGTTCCGCGGTAATAAGAAGGAAACCGATAAGCCTAGCACCGAAATCATTATCGTTTCGAGCAACATCGCGCTCTTTGTACATTCCTCGGTATAAGGGACGGAGCGTAAAGAATAGAGATAGGACCGTAACGAGTCGAGATTTCGACGATGACCCGCCGTGGCACGTAAAAGAAAACGCAGCTGGATGAAATAGTCGGTGGCTTTTTACCCGCGGGACGCGAACAGGGTAAAAGGCAAAGCTACCAAAAGCCGGGGCTTTATTGCCTACGAGGCCAGGATCTCGTGCGAGATTGTTTAGATCCCTCGTCCATAGACCCGGGGATCGTAAGAAGGCCGGGGAGCCTATCTAGGATCGTATACCGGCCCGCCCCTCGGATTATGGCCGCGAAACGGTTCACGTCGTCCGTTTTCGTGGCTCGTAAGCGACGCTTATTGTAAACTTGCATGGGACCGTACAAAGTCCTCCCGCTGGCATTTTGTCGTACTTACGACGGGATCGTACTTTTTCGGATGGTCTGTCTAAAGATTATACGACACAGCTCTTATCTGTCGCGTGCGCACGCGTGCCACAGTGGCGTCTCCAAGTATTCGTTGCAGTCTCGTCGAAACCATAAATGCAAATATAAATACGCGAATATCTGTATTGAAGACAATCGGGTAAAACTTTTAAATGATCTGACGAATAATTGGTAAGAAAATTGTTCGTAAAATATTTTGTATCTTTCACGATATAGTAACAGCATGCGCATGAAATAAACGAAGCTTAAGCGGAACATTTTAACGTTTCACTTTTATACGCGAAAATGTAAAGGAAAAATTATGCAAAAAAATGCTTTTATATTTTTCTACGATTTATTTCATGTTAAGGTTTTTTACACCGAGGTTTTTATATATATAAGTAATTGGGTTTTTAAACGTAATTTTTTTTATATTTAAAAAGTTTATATGCACACGTTTTATAAAAAAAAAAAATTTTTCTTTTTTTCGTAATATTAACGGAGATATAGGTTTTATAAAATATTACTTTAAACTCATAGCCGATGACGCGTCGATCACGAAGTTACCCGAGCAGTCTGTGACGTCACAGTGTTATATGCCGTATACGATATCTATTGAGATTTTGATCTTTTAAAGATGTATGTCGCTTATGTCAAAATAACAGGATAAAGCTGAAATTTACAGAAATTGTGCATTTATACATATATCCCAAAAACCTGTGTTAAATTTGCGATCGATTGTCCGACCCGTTTCTGAGATATTTGCTTTAAAAGTTACAGAATTGTATATATATATATATATATATATATATATATATATATATATATATATACTTCCCATGTAAGTATCATAATATCTATCTTTGCTCATGTACGGTAAAAATGAATTAAATTTTTATGGTACACTTCTATGACATCGAGAATTGCAATAACGGTTTTTTAAAAGATTTTTTGGTTATTTTTTTAAATTTTTTGATTTATTTAAACAATATCAAGTACAAAAATAGGACAAAATTTTTACGCTTTTTCTGTCCCAATGCTACCATGTTGTTTATGAATAATTTCTGAGATTAGCTCTACACTGTTTAATCAAGAAAACAAAATTATACTACATATAGCTATCTGACATACATCTTTAAGGATGTTCTATAGGGAGAGGTCCAGCCAAAGTCATGGAAATCTTAAAAACACCGATATTAATTTTCTAGAGATCCAAAGACAAAAAAAATGTATACAAATAGTTACGACAAGTCTAATATGTAAAAAACGTAGATTTAGTGACGGTATATAAATAACTGTTACTACTATTTTTTTCTTGAACAAAATCTCGGCAAAATAATTTTTGACAGTGAATTTGCCCTAAATTCAACTTTAAAAAATTAAATCTGTGAAAAATTATAAAATAAAGTAATTGCTCTAAACTCGTAATTTCAGTCATATTCAATAATATAAATTAAGTATATTGTATAAACATGAAAATTATATTTTTATTATAATAATATTTGCTGTAAATATATTAATAAGCTACGCAGCTAAATGTGACAACACTGTACAATCCAAGAGGTTGGGAGGCCTGTTTTTACACACACGTACTTACACAAATCTAGTTAATGTTATATTGGAGGTTAGTAAAAAAAGTTTGTTGTTTTTCGAGTATACATGTTTTACGGACGGAGCAGCTGATTGCGGTGTTGCCACACTTCCATACTGCGCGCGCCGATAGTCCGATCACGAGTCCGATCTGTCAATAATTTCATTAATTTTTTTGCAATTTCTTCAAAACTATGTTGTAAATCGTTTCAAATTTTGTTGTCATATTTTTGTTTGTTGATGATCTACTTGTGTGTAAAATATCACTATATTCGTTACATTTTTTAATGTTTTTTCTAACACCTTTCTCTGTAACGCAATAAGGTTACATGTTAAAACTCGGATATTAAAAAATTGATAACTTTTTATCTAAATTGTGAATCGATCTGAAATTTGGCCCCGAACTTTGAAAGAGTATACAGAATATGATATTAAATTTTCATCAACTTCGTTACATTTTGCCTAACTATATAAAACATCCTTAATAGAAATGGTAATAATTAAAACGTATAGGACGTGTTTTATCCCTCTCTGTGGTAGTACAACCAAAAGTACACCAAATAAAGTGTTCGCGACAGTGCCACAAGACGTGAAACTTCGTCAAAAGTGGTTTAATGCCGTTCGGAGAGACAATCTCAAAAACAGCAAATCGAACTTCTTTTGCTGTGAAGACCATGCTCCGAACCTTATGTTCAGGACATAAGGCAATGCCAGGCAACAGGCAATAGGAACCGGGAATAGAAATCAGAAATCATGTATAAATGCAGAATAAACAGTTACACAGACAATAGACATAGAGTTTCCGTCACGTTGAAAATTCTGTGCCTATATATTGCCTGTTGCCAATCATAACATTCGAATTTTTTAGGTTGTAATTAACGTATTTTTGGTTATTTCCTGTTCCTATTGCCTGTTGCCTGGCGTTTCTTTAAATATAATTTATTGTGATAAAAATCTTGTAGTAATGTTATTGTTAATGAGCAGTTACACATTAAAACGTAATTATTTTACTTACAATGAAGCTTTGGCACAACGTATTTCTGGAGCTTTGAAACGATTGTCATCTCTGAGAAACTCTAGCATCGTAAACATGTCAATTTGCGGCAAATTATTACTATTTGCTTTCACGAAGCCTTTTTCACATGTTACTCCGTCGAAATTCGGCTAAATAATTGAATTTATTAATAATTGTCGTTTTAGAGAGCTGTAATTCTATAAACACATCGTAGTCTTCGCGACGTGACAATATAACATGGTGACGTCACGAGCCCGTACGCCAATCGCGTGGCGTTTCATGATCACGTGTCAAAACTTGAATTTTTACCTCGATAAAATTATTAATAATAATTTACAGGTTTACAAATTTTTTTTTATTTTTGTGTTTTTGTGTTATTAATACACGTTTACATAAAAAAAAAATATATATATAATTTTTTTTTCAACAACCCAATTATAAAGAAAATGTTATTTTTATTTGAAACAGTAAATAGCTAATAAAACATAACTATTTTAAAACTGATAAATAACACAGGCACAAAAAAAAAGTTTTTTGGCCGAGACATTACACTAGTGTATTCCCATGTATTTTTTCCCGCTGAATCCGAATCCGAAGTCAGAATTGTCAGATTGGCTAAAATTTATGAGATAACCTCAAAAAACTGCTCAAAAACACGAATCAAAGGCAAAAAAAAGTGTTTTGGCCGAGACACTACTGTATTCCCATGTATTTTTTCCCGATGAATACGAATCCGAAGTTAAAACTGGCAGACTAGTTCAATATTATGACATATTTTTAAATTAGTCTTCTGTGGTATCGGATTCTTTTAGCTTCAAATGATCGATGCAGAGTTTGTCTTTTACGTTTTTGCCCTCTTTCAGCTACGTCCCTTTTTAGCGTCCAGCAGTAATCTGCCATCATATTTTTGTTCCACGTTCCTTGATATTGACGTTCCATTTCCTTGATATCTTGATGGAATCGTTCTCCTTGTTCCTCACTGTAGTCTCCAAGATTTTCTGGAAAGTAATCTACGTGAGAATTCAAGAAATGTAACTTCAAGTTCATCAAGCAACCCATATTTCCAAAATTCGTGTTTTTGAGCAGTTTTTTGAGGTTGTCTTATAAATTTTAGTCAATCTGACAATTCTGACTTCGGATTCGGATTCAGCGAGAAAAAATACATGGGAATACACTATAGTGTCTCGGCCAAAAAACTTTTTTTTGTGTGCCTGTGTAATCGGCGCGCAATTCACTGACAATGAGTTGGAAAAAGTATACATAATTCATACAGATATATTATCTTTAAGCTACCAAGATCCAGCCCGATCGAAAATGCCATCTTTTCTAATTAATTGCAAGATTTATATCAGTCTTGATTCACTTATTATTGCTTTTATGTATAATTTATTTGTATTTATTACAAAATAATTATAATCTTATAAGTATTAATATACGTTCACGTTATGTTTATATTTATCGAGGAAGTTGTCAAATATTTTCTAATTCTTTCATACATGCTTATAGATGCTTCTCACGCGTTGCGATAAAATCAGCAGACATCTTTCTATTAGAAAGTTACTTTAGTCGTTGCGTCTGGCGCCACACACACAAACTGAATAAATAATAAAATTCTGACACGTATTTCGCTTTAATAGAGTCGCTGGATATTCCGCAGGGTTCTCCAATTTCACTCCTTTCCTGCACGGTTATATGTTATATCTTTTCGTTTTTCTCGGGCTCGATGGAGCCATTACGGAGCTAAATCGTCGGCGGAATCGAAGATATCGGGACGCACGGAAGTGGGTATCGACCTCATTTCCAAGATCGCTGCAGTATTTTCGAATCGACACGACCGCGCGCTCTCCACCGCGGTCTCTTTCTTCCTTCTTTTCCGTTTGTCCTTCTCTTGTCCGATCTCAGAACTACATCGCTGTAAAGGCAAAGTCGAGAGAGAAAACGAAGAGGAGAATGCGAGAACACGTCGAAACCGGTGTCGATTGACTCTCTGGAGAGATGCTTAGAAAGCGCCACGGCCGAGAGATCGAGAGAAGTGCCGTTACCTAAAGCGAAGAATCGGCAGAAAGTTCTTTGACAGCGTCTCGCTCTCCTTATCCAAATCGCGGCATTCAAATCGGCTCAATGCGCGAAATATTCTTCTTTCCTCCCCCTTATCGCTGACGACGGGGCGTCTGCTCGCGAGAGTTCCGAATCGGCCACTTATCAAAAGTACCCTTACCCTCTCTCTCGCCGTCCTCGTATCCCGTCGAAAGCACTTCCGAGAAAATACTTGGAGGAAATATCTGAAAATATCCGCGACGGTCGCAGGCGCCGAGCAAAAACAGGATGCATCGATATTCACCGAAAGAACTTGCATCGCGCCCACGCCGCGCCGTTGTAAAGGTCGGAGTCGCTCTCTCGCGCGACGGCTAAAGTTTGCAGCAAGAATCGTTCTAAGCTAAATTCCCCAGTAGCCGAGAAGTATGCGCGAAAGGAACGTGCGGGATGAGAGGGAGCGAGAAGGGGCAGGGAAGGGGGGAAGAAAATGCCAAAAGGAGAGACAGGAAGAAGCGGCCGGCGCGGGATAGGATTCTGCGGCGCAGCATTAAAAGTTGGCAAGTGCAAAGTTTCTTGCGGGATGATCCCGGTAACGGGCGTGCAGTAGCACTCTTAATCCCGTTACCTGCAGCCAATTTTTCTCCGTCCCTTCTTTTTTCTCCGTTTCCTGATCCTCTCCAGACGCGCTATCCCCTTGTCTTTCTTCCCTCCTCCCCCCTCCTCCCCTTTTCGCGGTCTCCATGTCGCCTTACACGCGAGCTGCTCTCTATGCCGGTTCCTTCAGCCTTTCTTATCCGCGCGTCTACATAATGCGTTACGCCACTGTTATACTTTTCCTTTTCCGTGTGCCTTATAGCGCGTACACCTTTGTTCGTTCGCTTCGATACGCGGAAAAACGCGGAGCATTTTTATTTTGCCGCCGCACGACGACGCATGTATGATACATACTAACGAAGTACGTACGAGGTACGTTTTCGAAATAACCGCTTAAAAGCAAGCTATCAAAATTTGTCTTCAGAGACTATGATTTTTCTAATAAATGGACAAACTGATGGCTTTTTAAGTTGCAATAACATTAAAGTGTCTGCGAATCAGTATACTCTCTAAAAGTCGAAGAGTGAAATATCACTCGAAACGAGTAAAATGCAAGTGTAACGAAAAGTGAAAATTGAGCCTGTGCACTTCGAGTGATTCGTCACTCTAAGAAAGAGTAAAATTGCGCTCTATAAGTTGGAGTGAATTCGCACTCCATTTAAATGAAGATCAGTGTCTATAAAAGTGAATTATGTTACCCTACAATTTTGAGTGAAAAATTTCACTCTGTTAGAGTCATTTATCAGTTGATCTTCAGTGACTCGTGATTCACTATAGCTTTTAGCGTAAGATTATATCACTCTGGTAGAGTAGTCGCTCTTAAAATTTGAGTGAAAAATTAACTCCTACCTTATGAGTGCCTGCATTTACTGAAATTAGAGTGACAACCTTTCTCTTTTGGAATGACTATCGCAAATCACTGTAATATATTAATGGCGAAACTATTCTATCAGATTTAGGGAGTATATATGGCAAAAATTACATTCGTTTAATATATAGTTAATTCCAATTAAATTCATTATGACTTTCTACCTTTCAAACATATACTACTACTTTTGTTGATTAACTGCCACTAGTAAGTGCTCAAATTGCCAATTCTAGTACAACACTCTATGGAATTTCGAATAATGAAAAATAATCATCTAAATTTTAGAAATATACCCTATTCTCTTGAATCAGGTGCGTAAGAGAGATTTCTCTCAATAAAATGAGGATTCTGCCATAAATATAGCGGAATGTAATCAAGCTTCGTGGTTTCCGTAATCCTTGAAACCTACTACGGGGCACGTTTCACGCCAGGAAATATAAGCCACCCATCCAAAGCAAATAACAGCGGATCACACTGGGTGATATTGAAATAAACATTTAGCGTCACGCGTATTTCGCCCTGTGCGAGTAAAACGGGACGCTTAACGAGGTGCTATTATGTGCGGGCAAACACATCGGAGAAAGTATGAATAATTAAAAACTGCAAAACCGTTGAAATAGGCAATCTAACGTGAAAATACTGTAAAATACTGTAAAACTGCGTCGTGAAAAGCGTGATAACCGGACCAAAAGTAACCGGGACATTTCGTCATCGTGTATAAAGATACAAATTTTCTCAACACCGAGTTGACAAACGATGTGGAAATTATTTCAACAAAACTAAGAGAAAATCCGTTTTAATTAAGCGTTCTAAGTCAATTAGTGGCAATTAGTGTTGGGCAAGCAATTTATTGCGAGACTGATTTAATTTCCTAGATGTGACAGAAAGATATCGCGTCGAGTTGCTCCGAAGATAACAGGACTTTAATTAATTTGAATATTTTGGAATATGATTAAATTTACTTATTACGTTGTTGATTGTCGCAACAACTTTGACAATGATAAACTAACTATTAAAAAAGATTTTTAATAGATTCTATAATCTCTTCATAGGTAATATATTCGCGTATTCACATAATCTATATGTAACTTTATACGATCGCGTTGGAGCTAGCGGTTTTAAACTCGGAAGTGATGCCTGACGCAGCTTTCCCATCGATGGCGGGATCACTTATCTGATTCCACCTTTTCCGCCGTCGTGGGATAAAAGTATCGGGCTAGCCGGGCTACGTAAAAGACGTAGGAAACGGGTACTTGAAATCGAACAAAGGCTTTCACAGTAAATGGTACCGCGCGTCTATACCTGCTTGAAAAAACCCTTCCTCCGGCTATCCTCCCGATTACGCGCGCCGTTCGGAAACTTCTTTACGACGGATCGAGGACGACGACGTTCGGAACTCTCTCCGAAACGACGACTTCCTAGTCACGAAATTGGTGAAGTAGCATTGGGAAAGCGTGTACTCGCACGAGACTCCTTCGATAAACGTAAAAACGCTCTGTGGATTTAAGTTTTATAGCTTCGTGACGTTCAACAAATTCAGACAGATAGGACACATCGCCCACTTTTTAACATTATATATTTTAAAGCCGCTTTCGCAGTAGCTTTCAAGTTATGAGCGAATATAAAGGATTTCTGATGATTAAGCCGCAGAGATAAAACGATAATGAAAATTTAGTTCTCCGTTTCAAATGGGTTTACATATTAGTGGAGTCTTAAATCTTGGGGCTTAGACAAGATGTATGAGAAGAGCATTGACAGTCAAGAGATTACCAAAGAAGATGATTGTTGCCTAATTATGCAGCTAACAAAGAAACTTAAAAATCTACGCGAATGTAAGAAATTAAAGAGACAAGGTCTGAAATATTGTCTGGCGCAAAACACAGTCCTCGGGAAAATCGTTTAGATAAAACTTAAGTGCGACATACGAATCTCACGCGTGCTTTCGCGGGATGTGCAACAACGTGGGATATGAATCCGCGAGCTTATGGTATACCGTCCCGCACGATTTATGATTTTTCCCTCGACAGCGGGAAATCCCTCCTACAGACCGAAATATGATTCCACTAGAGCGCCTCGTGTCGTTGCATTAATATATGGTTCTCTATTTTTCCGAGAGCGCCTTCCGAGAACGCACGCAGCGTGTGTCTTTTGAAATATTTTACGTCGTTCGTACGACTAGAAAGCAAATGAAGTGCACAGATATGTTACGCGGACATCGGGTGCACGTACAGGTCACGACGATGTCGCCGGTTTCCAACGCTTAACCAAATAAATTAGATTAACGGTATTCGGTGCATAATAATTATTGCCTCCGCAACGCGTCGTCGAGCAAATTACCAGGCAGGAAGACCGGGAAGGAAGTTGGCGCGTCTGGCAGAGGAAGACAGGAGATAAGGGAAATGAGAGAAAGACGAGGCTGATCAGCGCGTTGTAATTTAAAAAGTTCCTTCGTCCCCCGTGAAATTGATAAATCGCGCGAGGCGACTCTTGCCTTCCCCGTACCTCTCCTCATCTTCCTCCTCCTTCTGCTCCTCACCCCCTTCAGGACGGGGTCTTCGAGCGGGCGCAATCAGGGATAATATGCCTCTAGGAGTAATAAGTTGAAAAGTCCATTTTTCTACGGTTCCCGTCTTTCGCGATTGCAACATCTACGGATTCCTCTAATTTTATGGAACGAAGCTTAAATGATTCTCCGAAAGTTTTCCTCCTCCCTTGCTTTGGCCTCGCGATCTCAATTACGCGATTGCAACGTCATGTAGCGAATAAAACTTACGAGCATCGATATGTTACGTATGCGTGTATTTAAAAAGTAGTAGGAGGTAAATATAGAGACATATCCTTTCCAAGAACGCAACGTAAGGGCAAAAGCCGTTCGCTTTTGAGAAAGAATAAATATATTCAGGTTGAAACTTTAAGCATAAAATAACATAAAACTTTTTATTAAACAATCTTATAGTTAAAAAAATTACAAGTTAAAAATGGTATTTGGAACGTTTACTTTACGCTGCAATTCGTACAGCTTGTTTTTCAAAAGTTACGCAGATATAAATTTGTAAAAATCTATAATTTTATTTTCTCCTCGCTCGTCGAGTATAAATTCACACGTTTGCGTATCGAATCCGAAAATCGGTCCGTGTTTTTTTTTTTCCAAATGGTATACTCGGCCCTCTAATGCAGGATACAGCACGCTCTATGGATAAAGGTGCCACGAAGACGTTTCCTCGCGGGTATTAGCGTCATCCCTTTGCCGAAGATTGATGGAGGCGGCCTGACAGAACCACCCTCCGGTCTTCTCTGTTTGCTCGTCCCCCGCCGCCCTATCGCGCCATCCCTCTTGCATGAAAAAAAATCATCTTCCTCCTCCCCGTGGCCAACGTCCTGTCCTATAAATGGCTGTAGTCCATGTCGATATTTATTACGGAATTTATCGGAATAGGCCGAAGATACTAAGAGATATTAGATGAAAGTTAAGGTACAGCTGGCGAAGTGTTCGATAGAGCGAAAGAAATTGCAAAGAAAGATCGTCAAATATAAAACATCGAACGTGATGTACGTTGAGAAAAAAATAAAAAGACACGTTGCATCGAGCTCAAGTATTAAATTCAATTCAATTGTAGTTCGCAAAATATTAAATAATAAAACTATAAGACGTGTGCATTGGCCTAACTGGCAATAATTTATTACTCTATTGGTCATTATAATCGTCAAGACAATAGTATTAAATATTAAACTTCAAGTATTAAACTTTATAGCACGATGATTGTATTATCATCCTCTCACGGACTACACAATCGCTTATTTAGCTGGCTTAAGTCGAGCTCTAGTCTTTAGAAGAAGCGTTTATATCGCGAACGAAAATATTCAACACCACGCAAAATTTCGCCGGCTCCCATTCTAATGTGTATTCTACATATTCATACATATTTTACATATTATTATAGCAAAATATGTAATAGGCTGGTATGGTGAAACCTGGCAGTATCGCGGTGCAACGTACCGTGAATGTACGTAACGTCTGACTTATTGAACACAAACTTGTTATGAGAATAACTTTAGTGCGTGATACGGATTCGCGCAATCCCATACACGTTAGCCACATATCTATAAATATATCAGGCCACATTCCGCCGAATTTATGGCAAGACCGTTCACGGAATTTCAAAAGTCAGATTTCCAACGGCGCGCGATACATTTCCGTCTTCCTGACGCGTGAAAAGTGGATTTGTCGTCTCACAGGGGCTCACTAAATTTTCCAGAAACTTACCATCCCGCGAAATATACAGACACGTGAAGAACTTTGCGCGCGCTCTCACATGCCGAAATTCGTATCGATGGTATAAAGAGAGGTACATGGTAACTATCTCTCGTGAGGAATATCGATTGGACGGTGAGCATTATACGGACCTAGTTACGTTCAGAATATGGTATTAGTACGGGGCACAGTATCAAGATAAAGATCGAGTTAATGCTTTCATTTTTCTTCGTTAGAGCGTGCATCAATTGTGCCCACGACTGACTGACAATTATTTATTACACTAGTAATAATCTTCTTACGATAAAAATTTTAAAGACGCTTTTAAAACATATCAAGAATCTAAGAATTTATTTAAAAAATAAAAGCTTCAAAAATATATAAGAACAATTAATATTTAAATATATTAGAGTCAAATATATTAAAGTTAAATCCACACAATGCATAAAATAAAAAATCCTATTTTTCTAGTATTACTAACATTCCTAAATGATGATAAATTACTTGTCGCAATTCATAATTAAGAGTAATTTATGAGCATTGTTTATTTAAAGCGTTCACGATTATTTATTTAAGCACGAGACAGATTTTATTGCTTCCCGAGTTATTTCCACATGAGAGAGATTTTATTGCTTCTTGAGTATTCGACAAATATTTACGCTTCACGCGAGTCTAATGAAACCGAGCCACGAAATACGAGTACGGCCGAATGTCCGGCTTAATATGTTTCCATAGCAATAACATGTATAGCTAAGCGTGGCGCGTATTCGACGAGTGTGAATTCAGGACATATCAGTGACGTAAAGTGCTGCGAGCAAACAGGGAGCAAATGGGTTAATGGGCTTTCTGGAAAACGGCCGACTACGGGGAATTCCACGTTTCTGCCAGTAATTAGACGTTCACCGTTCCTTCCTCCATTCTCACGAAAGCTCAGTCTGTACCTTTACCATCAATATCATCCATACCTTTATCCCTCCCTCCCTCCCTCTCTCTCACTCTTTCTCTTTCTCCCTATTCTCTTCTCTTTTATCTTATGTCCTTCCAATTACGTGCCTTTGCTTTGTCTCCCCATCACGTGTGCATACATAACTATATTTGTTAATCGATCCGAAAGGGGAACCTTTGGTCCATTCTCCGTTTATTCCCGGAAGTTCCAACTGTTCGTTCAAAGACCGTGCCTCGTTTAACCTCGATTTGCCTATCGCGCTAGAGCATCCCGCCGATTAAACTCGTTGAACAAGCCGACCGGAGCAGGTCGAAGTTTCGGCAGTTTGGGTATATCTTCCGTAGAAGTACTAAAGCGAAGCTTCTTTCTCAGCTATTAAGCGGACGTTCGTGAATATGTTGGAAGTACTTGTGAGCGTGGTTCTGCAGGTCACGAAGAAACACACTCATTGTTATTAGATGTACTATTCAAACGTCGTCGGAATAAAGGATTTATATAGATAAGGCGATCGTTCATTAAAAACTCCTAATTATCGTGCTACTCCGGAGGACAACAAAAACTTTAAACATAATTCTACTGTTCCACTGTTCTACTACTGTCACAATAGTGTCTTTACAGAAGCGCAATAGAGGCGAAGAAACGCAGTTACGAAGGCAGCAATCTAGTCAATCGAGTCAATTGAGCGGACGAGCTTAACCGCGCTGGAAACACGAAGTGGTTGCCGGCGGAACGAGGACTGGCGCGGTGCGGTGCGGAGGAGCGGAGGAAGGGAACGAGGCGGGAGACGGGGCAGGGCAGACGGGCCAGGAATTTATCATTTCGTAGTTGAAGTGCCGTAGTGGCGACAAGGCTGAAATTGCAGTATTTGGGAGTCGAGTGGAGGCTCGAAAGGAGAGGAATGGAGCGGAGATTGGGGGAAAGAGCGACAGGGAATAGAGGACAAGAAGGAGGCAGGATTATGTAGGAAGTACCTGGATGTGGAAAGAGATGGGGATCGAGGGGGGGGGGGGGAGTGGCGTGCGCCAAGGAGGAGTGCAACGGAAGCGGCGAGCGCTAAAGAGAAAGAGAAAAAGTGCGAGAGAGAGAGAGAGAGAGAGAGAGAGAGAGAGAGAGAGAGAGAGAGAGAGAGAGAAGGATAGAATTGTTAGAGAGTACCGTGGAATGTAGTTAGAGAGAGAAGGATTCGACGGAAACAAGCTGCGATCGTAAGCGACGATTCTCTGGTAGCCACTCACGTCACCCCCTCCTCTCGCGTCTCCGTCAACCACCCCCTTTCGATGTTCCTCTCTTTCGCTCTTTCCGCTCTGCTGACAGTAGTCGCGTCCCGCTACTAGTCAGCCTGGCCACGCCACTGGCTGACTACACCTCTACCTACATCACTACCGCACTGCGACAATTTGATAGCTCGATCAGAGACTGTGAGGCATATCCTCCGGCTTTGTTCTCCATTCTCCACTTTCGCCTTCTCCTGCTCCTCTCCCACCCTCCCACCTCCTTCGTTTTCCGCTACCTCTCGGTCTGTCCAGTCCTAAGTACCAATTCAACGAAATTGTTGCACTTGTGTCATTCAACTGTTGCGGCATCATTAGGCGTCACAGACAGAGAAATTTTCATATTTGGATGCTACGAGAAGCAGACAGAAAGAAAAAGAGAAAGAAGAAGAAAGAGAGAGGAAGAGAGAGGTAGGGGAGAGAGTGAAAGAAGAAACAGGAAAAAGAGAGAGAAGGGGAGGGAGGGAGGGGAGGGAGGTATGATAGCATAAACGATGAATTGTTATGGCACTGAGTTATTTACGATCTATCCGCGTGTCAAATATGACAGGTTGTTAGCGCGAAAAAATATACTACGAATAGAGGTGGGGGCATCACGTTTCTCGACAGAGTTCTAATTATCTCGATATTCTTCAAGTCTAAATGTTTCGAATCTCTTGTGAGACATACACGGAGAAAAAGATTTCTTTGGGTTTAATAAATTTTATTGCATCCAAACAAAGGACCCCGCACACATCACAGGGAAAATTGGCCTCCCGTCGAATTTGCTGAAATTGTAGTATGATGTAGTTTATGTCGTCCTAATCAAAAGTTATAATGGGCCCGAGGTCAAAGAACGGACAGTTTTCGAGATACGGGGGGGGATCAAAGGTCAATAACAGTGTCTTATTAAAAAATTCTATTCTTTGTGTATATTCGCACGTGAGCAGTGTTTTTGTGTGCGTATGTGCCATTCTACGTATGTGTGTGTGAGCGTAGCCTGGTTTGATACATGGCAATAGTAATATGGCGTTCGCAATATGGCCACCTACGAAACTAGTGCACGGATCGAGATCAAACTTGGCCACAGCATGTTCACCGTCGAGAAAGGGTTTTATTTTTATTTAAGCATGCGTACCATGAGTAGCCATATTACCCTCACTGACGTTATATTGCCATCTGATCTCGTACTCTCTGGTGTGACACAATGGCAGAGTTTCAAGATTGGTGATAGATAATGAAGACAATCGGTGTAGTCAGAGTCGAAACTCGCCGAAGTGAGATTCGGTTTCAAATAACTAAGCTAGCCGATTCTCGACGACTCGACCTACGAAGCTACGTTCACATACAAATACACATACATATGCAGAATGGCACATACGCACACAACAACACGTGCGGATATACACAAAGAATAGAATTTTCGAATAAGGCACTATTATTGACCTTTGACCTCCCGCATCTCGGAAACTGTCCATTCTTTGTCCTCGGCCCCATTATGAATTTTGATCAGGACGACATAAACTACATCATACTACAATTTCAGCAAATTCGACGGGAGGCCAATTTTCCCTGTGATGTGTGCGGGGTCCTTTGATGATTGGACTGGTCTAAACAAACTATTATTTCGATCAATAATTACGATTGTCTGATTTTTCAAAAAATATATCTCTTTGTTTTAAATTAAAAAATTGTTTGAAACGAAAGACATATTTTCTTTAGCTTCAATGATGCTATTGTTTTATTCAAACAGTATCAATGCTTCATAGAAAATGTTTGAAAGAAATGTATTGCTTCCCACAAAAAAGCTTGCTTTACTTAAACATTTATTTATTATTTATTTATTTATATAATATGGCGGTCAATTGACATGTATAACTAAATTAATAATAAATGATTGTCATATCCATCACGCGAGTAACCCGAATGATGGATTCCAATGATGTGTAGAATTGCGAGTGATAGACGTTTTCGCCGTGGGCCCTTATACTTACATATATGGTCTCTGGTCGGATTTCACAGGTGATGAGTAATTAGGCCGCCTACCAGTGAAAGCGCTTATCACTCACGGTGATTCCGGCGGAATTTGGGTCAAAAATTGTAATAGTTGTTCTAAATAAACAAATTTTTGCATGAAGCAATATTTTTTGACGTATTTTACTATTTTCACATAAAGAAATTATTTAATTTTAGAGATTTATTCTAACCAAATAATATATTATTTGGTTGAAAGATATTACTTCAAATAATAGTGTTTGTTCCATTAAATAATATAATTTTCTTCGAATAAAACAATAAAATTTTTATTTAAAAAACTAATATTTTGTGTAAGCATATGTTGTTTCAATTAAACAAATTTTAGTCAAACAAATATAGGAATACTAAATATAAAGAAACCTTTTTGTTTTAAAATTTCTCAAAATTTTTTATGATTAAAATCGTAGTTATAAATATATAATACATGAATATGGTATTTATTCGTGATTATTTTTACAATCGAGAATACATCTCGGAACACTAAAATACAGAGGATATGAACTCAGAGCTTACTTCGCGAAAGGAACGGTGTCCGCTCGCGGCGCTCGCGCCGAGGAGTTAACACTCGATCGAATGGGATTAGGGATAGAATTCCTTATTCACGATCGAATATATCTGCACCCGTCATCTTCCCGTGGATCCCAAGTTCAAGATATGTGCGCGATATATATGCTGCCTCACGTCATAAGGCGGCGGGAGGGGAGGGGGGAGCGTCAATAATCCGGCCGTTTCACAAAGGGACGCGACGGCAGGATGAATCGTCGAAGAGGCACGACGCCGATGCCTTTACCGAAGCAAGGCACCTCGAGGCAGTGCTCCTTCCAGGCCACGCCCCGGATGCCTTTGCCTACCTCGTGTCAATGGGGACGAGGGCCTTATTAGAATCGACGGTAATTCGACGACGGGGAAGTTTGTTGATGAGGATTCTAGCTACAGGCAGTCGTTTGAAGCCGACGTCGGAGCTGTGAAAGGGGATGATAGCAGCCTCACACAAGAAATGTTTTGATTGTCATAAATATCTGTTAAAAAGACCTAAGAAGCTGAGCGAGAGCGTACGAATAAACAAATCGACAGACGACTTACGCCACCATTAATCGTTTCGAAATCCTGAATAAAAAAAGATATATATTTTTTATTTTATACTATTGATATATTTCTTTAATAAAATAGATACTTAATTTCGTTAATCATATTTCTACTTGTCGTCATTTTCCCGCATTCCATCACGTTATTACATTTCAATAAATCTAATAATTACTATTAAGAAATAATTGATATATTTGTTATTTTCCTAATTTATATTCGATTGCGCCGCTTGTCATGTGTATCAGTTGTTGAGAATTCTTGCGGATTTGGAACAAAAACTTAAATCCCTGAGGAGGGACGCCACCGTTGAGAGCATGAAGTTTCGAAAACTCATCGAGTTTGACTCGACATATAGGCGCAACGATACTACATTTCCGTAACTTTAAGCAAACTCTGATTGCTACGCGCGCTTTTCCTGATGTGCAGAGCATGCCTGTCGCCTTTCCTACGATACTTGCGAATTTCTACGTCAAGTTTATCTCTGTAAAGTTTTGATAATAAGTCGAAAGATTAATCGATACATTTTCGTAACGCTCTATTGATATTTTTGCATTTATATAAATTAACGATGCAACATCAGCGTTATTTTGAAACATTAGGCTATTAGCAAACTTCCTGATGTTATTGGCGACACATGTTTATACGCACAAGTCGAAAAATATAATAAAGGAAATCGGCGAGTATGAGGCACCGATAACGCCGCTTATCTTCGAGACATTCTGACGGTCTCATTAATTTTACCGAGGACCCCCGCAAGAATCTCGCAGAAGCTTCCGTTGTTTCCTCGGCTATCACAACACTCTGTCACCCCTTCACACTAGATTCCCCCATTATTAACGTCACTGCGCGGTCCGCCAGAGTGAAGTACACAAAACGCGAGCAACCTGAAGCCCAGTGACAGGATCCATTAGAAGCGGTTTACTTAGGTCCTTCAAGATTAGCCTGCCGCCCCCACTTTTGCGGCTTCTCGGCTCTCTCTTCTTTATCTTTCGCGATACTTAACACTACGATCCCAATACTTATAGTTCGTGTCGGATATAAAATACAGTTCGATGATATTTACGAGATGAAAGAGATACAAATTTAAGAAATTTAAGGCTCCTTTTAAAAAGTGGGTTAAAAACAACTAAATTTCAAATCATAGCTTATTACACGTTCTTTCGTATAATGTTACGAAAAGATTTGTCTATACGCTATTTCCTTATAAAATTCATATTCTTTCGATGACTTGTGTCTTGGCGCGATACCTTCGATTGTTACGGAATTTCAAACTCGGCGACACGTAGCAGGTAATTTAGTATTGCATAATAATGGGGCAAAGGAGAACTCGGGAGAAGCCGCATCTCTCCTCGTCTACCTCTCTCCGCAGTTGCTTTGCGGCGTAAAGTCCCGTTTACAATGAGACGCTTTAATTAAAAGATTACGTTCCGCGTCTCAAGGTAACTTTGTCGCTACTAATTCTGATGCACGTAGTGCTAATCCCTCTCGTTCTTCATTAAAGTTATACGACTATTTCGTTTTTCTTTACGATGCTTTCTTTTCTTTGCCCGTCTGCTTGCAATTCCTTGTGTTGCAGTAAACAACAAGCGTGTTTCCTATATTTTTCACTTGTTATCCTCCATCTAACTTTAATATCCACTCGTGAATCCGTCCGTGTTCACACCGATCCGTTCAAACGATAATTATGATACTACCCTTGCGACGGATCTCGGAACGCCGTCGTGCCGCCCCCAGGAAAAGCGTTTCACGCAGCGCGAACGCGTTAAAAAACCTTCCGGTCTGCCATGAAGATTGATGATCGAGCCCCGCAGCCGACGGGGCCCGAAGATTCGCTCGGCAAACTTTTTTTTATTCCTCCCCTCTTTAATAGGTTACGTCACTCGAGGGAACGAAAATGCCCTGGGTAGTAGCACCCACAGCAGCACAGTTGGTCTCGACGACAAAAGAAAAGGACGGACCTCCTCCCGCCGTGCGGAGGATAGTGCCCTTCGGTGCTTACCGCGTTTTTTTGTCATTATCCGTCGTTACCGAAGAGGATAAGATCGTGAGTCGAGTTAGCCACGTAAATTGGCTTAAGGGATTTGCGTCTCAGTGCGCTTAATAGTGCGTGTCGCACTCGACGTTACATCGACGGTTAGAAATCGTGTCTGGCTCGATATTGTGTACGTGTGCATCGCTGCTAATCTTTGCCGGTAAAATCCCCTGAGAGAGAATCGATCGTAATTTAACGAGATGGGCGAACTGACTCTTTCAGTGCATCCAATGTACACATTTTTTAATTTTATTTCTATCTAAAGCGTTAAACTGTTTTTGTGATATAGAAGTAAAAACTGCCATCGTGTTGTATACGAATATATAACATTTTACAAATTCGTTGAGGATAAGTAATTTTGACGATTATGTGAAGACATAGGTATCTAATAAGATTCAAAAACCTATAGTAATTTAGATATGTATATACGAATTTAAATAGTTAAGATCTTAATGATTCAGAACAAGCCGGAGATCAAAAATGCAACAATTCGAAAAATTTGAAATAGATCCAAAATTTGAAAACTGAACATAGTAAAATTCAAAAGCTCGACAAGTTCGCAATATCAACAAACGGAGTTCTAGAACACTATGATCGACTGAAAGACATAGCCAATCTGGAAATTTTGTCGATCGAATTTGACAATCGCAAGATTATAGAGCTATTTTGGTTTTTGTAAAAAATATTTGGAGGGGTTAAAGCCATAGTAATGTAAGTCAATTTTTTTGACAACTTTTTTTTCTTCTTTTTTCAACATATCTGCATGTGTAGACTGCATCTATGAACTTAACTCGATAGGTTAAAAAAAGTGACTTACACCACTATGGCTTTAACCCCTCCATTTAGTCTATTATTACAGCCTTGGCCGAAAATTACCCTTCTAATCATTACGTTGTACTGAATCTAATACCAGGAAAGACTTCCATTGTTTAAAAGTTGTTTACTAGAGTGTTCATTATTATGAACACATTTATACGTTTATTTTTTATTTCTTCAAAAAATAAATGTTATTTTGAAAAAAACTTTATTTTAATAGGGTGCCTAATAATTTTGGCCAAGGCTGTAATCCTTGCTTCGACGCTTTCCATCAAAATTTTCATATAGATATATGTATATTAAAATAACACAGATATTTTTATCGACGTACGTGAATAGAAATCATAATCATGGCGCTTACTTCCGTCAATAATTGTGTTATTAAGACAAAATCATTGCACCTGTAAGAAGCGGATGCGTCATTTCGATCGATCGGCCTGTTGGTGCGGTGCGGGTAGAAGATTGAGATATTTATAAAGGCAATCCCTGCGGACGCAGCATGGGGAAAAGGATATAAGCCCCGGTGGATGAGGATTAAGGGTGCGTTTAAGGGCTGTTTACGGTTTTGCGGACGCCATCAGCCTGCGCGTATAAGCCGCGGTGCTGCGGAATTTTGGATCGTGGTTTATGGATATAGCTTGAAATGGGAACGGGGGAGCCTAACGGTTGAAGGATAAACCTTCACTGCTGCTCTAGTAGATTGCGTAAGAGCGTGCGATCGGTGTGTCTACGATTAACGTAACATTAATTCGTAATGAGATGTTAACGCAGAGTTCTTGCAAAGAACGTCACAATTCAAAAGTAAACCTTCCCAGAAGATTTCAAAAATTTTAAATAGGCAAACTATGCCAGTAGATATGATTTAAAGTATGACAGAATCTTATATTTTCGATTGCATTGCTTCAATTTCTTATGTGCAGAGTTTTTCAAATCATATCTCAGCAGAAATAAAAGCTTTGAATCTTCTATTACGAAGCGGTTAAAGACTTTTTAGTTGTGAGATTTTGTCTCTTCAAGAAACGGTGTCGTTAATGTTGCATTATGAATTCAAGTAGTTTCGAGGCAAGCATAGCGACATAATTCATCGCTCTCTGCCATTATTGTCTGAAATCGTTGTTAGATTTCGTTACACAGTTCTCGTTGAAATATAGTCTCGTAATATTTTCTGACGCGGCCACATTCAAATACGTGAGTCATACTAAACTAATATTTGTCCTGTCTACTATATTTGTCGAGATTTGACGAGATGGTTTGTCGCGTTATTTTTCTACTACAAACTGGACGCGCATGTCACAGTAATTCCCGCGAAGTGTTACACACATGCTCTCGAGCGGTACAGATGAGAGTATTCTTACATGCAATATTCATCTCAGAATTGGATTCTTTCAACGAATCTGAAATTAATGTTTCTTTAACAACAATCTATTTGAAGTGATTTTTAAAACCGTATTAATTAATTTAAAAATGTAGAACCAAGATATTGTTTTGATATGTGTTTCTCATGATGTACTGATCGAGAACAAAATATTATAATTATATTTTGTCGCATACTGCGCGGGAAAAGTATATCGATGTCCAAGGAATGCAACCTTATTTAATTTTATTCTTCCCCTCCTCCCCCTTTAATGCCAAGTTAACTTCATTCTGCAAAGTTTCTATCAGAAAATAAGTTTAACAAATATGCTAAATCGATATCGGGCGCATCCGAGTCTACACCGTTGCAACCTGTCAACTGTCGTGTTAAACAACATATTACAAGGCAAACCTGCGACTAACTACAATCTCTCCTGGGGTCGACACGGCATCCTGGCGCAACCCAACTTTCTCATAATTCGTGTTGACAGCAATCTATTTATCCGGTGACTGACGACTCTTCGAGTCGCTGCAATTTTCAAACCGCACTATTGATCGTAATTTGCAAACATGAATCTAATCTCGAAATGGCGAACACAAAGCAACGAAGATTAATCGAGCGCACTGCATACGATACAAGTGCTGTATCAATTAAAGATTATATACACTTTAGAATTAAAAAGGATTAAGTTAAATGTTAAAAATCAATATTCTTCACGTTTTCTCAAATCTCTGAATTACATTGACGGAATCGATTTTTCGACATCTTTAAGTAAATTTCATCACAGATAATATGAAACAATTTTACGTTACTTTCATACACACTAAGAGTATTATAATCCCTTTGATTCCTACAACCTACGCTGCTTAGTATTTATTCTCTTTATCGGTAGCTCTCTCTCTCTCTCTCTCTCTCTCTCTCTCTCTCTCTCTCTCTCCGCTCGTTTAAAATCTCTCAAACATGTCACACCGTAATCTCCATTGGACACCTGTACACACAGCTCAGGGCTACGTGCACCCGTGTCTGCAAACGCGCACCTCGATCCGTTAAGGCGCTACTACCGTACATGCAGATGCATCCGGGATATTTGCGTTGATACGCTCTGTCGCATGGGCTTTAATACTAGCAACAGAGAGCGTGTTTCGAAAGGGAATAGGTCATCGAGTTCTTGAGATTGAATTAGGATGGGTTAGTATTCAATGAGCAGTGTCCCGGCACTTGTCACGAGACATTCTGCTACTGCAAACAGGATCATAATGATTTAAGTCGTTTACCGTTTGTACTTCTCTCTCTCTCTCTCTCTCTCTCTCTCTCTCTCCTCTCTCTCTCTCTCTCTCTCTCTCTCTCTCTCTCTCTCCCCCCTCCCTCTTTCCCTCTTTTTCTCTCTTTTTCTCTCACTTTCTCTCACTTTCTAAGAGCATCCTTGCTTTAATCTTTTCTCGTTTTCCTTCATTTATCACAGTCACCGTTAATCCATGAAGCTGCACGTGTTTCCAGAATTCCCAACGCGCTAATTGAAATTTCTAGCCCGATTAAACAATGTTCTGCATTATCCGGATTGCGGTATTGTTATGTGAAGTATAACAATACAGGTGATACCGCATCAGAATGAAATTTCATATTATTACAGATAGTTCGCCGCAAATTTGTCAAAGTTGCATTTTGAATTGTAATATAAGAGGAAACCTTGAAATATAAAAGCGGTAAAAGATTTAATGTTGAATTTAAAAAGGAAAAGTCTGGAAAGTATAAGCAGTATAGCTATAACAACAAGAAACTTTATACTTTATAAGATCCCAAAGATCCTGCTTATAAAATGTACACCCTACAGTTGAACAGTAATATTCAGAATATCGGGCAGTCTATATACTATCTGAATACTCGAAAAGCGCCATTTTACTGAAAAAACAATTATTTGAAAATTAGTCGAAACATTTAAATATATATATATTTTATTTTTATTTTCATTTTTATTTCCTTTACTTTTATTTGAGATCGATTTGCATGGCGCGGGCAATCCCTGCGCGTGTACGTAGCAAAATCTGCTGACTTCGCCGGCCATCGCGTGTCCCAGTCACGTGAACCGCCCAAGGCCGATGGTCGGATGAGGGTGGATCAGTGGACGAGCAACAGCCAGCACCAGTCGACTTTGCAAAGTGAAGCGCGTGCACCGAAGTGCGGAGCCACGTGCCGAACGTATTTCGATCTGACTGGCAAAAAGGGAAGAGAATAGGATGGGAGCGAAGGCGTCGCGACGACGGGCAACACAACCACACCCAGCGGACCCGCTAGATCGATAGTCACAACCCTGCTAGAGCAGAGAGAGAGAGAGAGAGAGAGAGGGGGGAGGAAGAGATGGAGAACGGTCGCTCGAGAGAAAAAGAGGGAAAGAAAGAAGGGATGAGACAAATTGCCAAGAGATCTCACCAGTCGCTACCTCCGTCCCGTTTCTTTCTTCTCTCGCGCGTTTTTCCTTTCTTCCTCCCTTTCGTTCTTCTCCTCTTTTTCCACCTCGATCGGTTACCTGCCGCCCACGAGCGTTGTCGCGCGAAGCTTTTCCGACGTCTCTCGACGCAATCCGACGCACGATGATTTCGAGAGAGCGGAATTTATGATACGCGCGACGCCCGCGCGCGATTGTTAATGGAATCTCGATCAGCGCGATGCTGTTATCGGTTTTATATCGAGCCCGATAATCTTGTCTGCTGTTTTACAGGCGGCGAACAATTTCCACCTTCGCGCGAGAACAATCGTTTGCTCGGCGGCAATTTGCGTAATTGGAATTTATATAATTACATTGCAATAATGCGATTGCTTCTTCCCCTCTGCGCACGCGGATTAAGTTATCATAAAATGTTACCCCGAATTTCCTGCCCCCGAGTATACTTTCCAATTACGCAATACGATTACGCTCCACTGTAATAAGAACTTCCCCGTTCCGCGCAAACAATCGTTTTCAGGGGTTTACCTTTTTTTTTACCGTGCTGCTGTGCGAAAACTTCCCTGACAACACAATCTCCAAACGACTATCCGTTTATCTTTCTCTTGCGTTTTATACTTCATCCTCCTTCTTTTTTGCATTAACGTGTTTTATTCATCAAGCAACAGTAATTATGCCTTAAAATAATATTGGTTATTTCTGCGTAATACTGACATACCTCTACAAAAGTACGTTGGTAATATTATCAAAAGCATAACAATTAGGTCCCTTACAGACATAAGTGATCTAAAATTCTTCATTTTAGATAATTTGATTTTGATTTATTTCAGTTGCAAATTTGGTTTATCAATAATTTTATTTTCACCAATTCATGTTGTATTAGAGACCCAGTACGCGTCTATAAGGTTTAAGGTTTATCTCAATTATGATGTACAAACGCCTTTGTGGGTTTATGTGGCTTGTCTTTGCATTTACATATCTATCTCCGTGCTACTCATCACACAGCGTTTCTACAATATAGTTTTGCAGCCTAATTGTTGCAAGAATGATAATTTATGCTTGGAACTTGTGCTCGGTTAGTCACGCTCGGAGAAACGACAAAGCGGAATAGCTCAGTGAAATGCAAATTGGAGATAGTTAAACTGCGATCCCTCTGCTTATGGGAGATTTGAGATGATAGCAGGCATCTTATTAGTGTGGCATGATTAGATCAAGCGTGTGGATATAGGCAGATAAATGCAACAATTTAATATAATACATTGACTATTACGTGTATACACGTGTATATGTGCTTAGTACATAACGGAAGCTCAGCTGAAAAGAGCTTTCATAGCGGGACATCGTGACAGAATGGAATAACATCGTGGAATAACATCCATCGCATTGATGAATTTCGGCGGTTAAAATTGTATCGACCATAACGCGCACAAAAAGAAATTACGTAAGCTATTACGCATTCAAATTAAATTCAAAAAATTTTAACGTGCGTGACATTTTTGTTAGAAATAACATGTTTTGATCGTGTACATGTATGGTATATCTTTTTACTTTTAAATGGATAAGCTTTCGATTCGTCTATACTAAAAAAGAAAGTAAGAAAGTAATGCAGAGATAGGGAGCCACTCTCGATTTCAATAATTTTGAGATATATTATCAAGGCCATCATCCCTCGAGTAATTTTCAAAAGATTTTAGTCGGCGGTCATTGTTTGTTAAAAAGTTATTAACAAAAAAATAATTTGGTGAAATAAATACTGCCCAAATACTGCCAAATGGACATATCTAAAAGATTTCCTGGCGTAATTGAAAATAAACCGAGATAATATTAAAATAATAAACGTGAACCATACAATAATAGACCTCGTATCGACCTGTAAGCAGGGGGTGAAGTGGGGTCTCGCTTCGTGTAGAAAGTTAAAAATCCGAAAAGTTATTAACAAAAAATTTTAAGAAATATAACAGTTTGCGTTAGTGCTAAGAGAAGTAATTTGTTGATATATGCACACAGAAAAGTACATATTACCTGCAAATAAATATTATTTGTTTAAGATATTTGATAAGAATGTTTCCAATTATAATATATATATATATATATATATATATATATCCGCAAATCTATAGCAAGCGTCACATTTACTAAAAACATATTGGATCTTAGCAAGTCTAGTACTTTAAACAAGAATATTTAATTAATACAAGAATATTCTTGAAAGAAGAATAAATTTTTGCTTTGAGTACAAAATCATGAGTCTTTCTAAGACTTGTGCCAAGTATGTCTTAAAACTATTATTAAGAAAATGTTCTTTATTGAAGAAAACTATTACTTAAAACAAATAAAATAAGTAATTGTTTTCTTTAGCTGTAGAATATTTTTCTGTGTGTGTCTTACAATGTCCAGAGAACCGTCTACGCGAAGCGGGATCTATCCCATCCCACCTCTGCTTATAGAGCGAAACGAGGTCTATCATTGTACAGTTCGGATTTTCAACTTTTTAAGGTGGTTCGAAAGTAAACTAAAAGACTAGCCACATAAATAAAACTTTGGGAGGTTGTTCTTTAACATATAATAAACCATCTCTTAAAATTTGCCGTGTAAATTATTGCAAACGAGCAATATAAAAAATCACTTTTTAACATAGCTCTTATGGGAGGTTATTGAATTTTTACCGGAAATGATATGATATCTTTTAAGAAAAACTAGAGATGTTAATAAAAAACTGATCACTGAAAGATGAAATCACAAGCTTTCCAGTGGTATATAAAAGGTTGTGTGTTGCCATGGATTTTTAAGAAATATTTGATCGAGAAAATGATGATGCATGCGTGTCACGGAAGTAAAATGTCTATCCTGCGAACAAGCAGCTGCTCTGCGAACGAGCAGCTGTTCGACGCGCGAAATTCAAACGGGTCGAAAGATTGCATGTCACAAAGAGTATTAATATATAAAGTTCTAGCCATAATATAAACAACTTTTTTTTTTTTCGAAAATTGGCCTTTTCTTTTTCCTCTCGTACGACGAGCAGAATACTTTGGAGGCATTTTGTTTTGCTTGGAGGCTTTTGTCTTGCTATGTAGTATGTACAAGCATGGACACGCTAAGAGGTTATAGACGCCAGCGGGGAGACGGTGAGTCGGCTGCTAGATCTACACTGGCTGCATTCCGATATTCACTGTCAGTACTGCAAATCTATATTTTACGTCACGTATACTATAGATTTTCAGTACTGAAAGTTGCTGACAGTGAATATCGGAATGCAGCCACTATCTACACAGTACTTGCGCACTGACGCGAAAGAAGATGGGTCTTGCGATCAAGACAACATTAATCAATCGACCTTTTATAATTATTATAAATTTATAAACTACTTATAAAAATCAATGGGAACATTTATCAATATTAATAATTTTTATTTAGATAAGATGTTTAGGAAAAATCATAATGTATTTTATCAAGTTTTATGTGAGTTGTATTATTGACTAACGATGTCACTTTAGAGCCACCTTAAGAGGGACAAAGCCCCTCCCCCGCCTACATGTGTACTGTTTATATACACTACATCAGCAAATCACTTCCCTTAGTATACTGACACAACTGTTATATTTCTCAGTTATATTTTTATTAATATCCTTTTAATAAACAACGAGCACCGGCTGCAATCTTCACAATATTATACTCTACGTGACGACCTTAATAACATATTTCAAAATTATTGAAAAATCGGAGGTGGCTCCCTATCTCTGCATAATTATCAAAAAGAAGTTGGTCAAGCAGTTAACAAATTGTTGTATCGACGCCTCGCAAGAACTACTAACGAATATATTTCTGAAAGCTCATTTACGTAAAATGTTACACGCTCCCGGTATGAATACAAAATAGAAATTACGTGACGCAGCGCAAACAGTAACGAGTCGGTTTGCATGCGATAGAGACATGGCGGTTCTATAGTTTCTCAGGATAAAATCCCAGGAGGGAAACCTTCCGTAATAGAATATCACGCGGATAGTTGGAACTGGGCGATCTCTTTAAAACTGAATAATATATCAACAACGCTGAGAAAACTGTTTACTACTAGTATCTCACTTGTCTCCGAGGATTTTCCTATCGCTGGAATTGCGCACGCATAATCCCGCAAGCCGCGCTACTCTAAAGTTTCGACAATATTAAATTTTAGCAGGCAAAAGTGATTACTGCAATGTTTGAAGCTCCTGAGTTTCTCCAATTTAGTCTCCGTAAAAATAAACGATGACAATAAAATGAAAATAAAACAAATAAATGATAATAAACAATGACAATGACAATAAAATGAAAATAAACCGTATGGAAAAAACACATACCCATACTTAACAGGTAGGATTTTATGACCGGCCCAGTACTAAGCCAGTACTGTTTCCCACAGTTAGTATACTGGCACAGTACTGGTAACCCTACCGAACCAATACTGGTGCAACCATGGATGATAACTCCGGTCCAATACTGGCAGACAGTACTGGCCCAGCCGTTGTCTACTTGTACTGCCCCAGTATAGGATTTACTATCGGCTCAGTACTGCGCCAGTACTGGTTGCCAGATTTCAGACTGGTTGATAATTAATTAAGAAACGAGTTTTGTTATAAAATACATACGTTATATATATATATATATATATATATATATATATATATATATATATATTGTTTATTTAATTATTATTAGTCTTCAAAAATAATATTACATTAAAGTTAACATTAATCCAAAAGTGTGTCACATTTTATTATAAAAGTGGACTCCACGATACAACTGATATAAGTTGTGCAGTTCCGTCATTTCTACATCGTTCTTATACCATCGTTGGTCGTATTTTAAACAGGAGAAATGGATCCTATCAAATGCCATCTATCGGATGATTCGACATTTGCATAGTTATTTGCTAGTGATGGTTCACTACTGTCTGACAGAATATTGGCCGATGTGCGGGTGCCAATCATTGGCCAACCGTAGGGCTTCGTCACAACGCCTGGCTATTCTATATAGGTAGGCAGTCAGTTATTTGCCATTATTGGTCGAGTACTGGCTGACAGAACTCTGGCCGACAGTTGACTGCCCTACGTCGGCCTTCGTTGTAACGCCTGACTATTCAACAACCAGTAAATTGCCAATGATGGGCCAGTATTGGCTGATAGATTCTTGGCCAATGATTGAGCGCCATAGCTTCGGCCAAGCCTTGGCTTCCTTGCCACTACGGGCAATTCCTATATGGGTAGTCGAACAATACTTAACAGGTAACAATATAACGCTACAAGAGTAATTTTTACTATATAATGTAAAATATGGATTTTTTCCTTCGTTCAATATATCCAATTGATGGAAATTTACAAGTTAAAACCGATTAAGTTAAGTTACTTGGGAAAAGTTAATTGATCACTTCCGATGCAGCGGGAAATTCCTCGAAAGATTATCCAGAAAATCCGCTTCCAACGATTCTCCCGTCGATATCGTAAATTGAAATTGATCACCGAATGACGGCGCGCGCGTCATTCCGATCAATATTTTTGCACGTGTCCTATCTCAGATATCCGCTGTAATTAAAGATACACACGTTCCTTCCGTTCACGTACGCTCCGGCATCCCGTCGCGTCGCTCCCACAAGCGGCGGCGTAACTTCGCGGATATGTCCCCGGGGATAAATCCCGTGTAGTCCCATGTTCTGACTCACGTACCGCCGTACCGGTGCCGCTACGGGAATGTGTTTATTCCCGCCCTTCCACTGTTCTCCGCAAAATCGCTGTTGTTTTCCGACTTGCGCGCAAGCCGGAAGTGCACGCGTCTTGTCGAGTATCGGTCGCAGTCGCACATGACGTAACGGTAACGCGTGGTATCGCGTTCGTCGTAATCGTAAGCAGCATGTGCTGGCAATCCTGTGCGAACAATACCGCGCTTTATAGCTTCAGGTCAGCTTTCCGCTGTCGTAAAAAAACGTCATTAAATTGTGCTTTTCCCTTGATTTCAGAGCGAGCCACTAAGATGAGTCGAGATCTGCGAAATATCCTGAGTAGTAACAGAGATCCGAGAAGGCAAGTCTAATCATTTTAAACTCTCTAATCACTCGTAAGCTCTTATCAAAATGTCTTACTCGAAAAAAATTGCATTCCATTTATAACAACAGATTCAATTAGAAAATTTAGAAATACGTAGAGACCAATTTTGTCTGTTGCAAATTTTTCGCCAACCATAGTTCCAATCATTTTTTCGACATGGGCATCAATGTTTTTTTTGTTTTTTTGCTTAATTTAATTCGCCTGCAACAGTTTTGTTTTTAATGCTCGCAGCGGTAAATTAAAAAGTAAAAAACGCTTTGACAGCTCGAACTAGCAAAAGAGGATTAACCACAATGGCGAATACGACGGCAAGTAGCGGCGGCGACGGCGGCGGCGATGGCAGCGTCGGCAACTCTTTTTTCGATATAAATATGTATGCGAAGCAACGCTGTGGCACAAGCCGCGCCGTAATCCGCGGCGCTGCTAATGAAGAAAGATCGATGACAGAAACGGAGGGAAAAAAAAACAAGACGTCGTCGGCACAAAGGGTGATTCGTTTCATTTTCATGGGGGAGATCAGCGTTTCGTAACTCGCTAGCAATTTGCAGGCGTTTTGTCGTCGCGACGACGACGGAAGCGATCTGCCCCTCCCCCCGCTACCTCTCCTCCGCCGTCGGGATATCGCGATCTCCCGACGGGGTAAAACAGCGTGAGAAGGGTGAAAAGGGGCCAGGATGGGAATTAGGGGGCGCGCCGGACGACCAGCTGGAGGTAGGAAAAATCGAAGAAACGAAGGGTCAAATGCCACGTGATGGATAGCCCGCCGTAGGAGGTCCAAGCGTATGAAATTGATCAGCCAGCCAGAATCATTCGATTCTACTTCCTACCCGTCCTCTCCCTTTCCCCTAATGTTGTCCAATCCTACCCGCCGTCCTCTTTCCTTCTCTCGCCCGCTCTCGTTCGCGCTTGTCGAAACTCGTCTCTCCTCTCCACCCTTTGTTTCTTTCATACCATTCATTTTCCTTCCGCGTCGTACGACGTCGATAACTCTGATTCTCCCGGATCGCCCACCTCCGGCCACCACGGCGGTGTTTTATTTTCACGGTCCCCGACCAATGGCCGCGGTCCACGGCCGATTGCCGATGGCCAATGCTCTCGAGGAAATTCATGTAGCATGTAAGAAAAATTACGATTCCTCCGCTCTTCCGCCGAACAGCCGGCCCCGCTTAACGAGGAAGAGAGATGCCGGAAAATATCGTGGCTTCTACATGGTTTCCCTCGGACTCGAGAAAAAAAAAGAAAAGAAAACAAACTCGTTCTTTATGCAACTGGTCTGAATTCGCGGCCCGCTCCGCCCGGTTATACGCGCGCAGGGATAAATCTTACATTTTAATTCAAGAACACCCCCGAAGTTGATTTAAATCGCGAATAAAATTCATACAGAATTTTCCGAGTAATTTCCCAGCACGGTCCGGAAGCACAGAGTCTCGAATATACAGACTCGATTTATAAGTGCGAATAAACTTTCGCCGGGATTATAACGCCGTCTGCCGATAATAATCTTTCGGTACCGAGTGAAATCAATTTCACGTTTCGAAGCGTCCGCGAGCTTCTGTTCCAAGTTGTGGCAAATGCTCGAACGATCGCGGAAATGGGGACACCCTGTACACAACGAGGCGATAACAGTTCGCGAGAGTTATAGAGGGAGCGAAGTTAGTAAGCTCCGACCAGGGAACACAGAAGTTGATATATAAGATAGAGTTAAATAGACAGATAGACAAAGAGAGAAAGAGAGAGAGAGAGAGAGAGAGAGAGAGAGAGAGAGAGAGAGAGAGAGAGAGAGAGCACAATGACGAGTGAAACGAGAAAGGAGAGGTCTGGCTGAAAGTATAGACGCGGCGAGAAGACGGAGGAAGACGTAGTGAGATCGCGGGTCGTCTGATAGCAATAAATATCTATCAATGCCAGACAGAATTGCGACAAAGTTGCCTTTCTTCGCGATTCGCTAATAAAGTAGTATCGATTCGAGAAGATACGTTCGCTTAAATTAACATCGGTATCTCACTGCGAGCCTATGGAAGTGTTCACGACTTATGCGCAAAATATATATTCAGCGAATAATACGATTCGCAAGCTCCTTCTCGCTTATAAAATCAGTAAGGACAGTAAGACGCGTTTTATAAAACCTGCATTAAGCTTCGTACAAAGGAAACGGTAAGGTAAAGGAACGACAAATAAAAGTGTTTTACGTGAAACGCTGTCGAAATGCAAGATGCGTAACCCCCCCCCCCCCTTTCCGCGTAAAACTCCACTCTTAGAGATACATTCCTTAGAAGAAAAAAAAAAGACACAGGAAGCTTCGAAAAGTTTGGCCGAGAAAGTTTGCAAAAGCACACTGCTGCCACCAAACGACCTTCGTCCTGCACACAGCTTCGAATTTCATTTTGGAACGTTGAATCTTATTAAGAAGTAAAGTCGTTTCGGAGAAAGTTGGCGAATATTGTGGACGGGGTTTCCTTATAAATCCGTGGCTCAGCGCGATATTTCTCGTTGGCCTGCCCCGGAAGCCTGCCTCGAAAACTCCAATTTCGGATGGAAGTGATTACAAGGATATTGTCACCCAGAAAGCCCTTACGGGGAGAAGTACTTACGTTACTCCCTTTGCTTAAGTTAACGCTTTACGATTCGTAATAAGTGTCCGCTTGTTCTCGACGACGCAGCGATTAATAATGATCAAACCGAGAGTAGCAAACTCTATTGCTGCGCGTTCCGTTCATTGCGCTTTGTACCCCTCGACGAGAGACTTTTTTCATTATTTTCTGTACTCTCATTAAGTGCAACGTCTGTCAAGGATTATATTGCGAGAAGCATCTCGCGCATAAAAATCGTTTATCGAGGAAACTTTTCAATGACTCGTGAGAGATTTTATTGGCTATCGGTGGTGCCTTAATATCGCTAGCGAACATTCCTTTCTCGGCTAGTGTCCTGACAATCTTAATAAATTTGGTGATCTTAAAAAAAAATTGCTATACAAAAAGCACTCAATGCAAATATGTCAAAAGTATTTTTACCTGTTCAGAGAATGAAAGCAGTAGGATACAAGAAGAAATCTAAAGAATTCTAAGAACAGTAAATCCCGGATATATGTCCCGTAAAACGGTACGTTTGCGAACATATAAAAGCTATATACATATACTAACATTTAAATTATATTGTTATTTTTACTGTACACGAATGAAAAAGTTAAAATTTCGCTAATTTTACGATAAACATATCTCTGTACATATACATTCTCAGTTTTTCCGTCAAATTCAACATACTTGAAGAAAAATTCAAAGAAAATGTCTACACAGTTCTATAATGTGTCTCTATAATAGGGTCCTCTATATCAAATTTTCTTTACATCGACTCGGTACTATGTTCCAACGATATAAACGCGATACCGCATTTCTTTGTCCGATCGCACACACTCGCTATCCCCTGACACGTATTCGATTAAGTACTCTATTTACGATGAGAGGTTTTCCGCGAGCTCGTTTCTACGCTGTGCCCAAGTGGGTTTCAAATTGCCGGAAAATAACCCGGCTGGTACAAAATCTGGTAAAGAGCACGTGAAAAATATTTTCAAGCTAGAACTACTTGAGCTCAAACGAGAGTAAAAGTAAGCAATTGATTATGTTCAAGCGTAATGAGCGTTGCGATTAGTGATCTCCGTTCCGCTATAGGGGAAATCGGGGCTCGTTGGCACAAGAGGCAAGTTGGCAATGCGTTCCGTTTATGTATTTATAGCGAAAAAAACAATGGAAAAGTTTTCACAAAATATCTCTTTTATGACATAGGTACTTTTCCCACAGTTTTATTTTAATCAAACAAGTATTACAATAGAAAAAGAGAAAACTCTGATTCAAGAGGTGGGGCAAGTAAATTTTCGAGCGTTTCAAAATATTGTATTAAGGCTCCTGGTCCCTGAGCCGAGAACTCCGCGGTGATGGTGGCGACGTACCGTCGCGGTAGAATTGAGAACTATCTCCTCTCACTCTCTCCAATGGAGAATAAGCGAGAAATGTTGAGAATTGACACGTTGAAAAGAATTGCGTGGTACTTCCAAATAAAAAGATATTTGCACAAAATCAAAATTGATATCACTTCAGGACACTTCGAAAATACGCCGAGTTCTCAAGATTAACAAGGAATGTACTACGTTCAAGGAGCCTTTACCACTCCTTCCGAGTTAGCAGATCGCGTGTGTTCCCCCTCCATGTAACACCCCATGATAGGGATCGTACAGGCTTCGTATCACGTTCGTTTTACGGTTTTTTAATAACTGTCAAGGCAAAGGGATTCAACTCGGCGTATCTTTGAAGTGTCCTGAAGTGATATCAATTTTGATTTTGTGCAAATATCTTTTTATTTGGAAGTACCACGCAATGCTTTTCAAGTGTCGTTTTCTCGCTTCTGACGTCACGATTCAACATGGCAGGTACCCAGGAGCCTTAATGTTCTTCAGCTTGAGAAGTAAATCAAAGTGACGTATCATTAGTTAAAAGAAAAGTTTCTGTTTTATATCCCATATTTTGACTAACAACAGGAATTGCCCGTAGTGGCAAGGAAGCCAAGGCTTGGCCGAAGCTATGGCGCTCAATCATTGGCCAAGAATCTATCAGCCAATACTGGCCCATCATTGGCAATTTACTGGTTGTTGAATAGTCAGGCGTTACAATGAAGGCCGACGTAGGGCAGTCAACTGTCGGCCAGAGTTCTGTCAGCCAGTACTCGACCAATAATGGCAAATAACTGACTGCCTATCTATATAGAATAGCTAGGCGTTGTGACGAAGCCCTACGCTTGGCCAACGTAAGGCAGCCAACTGTCGGCCAGAGTTCTGTCAGCCAGTACTCGACCAACAGTGGTAAATAACTGACTGCCTACCTATAGAATAGCCAGGCGTTGTGACGAAGCCCTACGGTTGGCCAATGGTTGGCACCCGCACATCGGCCAATATTCTGTCAGACAGTACTGAACCATCACTAGCAAATGACTATGCAAATGTCGAATTATCCGATAGATGGCATTTGATAGGATCCGTTTCTCCTGTTTAAAATACGACCAACGATAGTATAAGAACGATGTAGAAATGACGGAACTGCACAACTTATATCAGTTGTATCGTGGAGTCCACTTTTATAATAAAATGTGACACACTTTTGGATTAATGTTAACTTTAATGTAATATTATTTTTGAAGACTAATAATAATTAAATAAACAATATATATATATATATATATAACGTATGTATTTTATAACAAAACTCGTTTCTTAATTAATTATCAACCAGTCTGAAATCTGGCAACCAGTACTGGCGCAGTACTGAGCCGATAGTAAATCCTATACTGGGGCAGTACAAGTAGACAACGGCTGGGCCAGTACTGTCTGCCAGTATTGGACCGGAGTTATCATCCATGGTTGCACCAGTATTGGTTCGGTAGGGTTACCAGTACTGTGCCAGTATACTAACTGTGGGAAACAGTACTGGCTTAGTACTGGGCCGGTCATAAAATCCTATATGGGATGACAATGTTATTTTGACTAACAAACAGTAATTTATTGTAATAAAATTACTGAAATAAAACGTATGTAAGGGTGGGGTATGTTGGCTCATATCAAGACACGCTTTTTTGTTTTTTTTTTTGTTTCAAAGGAAGAGGGAAAATACCTCGCGTATTCTACCGGGAGCCGGCCACCCGGGATGTGTGGGGCTTGCACCCACTAAAACCCCTCTCCCTAAACACAGCACTACGGACTACAGTCGCGACACATGGCACACACGAGGCAAACATCACGTGGCACGACAGTCCCCACGCTCGAGACGACAGAAAATACGTAAACCAAAGACAAAAAACCAACGCAGGTCAAGACCAGGGGGTGTTTTGCCCCCCGAGGAACTAAGTCCCTAGTCGAATGGTTCGGACACAAGTGTCACCATTCGACCGCCTCAGATGCTCCTCATGATAATAGCCTGCGGACAGTCATATCATCGAAGGGCATCTTCATTGGCTGCGGTACCGTTCATCGGGGGAGTTCACACCCCCATAGGAAGACGTACACAAACCGCAGGACGTGCACAAATAACACAAACAGGAACTCTCTACCCGGATAGAGAGTTTCACTCAAAACAAGACATGGGCCCGGCATTTGAGCGCCAGCCGTCAGCCGAACCCGTTAATATTAAGGAAAACTCGCCCACCAAGAAAAAACCCTGGATCCGATTTCTCGGATCCACATCCCCGGCCAAAACAGATGGTTTTTGGCGAGAAAAACGCTGCGCCCCTCCCCTGGGCCCATCCCAAGGAGAGAGCCCAGGGGAAGGGCGCATAGAACATTTAGCGGGGGCACCGCCACAAGACCACGGAGGCCCACCAGGAGACGACCAACCGCGGCTCACCGCCACAAAGAGGCATCCGGTTCCCACCTTCAGTGGGGCCGGAGCCCCGAAAAGCAGCGAGCAGCCAGCCTCGGCATACCAACCCCAGAAGGACCCCGCGACCAACAGCAACGACACCCTGAAAAGACAAAACAGACAGGCAAAATATATTGCGCATAAAAAGAACATGGGGATCCCTCGCGACTCCAAGAAAGCGACAGGCGCCGACCGCCCCCGGGCCACCAGTCCCCCAGGGATCCGGAGGCGTCGCGCGAGGCAACGCGCCGGACCCCAGGAGGAAGAAGGCCCACCACCGACCGGCGCCCAGCCGCCCAACCCTGCAGACACGCCAGAGACCCCGATAGCACCCGCATATGCCGTAAACAAAAAACGCACGCCGCAATACAATCTTTCAAGGTTATCAAGACACGCTTAGCTTGACTTGTTGTTACCGCGCGCGTGAGACCTGTTTGAGCATGTGATTTGCTACCTATAATGCTGTATGACGACGACGATGTCCCCTCGGTCTCGCCAGCCGAGAAGGAGCGCGCCGTCACTTTCACTAAATCCCTCAAATCGCGGAAGGTGATTATTAGTCCAGACATCAACGATAGCTCGACCGGGTATTTTCTCTAAAGCTCGATATGGGCGCCAGGTGCGAATACGCGCACCATGTTACTCTAACTCCAACGCTAATACTTAAACGCAAAATATCTCAGGTGTGAGTTCCTTGTGACTTTAGATCGCTGTTAGATCTCGGAGGGGAGGAAGAGGGAGCGCAACGCAATTAGCATACACAAATAATAAGAATAGCAATGTATTTGAAAGAAAAGGTTACTTTAGAATCCAGTTACTTCAGAATTCGGTGAATTACAAAAGTAACTTCAGAGTCAAGTTACGTCGGAATGAATCGATGAATTACAACGGTAGCTTCAGAATCAAGTTACGTCGGAATTAATCGGTGAATTACAAAGGTTACTTCAGAATATAAATTACTTCGGAATGACTCGGTGGGTTACCAAGATTACTTCTCGAATCTAAGGCTGCGGATAAGAACGCAGATAACATTGACTGCTATAATTGATTGCCGCGAATTACGCGGGCGCAGTGTACCAGACTCGATTCCCCGAACGCAAGACGTGACTACACAAACACGATACATAAAGCGCGATTACACGAACGCAATACCAAACGCGATACACAAACGCAATACACGAAACGCGATACACGAGCGCAATGTACAATGCTTACGCGCGACGACTTCCAAACTGCTCTACGGTAATTATATAGAATAACTAACACAGCTCGGATTACTTTGACCTTGACATATGTTGTCAAGGTCACCCTCCTGAGTGACCTTCAGAAGTTTTTAGCCGGCGGTCGTTATTCGTTAAAAAGTTACTAACAAAAAAAAGTTTGGAAAATATAGCAGCTATTTTCAGTGTTGGAAGGCATGGACGACTAATATTACGTTTTTTTTTTTAAGCAGAGAATACTTTATTTTGCGAGAAAATCGCTGCTTTACCAAAACACATTTAAAGCAGTAAATTGTTGATAAATTAAAGTCTTTTTGTTAATGCAGTGAATACTTTATTTCGCGAGAAAGTCGCTGCTTTATCAAAACACAACATTTAAAGCAGTAAATTGTTGATAAATTGAAGTCTTTTTGTTAAAGCAGATAATACTTTATTTCACAAAAAAGTCGCTGATTTACCAAAACACAACATTTAAAAAAGTAAATTGTTGATAAATTAAAGTCTTTGTTAAAGCAGAGAATACTTTATTTCGCGAAAAAGTCGCTGCTTTACCAAAACAACATTTAAAGCAGTAAATTGTTGATAAATTGTATATTGAATATATGTGAGTATTGGATACACTTTCCACGCGGAACGAGGTGCCACATGGGTTTGTGGCGTGCTTTACAAGCTCGTGTATTGTATAACGCCACGAATATTCACACAGATGATCAACTAACTTATCTTGTTTAATACCACCTCTACTTAAACGAGCTTGTAAAGCGCGCCACGAACCCATGCACCTCGTTTCGCGTGGAAAGTGTATGCGTGAACTATTTTGACATATATATTAGTCATTTATGCCTTCCAATACTCAAAATAGCTGCTATATTTTCCAAACTTTTTTTTGTTAATAACTTTTTAACTAATAACGACCGCCGGCTAAAAACTTTTGAAAGTCACTCAGGAGGGTGACCTTGACAACATATGTCAAGGTCAAAGTAATCCGAGCTGTGTTAGTTATTCTATATAATTACCCTGCTCTACGTTTCCAGTTGGTAGTCCCGAAATGACCATCCGCAACGTCTTGCAAATGGTCCCGTAATGGCTAGACGCGGCGTCCCGCGAAAAGCCCCGATACGATACGATACAGATGCCTCGCGCTCCAGGATTTGATTACGCAAACCGTACTCCTCCGTTCTGCGACAATGCTGTCCGTTAGCGCAAAGGACACCTCGCCAAACGATACTCTAAAATTTAGAGTCTAAATCCAACGCGGAAGACGCCCTGCACGCCACGACGTGATCACGTGGAGCCCACCCTACGGCCCCACGACGATACGGTGTCCGGCTCGTGCGAAGGGCTCTCCGCCAACTCTAGCACGAACGAGGACGCAATTACACACAACGCAATTACACAAAACGCTAATACACGAACGCGGAACGCTAATACGCGAACGAATACTACAACGGATTACGCGGTGACTGTCGGCCGCGTGCGACTATTCGGGCAGGGCGATTACGTATTACTCTGCCGGCCGGGCCCTGCGCCAGTATTCCACTCGATAAACGCGGAACGACTCGTTAACGCAGAACGATACTCTAACGCCAGACAGACAAAGCGATAAGATACTCAGATACTCTAACGCGGAACGATACTGTATTACTCGGGAATATGCTTCCCGTGACTCTACGCGATTCTCGGAAGGGCCTCGGTCGCCATAAGTATCTTACTTGTACCCAGACGCTGGCTACGAGATGCTCGAGTAGTGGCTTTACAAATTCCGCAAGCTCGGCAGCCGGTCCTTCCGGAATGTCGTCTCTCGCCACGCCGACACGAAAGTGACGATCAATCCTCTGACCCGGCGGGGCCACGCTGGGCCCGCGCGCCTGCGCCGTGCTTGCAAGCCCGACCGCCGGTAGGCCCTCTGCAAAGACGGCGCTCGACCCGCTCGACTTTCCGCCCCTGTCGGCGCTCTTCTTGGCTGCGTTCGGGGAGCGCGCTATTAGCGCTATTTGCTTATTCTATCCTTGTTCTACACTTGATGAGCGATAAAGATAGAATGATGCAATAGCACTAATAGCGCGCTCCCCGAACGCAGCCATTGATTACTTTCGCCCGCCGGCGGTATTTTCGAATATGCTGGGTCCGGCTGTCCAGGCCGCGACTTCCCGAGCCGGTTTCGACTGCCAGGCTGGCCAGGCCAAGGCAAATCGACCGGCGGCAATGTTCCCGTGGCGAGTTCCTCTGGTGGGCCCATTCCGGCGTCGTTGGCTGATGCGTTCGCCCCGCGAAACGCTCCAAGCTGTCTCGGCAAAGGGCCCAGATGTTCCCCTCGGCCGAGCTACCGTCTGGACAGGGGACGTGACTATGTCATAGCTGATAGAAGCTAGATATATATTTATATTATTATTTTATGTTAAAAAAAGCTACATATAAAATAGTTTACAATTGTTTTTCTGCAACAGCATTTTGCTATTCGATTATTAAAAAATAACTTTAAAAGATACAATCTTTATCAAGAAGTACATATCTGTTTAAGAAGTACATACCCATTTTGTTACATTTCTATTACGTTTTCATTAATTTAACGTCGACTTTTGTCGCATAGCCAACTTACCCTACTGATGGGCAAGTTGGCTACGATGCAGCAAGTTCGTATTTCACTTATTACAAAGAAACTATACAGTATACAGGAGCCTTCCTGGCATGAAAATGTAGAGAAAGGTTCTCTCTATTATATTAGTACTGTTTAATCATGATAATTAGTTGTTTAAAAACTCAAATGCCGAAATTGTGAAAACTGTGCCGACGAGCCCCGGTCTCCTCTAATAAGAAAGCTAAAGGTGAAAAAAGAGACTGTTCTTTTGTATTTTTAACCAACTCTTAATAAAAGCTCGGCGTAGTTATTATTGGTTCTCCAGGACACACCGAGTTTCCTAAACAAGAGGCTCCCATTCTCTTTCGTCTTTATTATTTCGTCTTTCTTTTCCTACCCTCTTCATTCCCCCTATCGTATCCCTATCGAACTCTATCTTCCACTTTCGCTCCTCTTGATGATGGAGATTGAACGTAATTTATTTGCTATTCTCCCATCCCCTCGTTCCGCGCGGCAGGAATTTAATTTTCTGAGCGCTATCTGCTCGCGTACGATGAATCTTTGTACAAAAACTCGTGAGTTGTTCTACGACATACAGAAACCATTACGTAGGAAAGGAGAGAGAGAGAGAGAGAAGAAGGAGAGGGGGAGGGGAGAGAGAGAGAAAGAGAGAGAGAGAGAAACGCATAATGTAATACATAGGTAATAATATGTGCAAAATGGAAATTGATCAGTACGCGAGATCGGTACAATGTAATGAAATAAAAAAAGCGGTGTTATTACACGAAACAATAATATAACACAAATAAAAATGTCTCTAACAGTATATAAATATCCTAGTCTATCAAGATGTATGTGCAAAATTGCTATTAAATGTTAAACAGCCTTTTCTTCCATAAAAGGGAAAAATATGCGCGTGTATAATTCTAAATCTAAATCACAAAAATTGCTTACTAAAAGGTCAAACGAAATATACTTGGATACCATACATATACATTTAATTGCTTCTGTCCAAACAGGAAAACGAGGAATTATTTAATCACAATTCACGAGAGAACGTGGTAAAATTATAAAAGAATAGACGAAACGAAATACAAAAGCGTGATGCATGCCAATAAAATCGCGTTCTGATAATTAAGAGATAACAAAAATGCCTTCCTTAAATACGGTAGATAGAGTGATAGAGAAATAGGTGGAGATGCGTCTGGCGTTTATGGGGATTGCCTATAGCAGTAAAGCGCGCGTACGATTTGATAGGAACCAATACATTTGAGCTTATCACCTTATCGCCAATGGCTATACCGCGCTAGTAACACTCGGCGCGCAGGGGGAGTCAGCCAATAAAAACAGAATGAACCCCCTGTCAGGTCGACCGGTATCACTTCACCTCCCCTCTCCCCCCCCCCCCTCCCCCCTTTCCCCGCCCAAACTCATCCCTGGACATTTCGTTCCAACGGGCTCATCCCTCACGGTCCGTCTACGTCTATGCCGCATCGCAATCGATTTTCACGAACACGTCGTGTACGTGTACGCGTGTACGCATGTACGCGATCACGAATACTTATGCACGTGCAATTTACATCTGATCAATAAGTACAGAATATTTATCTCCAAATTATATTTAATAAAAGGTTTTTTCGCTGGTCTTCGGCGTCTTTGGTACTTCGTAAAATAATAAAGACAGAGTATGTCGAGTAAAAAGATTTTTTTTCGAAGCAGGAAAGATACGCGAGGGCACACATACACACACACACACACACACATCTTCGCGTTTAAATATTGATGCTCGTTTTAGACGAATTAGCTATCATGGAAAATATTGATGCAACAAACATTTGGTAATTATTTGGGATGATTCATGTGCACACATTTACCCCGTGTAACATAGAATACCTTGAAATTGAAACGACCAATATTACTCCCGATGGCTTTGATCTAGAGGAAATGGCCATATCATATGTCATCTGGCCGCTCTGGTTTCAAGACATTGAGTATCAACTTCAAAAAATATGGTATTGTACAAGTGAAATACGTTTACGCGTCAATCATTTGTATAACTCTATAGCTTCGTTACATCTATTTTATCAGTTACTGTGAATATCTTTTCTTCCACGTGTTTAAAAATTAGCATTAACAAATATATCTGCAAATAACATTAAAACCGAAACTTAAAATTGTGTACCATCCGCATATACATAATTTTGAAATATCTGTGTAATTATGATCATAAAATTATATATATCGTTTGCAATTATAGATATAAAATGTTTATAGAGTAGTTGCGTCAGCCAACGAGGGATTTAAAAAAAAGGACAAAACAATGCTTCGTTTGGCACGTATTTTGGTATAATGGAGTTCTC